>OZ020168.1:4805329-4882742 GCA_963971145.1 Sussaba pulchella
AATACGATGTGAAGGAGAAAAAAAAGTCGACAAAAGCCGACCAAGGGACCAATTGTTGAATTTTGATATTTCTCGGTTCGGTTCGCCGTGAACACTGAGAAAAAATCGTGAAACGTTGGTGCACGCACACGTCACTCGTTAAATAAACAAAAGTAAGCCGACGTAGCTAGTCTCGTCTCGTGGAAGAGTGACCGTTCGTTCCTCTGTTTGTACGGATATCTTAACTCTCCGTCCCTCGAAAAGATATCAGCGATGCGCGTTACTTACTCTCTCATAATCTTAAAGTCTTCACTCGCACTCGTCGACGTACGAACCTTCGGTTGAAGCCCGAGAACCTGACGAAACCGTCGGGTTTCCACGATCAGCAGTCCGCGATATCTGGAGTTCGACGTCGTATCGGTTACGACGAAAATCATCGATAAATAGAACGATTACTTCGATAACCAAATTCCCCGCTCCGCGTTTATCGCGTTTTTTCTTATCGACCGCTGTTTGCCGGGTTCGAGGGATGACGGGGTGAACCCATGGAATTACGTCGAAATGTTTAAATAACGGAAGAAAACTGCGATTCGTGGTCCGTCGCGATAATTTGTTCGATCGTCGAATTCGTGAAGTGCATGATTTGGAAAAAAACAAGAGAAACGAGGAGAAAGAGAAAAATATTTTTTTTTCTGTATTTTCTGAGGTCGGCCGCGTGAAAATGATGTCAAGTCGTCGGTTTTATCGTGAAAAAGACTATCGAAGATAAGTTTTCGCGCGGGATTACATTTACAATGCCGTTCAATGCGCAGTGACTTTTTTGTTTGCACTCAGAATAAATCTTATATATAAAACGAAACATAAAAAAAAAATTAGTCATTCCTTTCATTGTAATTAAATTCTAATAAATAGTACATTATGACACTAGTACGAAAATTTTTTTTCTGACGAGTGTGAGTTTGCAAAACGAGCCGAAGGCGAGTGTTGTAATCACACGAGTCCAGAAAATGTTTTTCGTACGAGTATCGTACGAATTTTTATGTCACAAGGTGCGTAAAACCGCACTTTTACGCGCAGCGTGTCATAAATTATATTTATCAAAAATACTTCGACTACATTCTGAGCAAAATGTCTTTGAGAACATCGAGCGTGAAGATATTTCTCTAAAAATTGTAGACTGAATTCGTGCACTGATAGAATTATACTTTTTGATTCACGTCGGGACATCGATCGATAAAATGGGTGACAGAATTTTTATATCACGGGCCGCATCTGGTACGAATCGCATGCATCAATCGGATGCAAATGCGTTCAATACAGTGGAGTCGATAGCGCAATACGACGAAATCGTTTTTATTTATCGAAATCATCATCTATGGGACCAACTCGAAATTACGAAGCGGGATTTCCGCTCCCGAGACTGATAACGCTCGTACCAACGATAACCGTACGATATAGTCAGTGTCCGGATGTCACTTACCAAGCCAAGAATTTCATCAAATTCAAAGGTAAACCTCATAAAATTAAAATCTTGTCCATATCGTCATATCGATGCCCAGTCGGTAACCAAAACTCCAATCGATTCTTTTCAAGAGTACAAACGCTCAAAAGATTATCCCAGCTCAAAAGATACGACCCAAATCATACAGAATTACGAGACGAACGATGTAAAACGTTACAATGCCTTCAGAAACGTTCGATCCTCTTAAACAAAACGAATAACAGTTTTCCATACCGACCAACCTGGTCTATCTCGCCTCGAGATACGTATTTAGTACACGTTAAAATGCCAAAATTCCTTCTTATCATGCGTTCAGCATCGCAATCACAAGTTTTATCCGCACCGAGTTCATGTAATTTAATCGCTTCAATGTAGTTTTCGCGGAAACTATTTTCATAGATCAACCTGTGCTCCGTCGGTAATCAAACTATTGCAGTCAACCCGCGCTATCAACCATGAACGATCCTCTGCCCGACGATCGGTTGATTATTTTTCACACGAGCGCGATTAAAATCTAGTCTCGTGTAATTCACGAATCCGGTCGCTCCTTATTATTATTCCTCTAAGTATCTTCTGCAGGTTGCCGTGACCTTTTTTTTTCTTGACATTTTACACGCGACAACGCAACGTCTAACGTGAAAGCGCGTGTGAGGTTGATGCTTTTGATTGCGATAGTAGTACATCCACAAAGCGTGTAATCTCCTCGCCTTCCGCAATCGCATCAATGAAATCACAAGAATGAATTTTTTATTTATTTTTGAGGTGATGTGCTACATGTCGTCCGTCCCTCTTGGATTGCTAAAAGTGCGAGGGAGATTACTGACTCTGCCGAGAGTACTTTTCTCCGCAATCGTTGCTCCCACTGATAAAAGACGAGAACGGTTCGATGCAAAAATTTATGGCGAAGTTGATCGTTCTCGTGTTTCATTCAAAGAATTAATTGTGACCGAGAATAACGCTTTACTGTTTTTGTTAACGACCGAGGAAAGCGATCGACTCAAAGCAAAACGTACCATACTCAGTCGGTAATAAAAAATTGTTAATTTTTTCCTTGAATTTTCGACGATTCTAAATCGATGGAAGTCCGACAGCATTCGTTTCGTAATTCTACATGATTCGAGGCTTTTCAAATCATGCGAGAATGTTTATTTTCGATTATTTACTTGAGCATTTCACCCACAGTGATAAAAAAAAGAATTTTGAAAATACGAAGAAAATTATCGCCTATATTATTATCAGCATGAATATTCGGCAATTCACTAAAAATCCACGTTGTCAGTAAGAAAGTCTCAAGTACTCATACATTTCACTGAAATGATTATTAAAAAATAAGACGAAATAAAACAAACGTATAAAATAAATAAAAATCGATAAATAAAATTTATGTAAGATTTATTTACTCTTCACAGTAGTTTTTCTCGTTTCTCTCCATCGCCGTGTGCCCGACCGTGGACCGTTGGAACTTGAGATTCACGTCTCTATACTCGTTCGATCTCGGAGATTTAGCATACACGACGACGCGTAGATCGCGATCGACTGTGAGAAAACGAAACGCGCGAAAGAATGTATATCATCGCACGTGTGACAGTCACGGCAAACGCGCGTCTATGGAAAATTATTACCGTCCGCGACTCGAATCGCGGACGAAGATGTCACGACGGAGTTTTACATTGTACACTGGCTCACCGCATTCGACGGCCACAATAATATCATCGTGTTTGTATTAAAAAAACAAGACTTTCGCGCGGTGGAGATTAGAGCCGTTATAGCCGTGAACAACGGGGCTATTGACCCAAATAACGTCAACCGTACCCGACGTCTGCGACCGCGACTACGCACGGTCCTCCGAAATTATTTACCGAAATCATTACGACGAGCCTTACGTCGTGCAAATTACGATCTAACAGGTTGCTTTATTTTTCTCCATTTTTTTATTTAGTAAATGGCAATGTGGTATTATTAGGTATTTTTGAACGTTGAGCAAATTTACTTTGAACAAAATATATATTTATAATTATATTATAAATAATAATATTCGATAATAATTAATAAATAATAATAATTATTATTATTATTATTATTATTCAATTATAATATAATAAATATTATCAATAATAATAATTATAATAATTATTATTATTATTATAATATAATATTTATTATATTATAATTGAATAATAATAATAACAATAATAACGCAACGCGTTATTATTAATAATAATAATAATAGTAATAATAGTTATTATTATTATTATTATTATTAATATTATTATTATTGATAATATTTATTACTGATAATTATTAATAATTCTATATTATTATGTCATTATTATATATAATATTTTATTATATTTATCTGATAATCGACGTCGACGTACGCTTGTGTCAGTGCATGATAACAAATACGAAGGAGGAAAGACTGCTGCTAATGCGATTTTAGTCAAGATTATTAGCAACGATCACGTATTTATTTATTTATTCATTCATTTATTTTTATTTTTTTTATAAAAGTAACGCTCATATCATACATTGCATAGCGAGGAGCCGAATCACTCGCGAGACGGCGATTTTAATCGATGACCAGACGTTTCCGGCTTTACTGTGTTATGGGTGAATATAACAATACGTATTTGGATCTCGTATCTTCGTCTCTAAATTTCATTCTTAGATTTTTCATTTTTCATAATTTTTTCGGTCATCATGGAGAAAGTGGACACAACTCCGATTCTCTTGGGATTTGAATACGTTGCAGAGGATTAATTTCATATGAGGATTAATTTCACTTCTGCGATTAATTTCATATGTTTATTCAACCCCGCGTAACCACACGAAGACTTTGTTTCCGGGCACCGACATATACTTGTGAAATTACTCGAGGCTGTGTCTTCTATAACATATTTCAATCCCAAGAGAATCAAAATTGCGTCGACTTTCTACATAATCACTATTTTGTTTCCTTCTTTCTTTTATCAAACAATTTTTCGAGAATTCATGATTGCACCACAACGCGATGGCACGATATAAACTTTCGTGCAATCAGAAGGGCCTCCTCAGACGTACTGCAAAGTTCGTGAAAACGCGAAAAGCGATTTGTTACAGCGTTTAGAGAAATTATTCGAAGTACAACGCGTTTTTCCCCAATAAGGGTGCGATACGGAGAAAAAAAAAAAGGATCTTATAAAAATGTTTGTACAACTTATCCTACATTTCTTCGTTCCTTCGAAAAGTAAAACTCGCTCACAGCTCTTCGTGCTTGGCAGCTTCTGAAAGAAAGAAAACGAAGAAATATTATTCATTGGTTTTTCGTTTTGATTCAGCTAAATGCATTCGACTCGCATCCAAGTTGTCGATAAAAATATTTTTCGATTAAACAGAAATTTAACCTGAATCTTTATCGTCTTTCTCCAATTGTCTATTCTCGTTCTCGAATTTAAGTTGGACCGCCTTAATCTCCTCGTCGTAACCCGTCCACTCGGGAAGTATTCGCATCGCTGCCTGCAGCTTGGCTTCCTTCGTCATCGGATTGTTGCACTGGAAATTACACAAAAATCACAAATAAATATTCATCTTTTTTTTTCTCTTCAATCATTCAACCCTTAAAAAAAAATGGAAAAATTCAAGATTTCTGATTTTTCAAAGCTGCAAAATATCGCCCGACTATCTCGAAACATTTTCCTTATTCCAGACTCTCATCTTCAACACAAATATTGTCTGCGATTGTGGCAACAAAAAAAATCCGTAATTTCATCAGAGAAATTTGACAGGGTAAAAAATGTTTCACAGCAACTGACCAAGTCTATAGTTTTGGCGTATTTCTTCGACGCATCGTCGCACCAAGTCTCGCACCAGAGCCACTCCTGCGGCAACGTTTTTATGGCGACTTGATGAATCATATTGTTCGGCAAATCTTGATCGAGATTCGACAGACTGTTGGGATCCTGACTGAGAGCCTGATATTGACCTCGGAGACGATCACCCGCGGCCACGCGACGGAATCGTTTCAGATCGACGACGTACAACGCGCTGATGTGATAACTTCGGCCTTGAAGATGATTTCTCCAATATCCTTGTTGCCAAAATCTATCGAATAAACGTGAAATATCGGGATTTATTCTTGTAACTTTGCGTTGATAAAAAATAAAAATAAAATGTTCTATGGGAAATTTTCATTACCTAAAACCGTCCATCTCTCGTCGACTGTTACAGAACGGAGGATAAGCGTAGGGCGCACCCTCGAGGTCGAGATTGGCGAGTTTCTTGAGATCCGCCCGAACGACTTGATCGGCATCGACGAATATTATTTTTTTCACGTCGAGCGGGAACAAGACGTCGAGGAACAATATTTTATAGCCCCAAATTGTTCGCTGTTTCTCCGTTTGTTGGTGCAACCATCTGGGCCATTTGTACTGCACGAGTTCGTACTCGAAACCGTATTCCTGAGCCATGTGCGGCAAAAAGTCCTACGAAAAAAAAAAATACAGAAACGTAATGAGACCATAATTCTTCGTGAATTTTTTTGCAATGAAAATTGTCGAATTAATTACTTTGAGAGTGGGTGAAAGGTAATTCTTCAGGAACCAAAATTTCACAGGTGTTTTCGTGTGCTTTATCACGCTGAGCATCATTATTTTTATGAACCTTTCGTAAAGATGTCCCGACGCTAGAGAAAATATGTTTAGCTTCTCCTCTGGCTCTTCTCCCTCGTCCCCGTTCGCGAACCTGTCGTCGAAAAAAAATAAAATATATTACAAAATGTCAGAATAGTATTCGCGATGGCGATATGGAATTATATACAATGCAACTTTCTTCGCCATACAGTCCAGTAAAATGTGTATAAGATTTTTTATTTCTAACTAATATAAAAAAATCTTTAAAGTAAATATCTATGCAATAATTAGTGTAGTCGGTGGTTGAAAATACCTGAAGAATCATGAAAAATAAACGACGTGTTGCCTTGCTAACTGACGGAAATGATCGATACAACAAAATTTCTATCAAAGAAGTAATTTTATATTCATTTTGTCGGACTCTATTGGCTCTCGTTGATGATGCAAGAATAAAAATGAAAACTACGATTAACTACATAGAAATAATGAGCTTACCAAAAATTGGAAAAGCTAGAACAGAACGGATGAGAGAATAGAAAGATAACACAAAGGTGTGTTTCTAATGCCTGTTTTTTTCTTTTTTTTTTTTTTTTTTTTTTTTGTTTCTTTCTTAAAATCCTAGATAAACAATTTCTCACCTGGATATAGAATTCCAAATGCCCGAGCTTTTGTCGTCCTCCGACAACAAATCCATTTCCATCTTGTCCGGTTTCTTCGAAACTTTAACTTTGAGCACGTGACTGCGCAAAGTACTGAGCAAAACTCTCACATCGTTTTCGTTCTGAATAACGTCTTGACCGTCGACGCTCGCGATGTCGTAAATTTCGGCCGATCTTCCTTGACGAAGACGCAACAGCCATTCTCCGGGATTGGCTTTGAGTTGGAAATAACCGAGATTCGCCATAACGATTGTGTCGACCATTACGGGTTGACTGTCAGTGCCAAGAGTTATTTGCAATCCTCTCGGTGGATTTCCCATTAGAGCCTCGAAGCAATGACCCTCGAGAAGAAGATGTTCGAGCTCGAATTCGCTGTGCACGCCCATGGCGACGTTGTCCAATTTTATATTGTCGAGATCGTAAACGCTCTTAACCACTTCGACCAGCCAATTTTCGGGTGGATGAATGTTTTGCGTGAGTAACGACGAAGTTGGCAATTTTGTGAATCTCGCTACGGCACCGGACAATTGTCCGTCGGCGGTAAATTGTAACTCCGGTTCGAGAACGAAACGGTAGAAACTTTTTAGCGGCATGTCGCTGTTTTTTTCCACGCAATTGAGGAAGATTTTTACGTTGCAATTGAGGGAATGCTGAAGGGTTGACAGTATCGAGCCGAGTTTTTGAGCACCTCGAGATACCGGATCGACGATCGCCATTAGATTGAAAGCCACGTCGTCCGGATTAGCCGCTGGGATTTTAACAGCGCTGGAAAAAATTTTATTGACGTTTTATTACGAGTAAGTTTTGCAGTTTTTATTTTGTTTTATTCTATTTTATTCTATTCTATTCTATTTTATTTTATTTTATTTTATTTCATTTTATTCTATTTTATTTTATTCCAATTTATTTCAATTTATTTCATTTTATTTCAATTTGTTTTATTTTATTTTATTTTAATTTATTCTAGCTGATAAATAGTTCGAATGAATTACCTGTACTCGTCGCCGTGGAAGGGCACCTCGTAGCGACTACGAGTCTGTGGCCTGGGTACCAAAAGCGATGATATCTGCATTATCATATCGTCCGAAATCTCGATTTTTTCTACGAAAAAAAAAAGACGAAAGATTTGGATTTAATTTTTTTTTTTCAAAACAGAACAAACCGAGACTCGTGGGAATAAAAATCGTTACCATAATCGTCATCGTCCTTTTGAATATTTTCCAAATTCGTCAGCAATTTTTTGCCATAAGTGCTTTGGCTGAATCTTTCCAAAAGCGCGAAATCTTCGGACGTAAATTCTTCGGTGTCTTCCAACGGTCCGATAACGCGACCGTTGCAGACGATCGCTCGAGCTTGGACGTCCAATTCGAGAACGTTTTGCGCGAAGTGTCGATGAACGCGAAGATCGAATTCTTGATCCTTCACGATAGCTTTGACGTCGTCGTTATCGATGTCGAAATTTCCGTTGTTTATCAACTCGGCTGTGTCCTCCTTTATCAAACGATTGATGTAACTTATCACTTTCTCGCCTGTCAAAGCTTTCAACGCTGCCAGGAATATTTTGTTGATCGTATTTGCTTCGGAGCTTGCGTCGTTTTTGCTGTTTACGATTATAGACAGCCTCGGATCCGTTCTCTTATTCTGCAAACAACCGTTAGAGAAATAAACGTTTTTTGTGCTTAAAAATTCGATGGAACAAGAAAAATTGCATAAATTTGAGAAAACTCGGAAATTGAGCAAAAAAATGAATAAATTGAATTTAGAAAAATTTAATTATTATTATTATTATTACCAGCATCACCAGCATTGTTATTATTATTATTTGTATCATTATTATTATTATTATTATTACTCAAATATAATAATAATAATTATTATTATTATTATTATTATTATTATTATTATTATTATTATTAATTATTATATATTTCGATGTAACAAATTATTATTCCATGAAAATATTAGATATAATAATAATATACTAAATAATTTAATAATAGTTATTATTATTATTATTCAATTATTTAATTATTTAATCATCATTATTATATCTAATATTTTCATGGAATAATAATGTATTCGCTTCGGAGCTTGCGTCGCTTTTGCTGTTTACGTTTATAGACAGCCTCCGCTCCGTTCTCTTATTCTGCAACCAACCGTTCGAGAAATAAAAGCTTTTTTCATTGTACTCAAAAATTCGATGGAACAAGAAAAATTGCATAAATTTGAGCAAACTCGGATATTGTGCTAAAAAACCAAATGAATTGAATTTAGAAAAATGTATGAAACTTAGTGGAGAAATTTCTTACCATGTACTCGAGCGCTTCGCGCATGAGTTGTCTACTAGCCGCGTTTTCGAGATCGACGACGATCCAGAAAGAATAGAAATGACGAACGCTGGTTCGTCGTGGAATCGACAAGTAATTCATATTCTTCATCAACCAAGCTGCGCTGTCTTGAGAATTCCACGTGGCAAAATCTTTGTTATCGGAAACGTTACCGATCAGATTCAGCCATTTGTTCTTTTCCAATTTCACCACTCGTTCGTTCAGTCTGTATTTAATTAAATACATAATATTAATAATCGCATCATGAAGACGTTGCCAAAAAAATACAAATCAATGAAACAAAATATTCGAAATTTAAAGGGTTATATCCAGTTGTTTGCTTACAAAAAAATGGAATTCTTTTTTTTTTTTTTTTTTACATTTTTTCAAATAAATAATCGTAATTACATCTCCTCGAAATTTCATGAGGATCTGAGGACTATATAAGTCTGACGAGATTAATTTTACCCCCGAAAAACCTAGACTCTAAATTTTACACGCGATCATCTCGGAATGATGTTCATTCAGCATTGAGCCGTTTTTGAGAAAGATATTTCCAAAATTTTTGTCGCTATGTATTAAATAGTGGTAAAATCTGATAACCACCGTAGGCTTCGTCCACAAAAGAGGTCAACTTTGATTTTAATTATCTCGGCTTTGGCTCGGGCGATTTTTTTCTAATTTAAGTGACAGGTAGTTGACATCGTTGCCCGTACATTGATTGAAATTTCAAAAAAATCCGCCGCAAACTGTTAAAAAGTTTAGAATAATTTACCTTGGCATGACGTTCGGTTGTGTCATGATAAAATCAACGACATTGTCGTCCTCGGTGAGTTCCTCTTTATAAACGGCTTTCTGCAACGACGTGGTTTGGGTCATGATCATCGCGAAAACGGCTTCGTTGAAAGAATCGCTATCGAGATCTTCCGACGGCATCGCTATCGGTACTCCGTTAAGGAGAGCTTGAGGAAATTTCTTGTAACCCGTGCGTTTGACAAAATCGACGGCCAAATGACGACCGATATCGTACTCCGAATCCTCGCCGAGAATATAATCGATGTTTGCCGATGGATCTCGTGCTTTGATCGCTTTTTTCACGTCAGCGACGGCCGTTTCGAGAGGACCCAAATATTTGTTCAACTGCAGAAATAATTAATTAAAAATATGTAAAGACATAATTTTTACGAATTTATTTATATTGGAATTATTTATAATTAAATTGGATGAAATTCGATTATATGACATTGAAGTTAAATATTTTTACTGATAATCCGATGGAAAAAAATCGATGCGCAGCATTTACTCACGTCTACCAAAAAGTTGAGAGCTTCCTTGGAACTTTTCGCTTGATAGAAGTAATGATAAGCGTTGTTTATGGCGACGCTCGCGTCTTCCAATCCGGTAATGGCGTTGTCGTAGTTGGTGACGAATACAAAGCCGATGCGCAACGGAGCCAGCCAAGATGAGAACAGCGATTCGGCGAATGCGATAAACGATCGCGAAGACTCGCTGAGAGGATCGACGATCAGCACGAGATTGTACAAATTTCGACGAATGTTTCGAAGCATTCCCGGGAAGGTTGGACGTAGGAGTCCGCTAATAGCCGGCGACCATCTGCTGTAACGATCGTCGTACTCGACGTCGTTTACCCATGTTATGGCCGAATCTCTGATGTCTATGGCGAAATCCTGATTGTCCGGATTTCCCGACAGATCCAGGGCTAGAATCTTGTCCATTTTTTTGTTGCTGAAACCTGAAAATTCAATGATACGCAATCTAATATTTTCGTGGAATAATAATTTATTACATTGAAATATATAATAATTAATAATAATAATAATAATAATAATAATAATAATTATTATTATTATTATTATTATAACAACAACACTAACAATAATAATAATAATAATATTAATGATAATAATAATAATAATAATAATAATAATAATAATAATAATAATAATAATAATAATAATAATAATAATAATAATAATAATAATAATAATAATAATAATAATAATAATAATAATAATAATAATAACAATTATTAGTATTCTTATTATTATTATTATTATTATTATTATTGCTAGTATTGTTATTATAATAATATTATTATTATTATTATTATTATTATTATTATTATTATTATTATTATTATTATTATTATTATTATTATTATTATTATTATTATATTTGAGTATACTCTGAGAATCTGAATTATATATTACATAATCATATAATATTTTATAATATTATATTGTCGTCATTACGATTATTACTAATATTAATTTTTTACCGATTCTATGCAGAGCTTCCATAACTCTGAGCTCAGCTCGCAAAGATTCCAGAAGCGAAAGTATATCGATGGAATCCAAATCGAAGAACAGACCATTGACGAAGAGCGCAGTGTCGGTCGGTTGAATGTGCAACTTCACGAAAAATACATCCTGATTCTGCTTCATTTCCTTTCTTATCTCGTCGCTGACTTTCGTTCGAATCAACGACTTCGCTTGCATAGGAAAATTTTGAGCAATATCGGTGAGAACTTTGATCGCTTCGCTCGGTGGCGAACTCATTATTCTCTCCGCAGCTTGATGGCTGAGGTCTTGAAACTGCCAGACCTTCAAGGCGCCAATTTCGTGGCTGCTTTCCAGCAGATGCGTCTGAAAAGCGTCGAGATCGGCGCGTTTGTCGGGATGTAGCTTTCTAAGAGAGAAACAAATCAATTATGTCAGAAGAAAAATCATAATACATCGAGATTTATGCAGAATTATGTTGTAGTTAGGATTTTGGCGTGCGATAATCTTACTTGAGAACGGAAAAATTAATTCCATCAATTTCTTCTTCATCCTCGTTGACGGTTTCAGATCCTTTTCCCGGGCTGTCTTTGATATCGGAATCGTCGGTGGCCTTGTACTCAGTCGATTTCATCTGCAGCTCGACGCCGTAACCCGACAGTCGAAGCCTTTTATCCGGACGATCCTGATTTGAAGAAGAAAAGTCGACCAATTAATTGATCAATTTATAACTCAATTAATTTGCGTAAAAATCAGATTTAAGAATTATAACAAGAACAATATACAATAATAATTGTTATTATTGTACGATTATGATTTATAGATTAATGACAATAATTTTATTACGATCATTGTTATTATTGGTGCAATTTGTACCTGTACGTAATGTCTCAGGATGTAATTGATTTTTTCTGCCTTGACCAGCGTCTTCAATTTTTCGTGAAACTCCAAAAATTCCGGCGTTCCAATTTGGCCGTAGAGTACAACGTTTTTGGCAGATGGTTGGCCGGCCGGATAATGATGGTCGATGCTGTAGATGTTTAGACTCGCTCCGTCATTCTGCGAATAATTAATATTTAACATGAAGAGAGAAATTGCGAGAATTTTACAGAACAATGAAGTGGATTGAAAGAGAATCGGCAGTAAATAACAAACATAATTTACTGTGAAAGTGCCTCTCTTTGTTTTTTTACCTGCTCTATCAGGTCGTCTACTTCATCCACGGAACAGGCAAACTTTCCGCCGATATCCATAAAAGCTGCGCATTCGAGCTGCGAGCCGTTGTTATTCCGAGCCATTTGGGAGAACATCTCCACTTTGGCGGAGTAGATGCGCAGCGAGAGAGCCAGCTTAAGAACTGCTATTTCCGTGGTACTGAGAAACTTCTGAGCAAGCTCGACGGCTCTGTCGTAGCGCTCCTTCTCCGTTCCTACGCATCTCAATTGTGGTTTGATTTTTTTTCTCTGAGATTAGAATTTTCCATGAGAAGTTGACAAAAAAATGGTTCTCACCAGAAATGAAAGCATTGTCCTTAGCGGTGGCAACAGCTTCAACGAACTGCCAAAAGTAATTTGGATTTTCATCGCTGAGATACTCGGCCACTTCCAGGACTATCGGCGTTTCGCTCCATTTGGCATTTATTTGAGTGGTCACATACTTGTTCAGTCTGCTATTCGCGTTTGCTTCGCCAAAGCCAATTAGCAATAAACACGTTAGCGCGTAATGCCACATCTGCAATTATGAAAATTCCAAAATAAATAAACGAATAACTGAATAAATAAATAATTGAATAAATAAATCCGTTATCGTCGATGCTTAGATTAGATGAACTTGCCACGGGCGAACCGTTCGAATAATTTTCCAACCGATTGCCGGAATTAATGTAATATCAATAAAAACATAATTTTTTTTATTTAATCACCGAGTAGCTGTGAAATTCGATGAGCGTCGGTGGTAAGTTGCGCGTTCGGGATTAAAATTACGACTTTTTGGCTATAATTGAAACATATCGAAGTGAAATTGTGATTTTGAGGATAGCTCGGTGTACCGGCGATTGGCAGGTTAAACCGCAATATTTTAGTAACTTTTTACTTTTGATAATAATGTATACTCATGAAGAATTACACGAGTACGTGACAACGACCAATCCATGTGTCGCACGTGCCGCTAGCCACACGCAGGCACGCAACGACAATGCGTCACATATGTAGGTGGCGGGTTTGCAAAGTACACCCCTAACAAAGTTACCTGCCGGGTACTGTAAGTTGAAGCAGAGATGAGTAGGGAGATTGGTACAGAGCCGTATATCGGCCATTCCGGCTGCTTCTCATTCGTTGGTCGTGCATAGGCGACGCCTCGTGGTCGACGTGGAAAAGACGCCGTCGTTTTTGCTCGTTTAGCGTATACCGGGTAGCCTAAAGCAAATTCTCGGCCGCATTGAACCGCTTGCGTACAGGCATAGCTCGGAGTGGTGTGTGTGAGTGCACGTACAGGAAGGCTGGCTAGGATGTATTGTAGTAGAGGGAAGGATTTTCGACGCCGCCGTGAATATCTCGTTTCGACAAGCGTTCTTGGTTTGCCGCGCAACGATGATCGAGCGTTGATGTATTTCCCTTTACAGTGTCTCCGTACATCGATGTTTTTGTATTTATTTCTAACTCATTCTGGTTATAATTATATCGCGTATTCGGTGAAATTTATATTTTTGAACTAAATTGTTTAGCATATTATCGAAAAAATAAATCTCCATTGATGGCGTATATTTATGTAAAATTTCCGAGATAAACGATTATTGCAAATATTATTTTGGATTGAACACAAACCTTTGAAAATTAAGTCTGACCGATGAAAAGCTTATAAATAATCGAGTCCATTGATATTTTCATATCAGGTATAACTCACAGCACTCCTGCCTTCTCAAGAGAACACAATTCACTCACGTTTGCACAATCTTTATGATAACTCAAGAACCAGCTAAGATTTTCCGTGGTTCTTGGGCTTAAATTAAAGATACAAATGTAGAAGTGAGGCGTGAGAAATTTTAAATAAGAAAAAATTAAGTTTCTCTATAAGTCAAAATCAAGATAGAAAATTTGGGAATAATCCTTAATGATGGAAATATATTCTTTTTAATATTAATAAATTCAAACATCCATAAGCTTTTCAATAGTGCTTGCAGAAATTTCTTAGCGTTTTTCATCTGAAAGATGTCGACGTTTAAAAACCAGTGATTTTTACGAGCACGTTTGTGGCCTGATAATGTTCTCCGGTAGTGTATAAAATAAAGAATTACTGTTTTAATATTCTGTTTTAATTTTCATGTCATGATCAAAAGTTTTTTTTCAAAATACAAAAAAAATCATTCTTTATTAATAAATAAATGAATTTGAATTATCATTTCAAACTTCACATCCTTTATATATTTCTACTAGCCGAAACAAAATGTCCACGGCCTCACAGAAAATGTTTTTTTTCTGAAATCGGCTCTCAGTCAGTTTCGATGCTTCTTCGGCAATCGAACGTTAATCTCGTAAAATTAAAGTCCTCTAAATGAAAGAATGAAAATGAAAGAAAAATAAGTAATGAAATTAAATGAAAAATTCACGGGTACGCCTCACTATTGAGATTGAGAGCTGAAATTTGGAGGATCTTCTTCTTACGATGTCAACTTAAGATTTTTCAAGTGGAATACATTTTTTTTTAATACAAATAAATTATATAATAATTTTAAAAAAAGTTGACAGGTACGCCTTAATATTAAGATAAAGCGCTAAAATTTGAAAGATCTTGATTCTTTGAGGTCACTACTAAATTTTGCAACTAGGAAAAATTAAAAAAAAAAGTTAACAAAAAAGTGAAAAAAGAAAATTCACGGACACGCTTTATCACCATATCATGATGGAGAGCTTAAATTTGAAAAACGAGTTCTTTTTGAGCTCAACTTTATATTGTTTAAATAGGAAAAAAAAATTTCAAACGTCGATAAAAAAATATTCAACACTTTTCAGGCGTCCCTTAGTGTTAAGATAGAGAGCTCAAATTTACAGGTCCAGTCAATCGGGTCTTTCGGGAGGATTCCGCAGCTGAGGACAGTTGGGTCAACATTTTTGCCCCCGAATTTCTTACATCAATATATATCGAAAATGAAAAGAGCCGAATTTCAGCGTTTTTTATTTTGAGCCCCTGCTTTTGAGTACAGTCAAACGAATTTTTTGGACTATCGACCATGCTCCGTCATTCAAATCGAATTACCTCAGCAACGGTTAGTGATGACTTAAAGAACCACGGGTGTTCTTGAACGCTCTATACAATGAAAACATTTACGATTATGTTGGACAAATTCAACAATTACTCATAAGCGATTTAAAATTGAAAGTGAAATAGGACAAAAAATGTACCCTTAATTAAAAGAAAAATTTTTTTTTCAATTAAACGGAATAGAAAACTTCAGCCACCTTGAACTATTTGGGCCGACGCTTCGTTCGGAAGCTATAGCTTTTTTTGTCATAAAAAACCCGTACATATACGTATGCTATTTGTAAGAAATTGCATGAAAGAAACGTATTCTTAATTATTGAAATTTATTTTTTTCCCAATACCTTTAACGAAAACAAAAATTTTGAAACCCTGCCGAACTTGGGCTGATGCTTCTTTCGAAGGTTATAGCTTTTTTTGTTATAAAAAACCCGTAAATATACATGTTTTAGTAGTCAAAGATTACATGAAAAAAAAAATATCCTCAATTATTGAAATTTATTTTTCTTCAAATTCCTTGAACGAAAACGAAAATGTTGACAACCAGCCAGACTTGTGTCGACGCTCCGTTCTAAAGTTATAGGTTTTTTCTTGACAACCGGGTAAATATTTACGGGTTATTTATGTCGAGTAAAAGCTATAACTTCCGAACGAAGCGTCGGCCCAAAAAGTTCAAGGTGGCTAAAGTTTAATTTCCGTTTAAGAAATTGAAAAAAAAAGTTTTTAAAAAGTAAGTAAATTTTTTCTTCTATTTAACTATATATATATATGAGCAAGTCCACCAATTCAAGTACCGGTTTTGGCCGTCGATAGCAGCGATCTGTTTGTAACTTTGAGAAACGGAAGCCCCCATTGAGAAAAGAACTCTGAGTTTTTCTTGGATTTTTCCCTTCGTTATTGTTGCTGTAGTTGTATGGGTAATTCTGTGAGTTTTTTATGTTTTTCTTGTTTTTATTAATTTCTTAAAGTGTTTTGGTAGAAAAAAAAATTTGAGTCGACCACCTATCTTCTATGGAAAAAAAACTCAGCTTTTCGAAAAAAAATACAAAAACTTTTTTGGGACCCGAAGAATTACTTAAAATCGCATTTGAAACGTCAAAGTCAATATTTCGCAAAAGTATATTTAAAAAAATGTTTCAAGTATTTTTCTCGAAAAGCTGAAAAATTTTTACGTACCTAATATATGTAAAAATTAAATCGGAACCTCGTTAATAACTCGTTGAATCACCAAATGTGTGACAAAACATCTAAAACCTCAATTTATGTTTTCTCATTTTGAAATGATTCATAATACTGAGATCAAGAAACCAAAATGATTTGATTAGTTGATAAGTTTCTGCAGGTAATGACGTCGTTTTATTTTATTTTATCGTATTTTGAAGTGGCAACATTCTGAATTTTGTAAATGAAAAATTGATCATAAAGGTTAATAAAAATTTTTAAGAATATTCTTCTAACGTTACGTTATTGAGTAGTCATTATAGAAATAAATGTATATCAACTGTATCGTCAAAAAAATTATCAATAATATCCTTTTTCAATAACGAACTAATCTGACCTCACCCTTAAGTTGTAGATGGTGCACTTGCGAAACTGACAGCGTCACCACATGACTCTAAGTTTCATCTTTGATCATATGGTTTTCATGTATTTATGGCGAACACGGTTTTACGTCACTGTGCAATTGTAATAGAAACACACGCGCATATAAAACGCACACACGTGCATATATAAGTAAGGTTCGCATCACAAACAACAATTTAAAAAAATCGAACGCACATCTTTATTTTTTAACGCTTACAAATATATTATTTTCTTTATTTTTGGTGATTCTTGTTTTTACTAATGCGCTAATGACAGACTCTTCAGAATCGGGAAAAACTTTGCACGAAATAAGCATGAAGAATTATTAAAGACCTGGTACACGATGGCAAAAACATTGAAAAACACTCGACAGTACCATGGTTACGTTCCAGTCGATATAAACAAAATATTGTGCAAAGTTTTTCCGGATTTTGAAGAGTTTGTCATTAGCACATTAGTAAAAACAAGGATCAACAAAAAAACAAAAATAATATTTTTGTAAGCATTGATAAATAAAGATATGCATTTGTTTTCATTTAACTGTTGTTAGTAATGCGAACCTTACTTATATATGCACGCACAATGCGCGTCGCGCGCTGTGAATTCCTCGCCACCTGACCCGCGACTCAACAGAAAAATCCTCATAACTTTTTCAAAAATGTAAATTCCTTACTTCCTCCAACGGAAAAATCTTCTCAATTGAACACAGAATGAATGTCTATGAGAAAAAATATGAAAATCGATGGAGAAGTTGTTGAATTTTCTATTTGTTTAACAAAATTTGTTTAGATTTGAGATACATTTTTGCATCACGTTTTAAAAAAAAATGTCATTGAATAGAACAGTTTGTTAGAAATATTTCCTTAAAATATTATTTAATTTTATCAAATAGATCGAGAGAAAAAAATTTTCGTCTAAATTAATACATAAAAATTCAAATGTTAATAACTTTTAGAAAAATGGAAATTTCGAAAAAACGAAAAATACGTATTCTTGTATCTCTGAAAAGTATCAGAATATGTTCATTACTTTCATATCCCCGAGTGACGGTTTTTCCAGGGGGCCACTCGTTTTATTTTTGCTCTGCTAACAAAATTATACACGGTACAAATAATTTGCTACGCATCCCTACCCTCCCAAAAAGAGCCTTACGACATGATTTTTCTTGTGTCGCTAACCACTCGGCTTCATTAAAAACCTAATTTTGACAATTGAAACCTGGAGAATGCAATTGATTCTCACTATTTTTAAGTTCCCGGCTTTATAGGAAAGTTATTATAATGATCCCAAAAATCAATTTTTTGGCAATTTTTATGTTTCAAGGCCATTGGGATCATTTTAGCCAATTTTGAGCAAAATGTATATATGTGTGTATGTGCGCGCAGGCGCGGGGCGCGCGCGTGTGTGTGCGTGTGTGTGTCTGTACGCACGTACGTACAGACTGATCGATAATGGAATCGATGTGTTCTGCTCTAACTTAGAGCTGATTCGATTGTTGTCCAATTTGGTATCGTTTTTTAGTTTTCTGAAGAAAACATAATTTAAAAATTTTACTCGCAAATCGAGAAGTTACTTGCGCGGCTCGTAAAGAGTCACACAAAATAAATATAAATAGCTGTAGGGATTAATAGCCATAGGCATTGCTTACCATGGGCACTAACCATAGGCCTCCCAATTTTTTTATATTGTTTCCCGATAGTTCAAAGTGCAGATTTTGACGTGGGGCGATTAAGTCTGAATTTGCCCCGTCGGATATACTGTGCGAGTTTTCCAAATTTAATAATCTTTGAAATTCAATGAAAAATAATAGACACCACTTATACCACTTTCTACAGAGGAACTTGAGGAGTACTTTCAGAAAAAAATTTCATTCAAATTGAAGACCAGCCGGGGCAGAAGTGGGCGGATTTTTCCAATAAAAAGACTTTTTTGCTCATTTATTCGTATTTGTTTCCGTAAATCGTACTCTACTCGTTCAAGGTTCGTGGTGAGTATTCATTTTTTTAGTTATCAAAATAATTAAACGTAATATACATTTTCTCCCCGTTTACACAATCTTGTATGTTATGTTCAATTATTACGATTGTATCAAAAACAAATTACAATCATTCCTGTGTTGCATTGTGCCGTTTTGAGCCGAAAATTAGTTCGATTTCATATTAAACGTATAATTTTTATTCAAGACACGGGGTCAGACCATAATTTAACAACATAAATTCTTGCTAGAAACCTTGAACGAATAAAGAACTATTTTCGGAGACGAAGGAAGGAAAATGCCCAAACAAAGTTTTTGACTTGAAAGAATAATCAAATGTCAGGGAATAAAAATTTAATCGGATTTCTCCAGATGATTGTATGATTAACATTTCGGAAAAAAAAAATTACCTTCGGGACTTGAACCTACAAATTTTCAGTTCCCACGCAAGCACGCTACCACTGTAGCTATCACGGCAGCTCGAATCGGATGCTATCAATATCTTTTAAATTTATTATTCGTGAACGGTTTTCCCCGAAATAACCCAGATAGTGCAATCTATTATTTTTAATCCCGAGAAAGAAATTTTTTTTAAAAACATTTTTTGCTACATATTATTTCCCTATATCTTATTAAAATCAACCTTTTTTAGGCATTACTTGATCCATTTGACGACATTCAAGTATTTCACAGCACGCATCGATTATGATGGGTCAAACTTAGCCAGTCCGAACGCTGAACCTCGTTTGCCTACCGATGTCGCGCAGCCCCAGCTGTTATTAAAGGCGCTCGAACGGTCGAATCCGTTCCTGAGTGTGCCACCCGTTAAAGACGCCCCACCACAACTTGAACGACGTTCTCCCCACTCCCTTGAAAATGCATGACGCCCCACCACGCCGCCACTTACTTGACAGTGGTGGGGCGTCATGCATTTTCGACGAATGAGAAGTAGTTTTACCCCCAGAGAATAGGCCGCTGTATCAATCTCCCTACTCATCTCTGGTTGAAGTGATACATCGCCGTCAGTAAGGTAGATTTATCAAGAATTACGTGTAAATTAGCAGCAGAGATGAGTAGGGAGATTGGTACAGAGCCGTATATCGTCAATTCCGGCTGCTTCTCATTCGTTGGTCGTGCAGAGGCGACGCCTCGTGGTCAACGAGGGAAAGACGCCGTCGTTTTTGCTTGTTTAGCGTATACTGGGTAGCCGAAAGCAAATTCTCGGCCGCATTGAACCGCTCGCGTACAGGCATAGCTCGGAGTGGTGTGTGCGTGTGCATGTACAGGAAGGCTGGCTAGGAAGTATTGTAGTAGAGGGGAGGATTTTCGACGCCGCCGTGGCCGTGAACGCCGTGGAATTGACATTTGAGGCCCCGCAGCCCCAGCTGTTAGTAAATGCGCTCGAACGGTCGAATTCGTACTTGGGTGTTTACCCGACGTAGTGTGAACCTAGCCACAATCCAGTGGAACCCAACACCCAAGACGGTCGGATTCGTACTTGAGTGTCCACCCGATGTAGTGTGAACATAGCCACAACCCAAGCCGCCGGTGTCGACCCGACACCGGCCCCGCCAAGGGAATGGGAAGTACTATAAACTACAAAAAGGGGGCTCTGTACCAATCTCCCTACTCATCTCTGTTAGCAGCAGATATTCTGCTGCAGTACTTCACGCTTCAACGGCTAAACGGAATCCGATGAAATTTGGTGGATATATGTGGAATCGATCAAGGACCAAACGCAAAAAAATTTTGCGAAATTTTGCGGAATTTCTTTACAGAAAAAAAATCGGCATGTGATTTTTTTTTTAACCGAGCTCCAGCTCGGTCGATAACAAAAACTGTAGAGCATTGTTTCCGGCCACGATTGATTTCTCTTATGATAAACGATAACGATTGTCTGCTTCGTAGAATTTTGTAAGCGATCGTTTTCGTTTTTTATTCGAGTAGTCAACAATGTCGGAGAATAAGACTATGGAAAGATTCAGCTGTTTTTCTGCATGCATAATAGGCATGCCGTACCGCCACAAGGTACCGGACCACTTTTACCGCGCGCCCAATCAAAAACTAGTCGCGACTTTGAAAGGTCGAATAGTTCTATCAAAAATGAAACTACAGATTTTTTGTCCTCTTGCGAAAAAATGTGCTCATAAAGTGTAAAGAAAAAATGTTTTACAATTGTTATTTCAGGCACGATTATCGTCGCTGCTGACTAAACGAGGGCGTCTATCGGCCGTCAATTATTTCGGAGGCCTCCCTCGCTCTGATCACGCAAAAAGCATGACGCGCAAGGTTGTCAATTCTTTTTTACTGGCCACTACCTTTCGTGGAACCAGACGCAGATAAAAATCATTTATTGCGTGGCCCCAAAGCTGCTTGTGTAAACTGAAAGATATGACGCACTAGCGATGTGATAAAATCCAGGCTATACCTGTCCCCCTACAGCACAAATTATTGCATCAGCATTGCAGCGATGTTTTTAGATTGCAGTTGCAGTAAAATATTCCATCAACGCTGCATCGACATTTCTAATTTCAAATATTGTAATGTTGCACTGCAACATTGCAACAGCGTTGTAGCGACATTTTTTTCAAAGTGTGGTTTCTATTTCAAAAACACACGTTGTGCACCATAGTGCCACAATTTTAGAATTTTCAACAATTTTTTTTTGTTTTCGGATGTCCCCCTCCAAATCCTATAAGCTTCACTCGAATTATATTTCAATTGGACCTTTATTTTTCATAAAAACCGAAAGTATAAATAAAAATGGAACACCCTGTATAACGTGCGCTGATTACGATCAATCCAGGTAAAATGATATCACATAGACTTAGAATTCAAAATATTTAAATTTTATTGCTTCTCATACCAATTAATGTCGTAGTAGTATGTCGAAAAATGTCGCTTTTGTTGAGCGTTTCAATTTGCACATTTTTTTTTACCTGAGATATAGGCCATGGGGGTTTGTGGGCCATGTTGCCCCGTCTGCGCGGCAGAACACGAATAGGATATGAATGAAAAAACTGTCGAGATTAATGTTCAATTAATGTCAAACAACGAGATCCTTACTTCTATTTCATTGTGTATGCTTTCATTATTAGCTTAGTTGAAAATAGCACTAGGGTTTCATTATGTCGTGTCGATTAATTGTCAAATTTTTTGGAAAAACATAATTCAGAGGTGTAATCCGTAATTTCGTTATGCGGATGCTACATTCGTATTCACCCCCGCGACGGAAAGAGAGGTTGGGTCGTCGAATAACGCGATTGGCCGCGGCTGAATTGCCAGCGTCGTCCATCATCTTTGTCCATCACTCCTCTCCTGGCAACTCTCCTTCGCTCTCCCCTTCACTGCCTGTTCATGCCCGTTCAACGATCGTGCGCAATAAGTTTGGCGTGTGAAGTGGTTCGAAAAAAATGGAATTAACGTGTTGTATCTCTGAAACGGAATGCCAACGGAGAAGAAGTTTGCCATCGTCGAATCCGACGATGGTTTACAAATTGTTCCGACCCTGTGGCTCGATGAAGATGCGGGGAAAAGCTGGTGGCCGAAGTTCCTAACCTCAAAATGTTCAATTGATAGAGCTATCCATCGTAAACTGCAACCCACAAATGAGCCCGATCATTGGATAAAACTGAATGTAAAACGGATCTTTGGAAAGACAGGTAAGTTTGAGGCAATCTAAATTAAATAAATAAAGAATAAATACTCTATGGTATAATAAAAAAATGTTTCATTAGTCCACGATGAAAAAGTTGTGGACGGACCCGCTTGCCGAACTCTTCAGCTGGGACGGACGAAAGGAAAAAAAGCCTTCAAGTTATCGCGGACGGCCAAACTAATAATAAGTTAGTAATTTCGTTTCATAAGATAATCGTTTGCTACAATTTTTCCGTGATCGTATAACATTTTTTATTTTATATCATTTCAGAAGCCGCACATATCATGTGTGCACCCCACTGCACAGACGCAAGTATAAAAAACGTTACATCGAAATGGTTTGCGCAACCCAAAACACGCCGCATCCGTCAACAAAACCGAGAATTACAACGTAATGATAACGATAACGTCGATAACTACTCAGATGCTACCGACGATGCCGCTGAATAAAACTTTGTTACGCGTTTATTATGAAAAATAAATATATCTATATATTTTTAATCAATTGCTCGTGTTAAATCCTTTGACATATCATAATTTCAAAGGATGGCTACAGTCTGCCTCGGAACAGTCTTCGTCGGAACAGTCTGCCTCGGCATCGTTAGGCAGACTTGAAACACGTCAGACTAGTCTGCCCAACAATACCGATGCAGACTGTTCCGGGGAAGACTGTTTCGAGGCAGACTATAATCATCCCTTTTTTTAATATGATCAACTTTTGGAAGCTTGTACGACGTCGCTGGAATATTGGATTAATGCTGTGCAGCATTGCATCAACGTAGCAAGTAACTGGCGATAACTTGCTCCAACTTTAACACAATGCTGCTGGTATATCGCCATAATGCTGCAAGTAATATTTCTGCATCGTTGTGCAACATTGCTGTAATGTTCTGAAGCGCGGACATAGAGACATTTTAGTAATGTTCTGGGAATATTTCGAGCAACATTGCAATCTTGCCATGCGATGTAGCTACAACGTTCCTGGAATCTTTCGTGCTGTAGAGGTCCTGGCATAATGCAGGTATCTTTTATCGCATTAATCTAATCCGACGAGAGCAGGACGTTTCAAATCGATAGTTACGGAGTTGTATCTAATTGTTTGGGTCGACAAAACGGAAATGTCTTAAGTCGATATTCTGGAAGCTGCTACACATGCAGACGGGACCCTTCATGACCTTGGAATAGATGACTCTATGGAAGACTGACAAAATTAATTTTATCCGTGAGAAAACTAGACTGACAACTTTAAACGCGGTTATCTCGGTATCACGTTTTTTCCAAAGTGCGGTTGCGGCGAGCACGATTTTTCGACATTAATTTAACGCGTTGATTTGATTCTTCTACCAGATTGTTTCTAATCTCAGTATGGAGTACGACATATATTCAATACGCGATGGAACGACTCACAACGATATAAACATCAATTTACTCATATGCTTATCGATTGTAGGAAACCGAAGAAAAAAAAGGGAAAAAACGTTTCTCGACAGTTTCGAGCCTCGGAATACACAATCACGCCCGATTATCATCGCTGCTGACGAAACAAGTGCGCCTACGAGCTGTCAATTCTTTCGGAGACCTCTCTCGCTCTGCTCACACAATATATGCCACGCAAGCTTGCCATATTTTTTTTACCGACCAGCTTTTGTGGGACGTGCCGATACATCCGGCGAACGTAACTACACAAATTATGTGTTGTCCGGCTCCAAAGCTGCTTGTGCAAACTCAAGGATGCGACTCACTAGCGACGCAGTAGAATTCGGGCGACCCCTGTCCTGGCAACATACAGGCACCGTTTATCGCATCTATCTGATTTGATAAGATCAGGTCGGTGCCAAACCGGTAGTTCAGCACTTTTACGTGACTTTTTTACGAACTCTGAAGTATTGACATTTTCGATTCATCCCACGACGGAATTGTGAGGATGATGACTAAACAATCGCAGTGTCGATAAAGTCCGTTTCACTGTATTTAACATTGATAAGGAAATAATTATATCCTAACAGAAAATTCGGGTGATGTGTGCGTTTGATAACCGGAACGTACCGCAGATTAAAAGGATAAAAAGGAACGCTCAAGCGCCACGTGAATCCTTACGACGACCCTGGGTGGCTTTCGACATGGTGGTTTGACAATTCCCTTACCGATGATATTTTGGGAGCTGTACATCTTTTATGCAAAGCAATCGTCCCACGTTTTTGACATATGAATATTCACCCAACCTCGGTTATTGCGTTCTGGTTGGAAAAAATACGAATATCGACACGGTGCTCGAGTAGGTTTTTTATTCCCTGTTCGAGTGTCAGACCGAACGGATCTTACACGTTACGTAGTCTTTCCTATCGAGTGCA
The DNA here is from genome assembly GCA_963971145.1 of Sussaba pulchella. Lineage (NCBI taxonomy): Eukaryota > Metazoa > Arthropoda > Insecta > Hymenoptera > Ichneumonidae > Sussaba > Sussaba pulchella. Next base: position 4,830,524 of record OZ020168.1, read on the forward strand.
GTGCTACGTTCGATTTGAGTAGAGAAAAGACCGTTTTTTCAATGCAGTGTACTGCATTTATCGTTTTTTTTCTGACACTAATTGCGAAAATATGTTTCGCAAATTTAACTACCAAGACCTTCCAACTGGATGAATCGCTCATCGAAGCTTCGGTAATTTGGGTTCCTGTTTATGAGTTTACTATTTATATAATTTCAACGCAATATGACGTCTCATCATCCGCTTTCAGATCGAAATCCTGGAATCATGTTACACGGATCGCTTCGATACTGTGGGAGTCGCTGGACCATCGGCTGGACGGATCATCAAAAGTATATCAGCGAGGGAGACGGTTATACCGACAACATTGATCTCTGAGAATTCAACGGGAATCAGGGCCGACATCCAAGAATACTGTGCAAAACGACATGGATTGCAGGTTTTCGTGATCACAGTAACTGATGAGGATACTCTGAGAAGCACTCTTTGGGGACTTGGAGTCACGAAATGGTGGAACCACATGGCCTCCTTCCTTCTGATTGATTTGGCCGAGTCCACATACGGATGTTCAAATGCCCACAAAGTGTTGGAGAGAGCGTGGAAAATGGGTATGCTCAATTCGAAATTCATGTGCATCCATGAAACGAAAGGAAGGTTGATTTACACTTTCAATCCCTTCACAAGTAAAGCGCCCGGACCGTGGCAGCAAGTGAATACTTACACAGGGATAAATGGTCATGTTTGGACCTTGTTCGTGCGAGAGTACGACGTGGATAAGTCACGTTGCGACGGACTCGATTTCGATAAGACGGTAGATCTCGGCGGTTACCTAATCATCGCACCTGGTTTGCGGTTCCAACACGAGCCTACTAAAACATTGTTTGAGATAGAAAATTTTGTCAGTCGGCTTGTCATGGATTCCCTGAATGCAACGTGGGATACCTCACTGAAAGGATTGTACACCGTTCCTGTGAACATCTACGCTCCCTTTCGTAGTGCCTCTCATGATATTCATATGGGCCTCGTGGAGAACAATTGTGGAGTTGGTTTTTGTTTCTGTACCTATCCATTTTTTAAGTCCGAAATCCGCATTGCAACGCATTACCCGGGCCATAAGTCACAACTAGACAAGCTAATTTCTGTCCTCGACAAACCTTCACGATTCGGCGTGCTCGCTGTATTGATGATTACGCTTTTGTTCTTCAAATTCGGGCTCGGTCAGACTCTGATCTCTGCGATTCTAAATCTCGTACTTCTCATTTGTAATGCAGCACTCCGAAATATACCTCAGAGGACGGCTCCAAGGATTTACTTAGCGGGCTTTTTCATATTCGTCGTCACGATTCAGGGGATTTATTCCGGAAAATTAGCGTCTTTGCTGACAAAAAACGTGCGCAAACCAAATATCGATTCTCTCGAAGACCTTGTTCGTTCTGATCACGCAATATCCAGCGAACAATATTGGTCCTCCTATCTCGACAAGTCTCTGTTTAAGGGACGTTTCATTAGTTACCGTAGCGATCCGTTTAAGAATCTAAACACGGACGCCGGAATTGCTCATGTATGGCCGGAGAGAGTACTTATTGACTACGCAATAAAATATAATCTGCACCTGTCCCGGGAAGCCGTGGATACTATTTATGCGGGCTATACCAATCGAGACGACTGGCCTCTCCAGGAAAGGGTGAGTAAGGTTTGTCAAACACTCGTGGAAAGTGGTATTCTGGATCTTCAGCATGCTAGAATAGTTCGACCCAAAAAGAGAATTTTAGAATCCTACGAACGGCAAGAATCGGAACCGGAATTGAAAGCACTAACTTTGCAAAACTTGGCCTTTGCATTCAAAATTCTTGCAATCGGTTTGGGATGTGCTACCATGGTTTTCATTGTCGAAGTAGCAACCGAGGATTGGGACTAATATCTTCTATGTGGTCACTGACCCCTGATTCTAGACTCGCGCAGTCCTACGAGTTCCGCCAGGTTCTGTGGTTAATGTCGAGTGTTCTGTGCATTTTATTACTTTCATCAGCGCTGTTATATCGAATTTGACAGCAGTTTCATCTATGTACGTCGATATTACGTGCTTTCACGCCATTCGTCGCATGATCCTATCGTCCGGAAGTTGTTTGTTGGTGTAATCGTCGTGTCGCGTATTAACGACAGTGTCAGCAATAATCTACTTCGAGGATGATTCAAAATTATCGTCGAGTGCATCGCATACGGGAATGTGATATAGCTATTAGCGAACATTATTAGTGATGTCTCATAAATTGTTATCGGTATCGGTGGCACACTCCCATGTTATTTTTCTCAGCTGCTCACTACGATTGAATTAATTAAAATGTTCACTGTCTTCAATAAATAATTTAAACTATTATTGCTGCATACATAATTTATCAATTTTCTACCAATAATTACAAGACGTGCTTTACAAATTTCATGTTTTCGGATTCATTGGAAGCAAAGCAAAGATTATCCAATGAATTGGACGAGAGAAGAACTGGTTCATGTATTCGCAAAAAAATGGGAGGGGTGTAAAATAATCAGCATTAAATTTACTACTGTTACCATTTTTATTAATATTCTATTATACAAGATAAACTTTATTCTGTCGAACTTTGCAATGATCATCAACTCAATCAACAAGTTTGAAACTTTTAATAGTAACTTTAAATATTGGAAATTATCGATTATTTAATCAGTAGTAAAAACCATGTTTGTTATCCTTTGGCGAAAAAAGTGACGAGAGAAGAGTAAAAAATTAGTTGCTTTAATGACGAGTTAATTTCTCTGAGATAAACTTCCAATGACAAAGTTGTTCCTCTTTTTACAAAATGCACGATCGATCGGAGACATTCATTCACTCCTTTCAAACCTTTCATATCCAAACAGAGAAAGAGATAACGACGGGGGCTGGGATTTCAGGGCATTCATATTCAAGCAGGTAAATTATTCTCCTTTTATGCGTAAAGTTACACCGATATAACGACGCGCCAACTACAGACGGAAGTGGGCACTAACCGTTTCGCGCAAAATCCGAACACACAAAACCTGAGCTTTCATTAGTTTCTTATCATTCGTTCTTCTTTGACACCACGATGTACCGCGATTTTACAGACGATTTTCTACTGCTCGATGTCAAAGAATGTAACATAATATTTCCGATACTGCAAATCGTCGCCACATAACCCATAAATATCACACTGTAGCTGTCGCACTACTACTTTATTGTCGTCAATTCGACGTTGACGGATCGAAAAACATGGGATTAACGGATTACCTGCATACCTTGTCGGATAACCCATATTTCGGAGCAGGTTTTGGCCTCTTCGGACTGGGAGCTAGCGCTGCACTTTTGCGAAGAGCTTCCCAAGTCGGAATCATTTTTTTCAGGTATTCTTATACAAATTCTCGCTTAATTCAATCATATTTCACAATAATATTATTATACTCATCAATACTCATTTATATATACAGAATGAATTGTTCGCACGTCTTCTATTTATTTATTTCGTTCGATTCGTTTTCCGCACAGACGACATTACATGATTACGCTGGAGGTCCCATGCCGCGACAAGAGCTATCAGTGGCTGCTTCAGTGGATCACCCACAAAGGCGCCAAGAAAACTCAACATCTTTCCGTGGAAACGAGCTTCGAACAACGCGACACCGGGCACGTCAAGACCAAATACGAATTCATACCCAGTATAGGTACACACTTCTTCAGGTATTCCCGACAATTTTTTCCACGAGAGTGAAGACAAAAATCCTGAGTTTTTTATTATTGTTATCTTTTTCGTCCATTCATTGAATTGTGTTGTTGATTCATTTTGTTATTTTCAGATATCAAGGCAATTGGATAAAAGTCGAGAGAACGAGGGAACAACAGACTCTGGATCTTCACATGGGAGTCCCTTGGGAAACCGTGCAGCTCACTGCCTTCGGAAAGGATAGAAGCATATATTTCAATATTCTGGAAGAAGGTTCGCAATATATTAATATTTTATGAAATTTAATTTAACATTCATTTGGAAAATCAAATTACCATCGTATTGCTCAGTAAAATCTTCTGCATTTTCTCAACTATGGTTTAATTCTTATGCAATTGGCCAATAAGACGAAATGAACTCAGAAAATCAGTCTCGCTAGAGTCCAATACTTATATCAATTTATTAATTCACAGAAGTTAATTAATTAATTCTCGGAAATTAATATTTTGATTAAATTTGTTCGAACGATTGAGAAATTGAAGAAATTGAATGCTTCGCAGCCAGACAAATGGCGTTGAAGGAGCACGAGGGAAAGACGCTAATGTACACAGCGATGGGAAGCGAATGGCGTCAATTCGGTCATCCACGAAAAAAACGTCCCGTGGATTCCGTCGTGCTGGACACCGGCGTGGCCGAAAGAATAATAAAAGATTGTCGGGAATTCATCGACAATCCCGGATGGTACAGCGATCGAGGTTATTTCGTGTAAAGTATCGACACGCCTAACGTCGAACGTTAACGAGAATAATTAATAATAATTTAACGAGAAAAATCGAAAAATCGTCGAATTTTACGTTTTCGTCGTGCAGGAATTCCGTACAGGCGTGGATATTTGTTGCACGGTCCACCCGGTTGTGGAAAATCTTCTTTCATCACGGCTCTGGCCGGGGAATTGGAGCACGGAATTTGCGTGTTGAATTTGTCTGAGAGAGGCCTCACGGACGACAGGCTCAATCATTTGCTTGCCGTCGCACCGCAACAGACGATTATCTTGTTGGAAGACATCGACGCGGCTTTTGGAAACAGGGAGGAAACTAAAGAAAGTAAGGGGATGCTGTTATCTGTATTAAATAATCAAAACAAAAAAAAACGAAGTAATGATGAGATTTTAAAAAGCTCGTTTTGCAATCCTTCCTACGCGAATTAATTTTTGAAAAAAAGAATTCCAAGTTTTTTAATAAATTGTATATTTGCAGATAAGCAATTAGTTTGACCTTAACCAAATGATTTCGTCAATAGAAATTGCTATCTTCAACGTTTTGAAATTCCTTATTATTATTATTTATATTTGATGTAATTTTTTTATTTATTATTATTACTATTCTTTATTATTATTCAAATTTTATGTAATTTTTTATTTATTATTATTTAAATTTTATGTAACTTTTTATTCATTATCATTGTTTATTATTATTATTTGAATTTTTTTATAATTTTTTATTTATTTCATTTTTATTTATTTTTATTATGAACTATTGCTCTTTTTTCTCAACAGTCAAAGCCGCCTTTGATGGATTGAACAGAGTGACGTTCAGCGGCCTCCTCAATTGTTTGGACGGCGTGGCTTCGACGGAGGCTCGAATTTTGTTCATGACGACGAATTACATCGATCGATTGGATCCCGCTCTGGTCAGACCGGGCAGGGTCGACGTTCGAGAATACATCGGCTGGTGCAGCCTCGATCAGATCGAACAAATGTTTCTACGATTCTACAAAAATCCCGGCGAAACTGCGGGTTCCAAAGCTCGCGAATTCGCCGAAAGCGTCGTGAAGCACCATAAACCCGTCAGCCCGGCGCAGATTCAAGGCTTCTTCATGTTTCACAAGCACAATCCCGAAATGGTGTTGAAGGACGTTTCAAAAATCTGGGAACTGACGTGACCTCCCACGAAAATTCAACAATATTCGGAGAAAAAACGTTATTATTAATGTAAAATAGCACCAATCGAATATCTCGTATATTATTTCGAATATAAATTATATCATTCGATGAAATTCGAATATCTCGAATATTTCGTTTATTAATAAATAATAATACGAATAACAACACGAAGAAAATCGAAAAATTCATTTTTTTCTTGTTTCGTACCACTGTTTTATTTAATATAAAAAATGTATCGTTCCTATTATTACTTATCACTGGTTATAATACTTTTTGAGATTGTTTGTTTCAATTTAAACGCGTCTCAGACGGTAAAAAACACATAATGAACTTGCCTACGTCGTAGTCGAGTCGTAACGAATAATCGTTGATTCGAGGGTTGACATTACGACCCCTTAAGATCGTAACTGATATGTGGAATATTTACACAATACGTTCGATTAAAAAAGTAGTAACCCAGTAAATTTTTTTCCGTAAAAGAAAATAAAGAAAATATATCTTCGTGAATTCAACCACTGTCGTATAAAATTGCACTGCTAGATGCAAAAAAAAAAAAAAATGGACAATACGTGGAAGAATAATTCGAAGTCAGAGATCATACTTCCTGCGAATGTCCGGAGAGATTCATTTTAGGAAGAGTATTGTACAATTTTTCTAATCAACGTCGTTTTTCTTTTTGGACGAAATTTGAGATCATGATTCTAAGATCGTTGGGAATTTATTTATTTATCTAGAAGTTCCAGATGTAGGGTTCGTAATCGGTTTGTTCCATGTGATTCGGGTCACCGTTGCCGTTGACCATGCAATGAGGATAGACAACAGTCGGATTACTTTGTCCCGGAACAGTCGACCCTAAGGACGAAGACATCCGACAGTCCGATCTTTGCTGCATCATCGATCCCATGGGCTGCATAACCGGAGGTCCGGACGCTTGTGATCCCCCGGACGTTGGCTCGACGATCGACGTTTCTCGAACCGGAAGATTTTGCACTTGTTGCATCATTTCCGGGCCCGCAACGAAATTTCCCACTGCAAAATCATTCGCAAAGAATTTTTTTTTTTTTAATTCTTCGATTTCCCCGCACTAATAACGCGAATTAATAATTTATTTATCAAACAATGTCAAACTTACGATTTCCGTTGTGAAATTGCATCACATCGGGCTCGGAAATAATATCGATCGTTGGCGTAACGATTTTAGACAGCGTCGAGTCGGATTTTATCTTTCCGACGACCCTTTTAGGTGCGGTCGCGGAATTCGCAGCACGTTTTTTTCCAATCGTCGATTTTTTTCTCTTCTCACCGGTAAGTTTCGGTTTGTTCGATCGATTACCGCTCGGCTGCCACAGATGAACCGTATGCACCGCGTTGCCTTCGCTGCCAAACGTTAATGATTGGAAAATTAATTAATTCGACAATTTATTTCAGCTGTTTTTGTTTTGGTTTTTTTTTTTTTTTTTTTTTCGAACATTGGATTTATTTTACGTACCCTTGCTTTTTGCCAAGTTTCCAACTGTGTATTCCGGCTCTGTGCAATCTTTCGCGAATCGTGTCGACGCTGCAATTCAATCCCAAAGCCGGTGCGACGTGTTTGGCGGCGGTGAGAGGATTTTCCGTGGCCATAGCGATTATCGCTTCGTCCTGTTCCTTGGTCGTTATTCTTCTTCGTCCTTTGCGTTCCTTCGTCAATACGTTTCCCTCCTTTTTCCATCGTTCCAACCATCTTTTCACGGTTCTTTCGGATCTGTTTATCGCGAGGGCGATCGACAACGTCGACAAACCCGCTTCGGACATTCCGATCATTCGATTTCTTATTTCCACGCTGGTTTCCAAAGTTCCTTTGGCTTTGCCACCTTTTTTTTTCTTATTTCCGTCGTTGTTCGACGAGTCGTCGAAATCTTCTTTGGATCCGTCTTTGCTCAGATCGTCGTCGTCGGAAATTGGTTCGTAAGAACTGGAGGAATTAGATCGACCGTTCGAACGTATGATTTTTACGGGTCGATGTTTCGAGGGCGAAGTTTTGGGCTCGGAAGAGATTTGTGGATCGGGTTGTCGATGGTGTTGATGGTCCATTCGCGGATCTTGGTGGTGTTGAGGCCGTTCGACGTTGGAATTATCGTGAGATTGCTGTTGTTGTTGTTGGACGTGTTCGTGAATGTGACGTTGATGATCCTGTCGTGGATGGACTTGGTCTTGGGGACGATGATCTTGTTGTCTTTGAGGGTGCAATTCGTGGAGGTGTTGGTGGACCCGCGATTGATCGTTGCTCATCGGATGCGGTTGTCCCTTGAATCGCAGATTCAATCGTTCGTTAGAAGAAAATTTGTTAAATTGAATGGAGAATAAAATTTATGCGGTATCGATATTATTTGGAATTTTGTGGAAGTGAAGAAATAAATTATTTTGGGGAATAAAATTATATAATACACGATCGAATTTTCAACGTACTAGATGTGAATGATTAATCCTATCCTGATCGAAAAATTTATATGCCACTCTTCGAAATATTATCGCTGTTATGATAAAGATATAAGTTTTGTTAAAACTTCTATAATTATTATTATAAAAAATTTATTACTAAATACTTAATTAATAAAAACTTATATAATATAAAAATAAAAACTTCTATAATTATAAGATATTATATACAAATATCTTACATGCGGATAATGATGACTGCCTTGGACGAGATCAAGCGGCCAATTCTGCACGACATTCAATCCCGGATGATGCTGATACATATGCGGCTGTGAGGTTTGGCAGAGCGACAGAGGCTCGTTGAATGCCGTTCGGTCGTTCGCCAAAGAATCCCTCTGATCGTTGATCGTTGATCGCTGATCTTCGGTAACAATCCTCTCCGGATAGACTACTTCAGCCGGTTGTTCAGATTTTTCGGCGACCTCGGACGGAGATCCGTCGCCGACGTAAACATCGCGGGCTCGCACTTTCAAGGGTTTTGACTTCTTCTTCGCGATTGAAACACCCGTTTTCTTGGCTTTCGCAGCTGCATCCTTCGAAACGGATTTTTTTTTTCCAAGCTGAGTACCCGTCGGTCGCCAAACCGCTTGCTGAATCGTCGTACTGTCACCGTTGCTGCTGAATTGAAATAATGCATTATTTTTTTGGTTCGTTACTATTTGAAAATTAATTGGAATAATAATGCTGGCAATTAAATATTACTTTTCAAAGATAATATTGGTTTTTCTAAATTAATTTCAATAATTTTCGTTTAATTTAATTCAATCGCTATTTTTCTGTGAATTTTTTTGATCGAAATGTTTTTAAATTTGTTCGATATTGGGAAAATGCAGTTTTTGCTAGAAAAAGAGGAATGAGAATCGACGTATTTGTGTTTAATCGACCAACCCGAGTGGAATCCTTTGCATGTGTTTTCTGGACGGACTCCAATTGTGTATTCCGGCCTTGTGCAATCTTTCTCTTATGGTATCCACCGAACAGGAAAGACCCAGAGCCGGCAGGACCGCCTTGGCCGCCGTTATGGGAGTCTGCGTCGCCAGACGAATTATCGCGTCGTCCTCCTCCGACGTCGTAGCTCTCTTCCTCCCGCATCGCTCCCTCGTCTCTACCGTTCCTTCTTTGTCGAACCTATTCAGCCATCTCTTGACAGTTCTTTGCTAAGAATAAAACAAAAATAAAAAACACTACATCGACAAACTTCTCTAAAATTTCAATCAAGTTTTAGAAATATCTTCTCCTGCTATTGAAAAAATATATATTTATCACAGTTTTGGAAAAACCAATTCTGCGGTTTTACAGACTCCGTTGTGACTTTTAAAAATTAATTTAAACATTTATTGAACTTATTTGTTTTTGTTTTTTTTATTTTTAACTTACCGAACAATTTACCGCCGCGGCAATATCACGAAGTCCCAAACCGGCTTCGTACATGCCAATCATTCGATTTCGCAATTCCGGCGTTGTTTCGTGCACGCCACGTGTTTTACCCATTTTTTTGGAATTTTATTTTATTGTTTTTTCAATTTACCGAAATCGTTAAAATTGCATTCAAGACGTCGAGACGGCAAAGACGTTCGTTTGTTTGTTTTTTTTAATTTCTCGCTGTGACGTTTCAAACGTAACACACGCGCTTCCCACGTGACGACAATTGTCAATAGTTTTGCCGAAGAGAATCTTTTTTAAAAGTTTTCCACCTAAAGGTTAAATCAAACGCGCGTTCCGTTCAATTGCAACATTTTAATTCACGTTTTCACGAATTCAATGAATTTTTTCTTTTTTTCTTTTGATCTTCGAAATATCGCGATTGTTCGATGTTACGACGTCGTAAGAATTGCAACGAATTTTTCGTGATTTCGACATCGTGGTATTGACGACGATGACAGTAGAAACGAGTTTAAGAGCGTATGTTGCATCGGTTTTGTGATGACAATTTTTCGATTCGTTCGATTTTTGAGACGACGACGATTCGTCGATTAACTCAAGTACGAAACGTCAACGGGTGAGAAAGATTTATGTGATTCTGTCATGTTTTCCGCTGCAATCTTGCAATTATCACTTGCGTATTGTCGTGAAAACACATCGACGTGAAAACACGGTTCACAGTCAATACTTCGGCGGTACAGTCCGTGGAGATAATTTTGACCACTCGGACGAATCGCGGTTGAATCTCATCGTCGACTTAATAAAAATTCGATTACATTGGAAATGTTGACACGCGTATTTTCAATGATGACGAATTTTGACATCCAGAAACTTTCTTTTTTCCAGACGCGATCGCGGCGATGCTTCGTTGAAAATCTGGGAAAATTCGGGAGCGTCGTCAATAACTGTTCAGCGGACTGTACGACGTGTCCAGCTGTACAGTCCGTTGCAATAATTTTGTCCATCGATCTCCTTCGTGAGACAAACCGTCGACAAATACAACGCATTTTGTAAAATTCATTTTTCGGTCTTTTGAAAGATCAACGAAGCTGCGAATTTTCATTGCAATATTACGCGAATAAAGACGATTTTTTTGGTATTGTTGTTGCGAATAAATTTGGGGGTAATGCGAGAACGAGCGGAATGTGAAAAATTTTTTTTGGGATTACGCGGAATCGCGGCGCCACCGGTTCAGTCCGGTCGAATTAGTTTTGTCCAATTTGTAGGCATAACGAATAAATAAACGTTTTGTAATATACTCTACAAAACGTGTTGTAATTTATTCAACTTCAAGCAGTATATCTGATGGATTTGTATGCATGAGATGTTGTTAATTGTATTGAATGGCATAAAAGATTATGCATTAACGGCAAGTTAAGGCTCCGTCGGTAAAATCGTTCGCTGCAAGGTGAGGTCAATACCTTGGCGTGCGACTGTAACTACGACGGAATTATATTGACCCACGAATCTATTGGCACATAATCGCAAACGTTATTAACATTTTTCATGTCTAAAGAATAATATAGGGGGGGGGGGGGGGGATTCAAGAGCCAAACTCTAATTATACTCGAAATCTCGATGAAAAAAAATATAAAATAAAATGGTTGAGGTGGTCATGGATGGTCATGGAGATGGTCAGAGGTCAATTTAGGGATACAAATATCTATCGTCGCACCTGCACTTCCGGCGTCCGCGTCTATGAACAGAAACGGCCTTATCACCCGTTATCTGTGATATACCCAGTAGAAAATAACTTTAAAAAATTCATTAACGAGCTCAGGAAATAAAATGAATTTAAAAAAAAATAAATCTTCAATTCTACACAGCTTCGCTTCCGGATAACAAAGATTAATTAAAATCTCATGTAGAATCATTAAAAAAAAATCATTACAGAATTTACTAAACAACAATTTCTTTCCTTTGAATTTTCTTTTCAAAGATGGAATGCGGAAATTGTTTAAATACGATTCTGCGACGTCGTTCGGTAATCTATGATAACGATTATCGTTATTACGGTACGCAAGCTCCTTCGAGCTTGACGATAGTTTCATTTCTCCAATAGCTTTGGAACAATTTTTTTCTCCACGACGCACACAGCGCAAGCAAAATATTGTTGAACGTTGCTCCGCGCGTTGAATTAAGGTTTAATCCTGACCGAATGCGAATTGTCAAATTGATTGCGGGTACAAAGTCACCAAAGAGCGCACCCGGTCGAAGGTACGTGCACCAGCAACGGGCACACGAGATAGAATAAATGGGGTCGGACGCTAAACTAGTAGCATCCGCCGATCAAATCTGTCTGCTCCACACGTGTGCGGTACGCTCGCTGGGAATCGCGAAATGAGACCGACACAGTTGTACACACGATCTGAATTACAGAACGGACTCAATCATTTTTATTTATTCGTTCAATTTATTTATATACTTCTCAAAGAATCCAAGGCCAATCCTATTGTATTCAATATTTATTCAACTCTTTCGAAATATAAATAAATGTATTCCCAATAGAGTTCAATCAAATTATGTACAATTTTTTTTTTCAATTTTGGATTTATTTAACGAACAATAGCCATCTGTATTCAAATTAAATTAAATTATTGTCATTATCATAATAATATTTATGTGTTATCTACTTATTGTTATTCTGTTAAATTATTGTGGGAGATTTTAAATCGAACAGAGCTATTTTATCTTCTACTTAAATTATAAAAAATTGGCTTTAATAAAAATCGTCAAGTGGAATATCTTTTTTTTCTCTTCATTTTTTCATGAATTCGTTTTTATTCGATTTGCCAACCTGTTGCGAGTAATTTGATTGTTGACAATATACGGGGATCAAAAGCGTTTTCGTTCTCCTACTCTCGCGTCTGAAGCCGAAGAGCTTTTTCGTCCGCATCTGCAAGCTTCGCGAAGCGGTCTCATCTCCGGTCCACGGCCTCAGTCGCACCCTCGGTGGCTCCGCGTAGGGACGGCTCGGATTGCGGATATAGGGCACGGAATAAAAACAACGAGGAGCCCTAAATAATTTATTCTCAGTTGTAATTTCGCAGTCGGACCTTTGAGTGTTTGCCTTTTCACTGATTTTTTTTTTTTTTTATTGTCTTTTTCATTTTTAAAAATCTATTTTTGATTTTTCTTTTGAATAAAAAATATACGAGAGAATCGGAAATTTGGAAAGAAACGAAATACGCGTAAATCGGGAATAATGAAATACTTGGTGCTGATTTATTGTTTGGTGCAGGCTTCGCTCGTTTGCGGGGTAGGTCGATAATCGCAACCCCTATAAGCTGTCCAACATTACACGTTGTTATACCGATGCTATACGAACGATTTACAAAATTTTTTAAATAATTTTTCCATTCGAGAACAAGTTGTTAACCCCGCAAATTTTAGTTTTGCGGCGTTCTATTCTTTGAATTCAATCGACGCATTTATCGTTATTTTGTCCTTAAGCCGGTTTGGGTCCTTCAAAGTAAATTTCTCCAACGTACATATTATGATATGATTTTGAGTTGTTTGTTTGAGATATCTTGTGAAACTCCAAAATCGTGCTGACAAATAAATTTGTTCTCCCTTCGATTGAACCACGATTTGGAAATACTTTATAAGCACGAAGAACGTATTTTCCTGGACGAAAAAACGTGCTGAAAAAAATTAATATATCGTACACGTCTTTTAGAATATTATTTTGTTGTAGTAATTTTTGTTTTAGAGAAATAAAGAATAACTTTTGGAAAAAGGGGATAAAATGTCGAGGGATATGCAAGCGTTGCATTGTAAGCACGTACGTAGTTTCGGTATGCATACATATTTTTTTGTTTCTTTCTGCAGTCGCGACCGAGCTTCGTCTCGGACGAAATGATAGCCATCGCAGCGAGCGTCGTAAACGCGTGTCAAACACAGACAGGCGTGGCCACAGGTATACATGTTGTTCATCAATCTATATTCAATTGAACTGGCGCTTGATCGATGAGCCAAAAATTATATTTCACTTTGCAGATGATATCGAAGCTGTGAGGAATGGACAATGGCCCGAGTCGAATCCGTTGAAGGTAAAAAATAAATAGATATAAATAGCTTGACAATAATAATGGTCAATTAATGGCAATTAATGGGTCAGTGCGTTTAAAATAGATAGAATAGAATAAAATATAATTCGGATGCTCAAAAGTATAAAACATGGTTGGCAATTTAGTCGAACTAAAAATTTCCCAGCAATTCACACTGCTTTACATTGAAATTGTCTTCGTAATTGTAGGACTTGTGGTTATATTAATGTAATTGATGAAAATAAATTCGATGGTAAATTTTAGTAACTCGTCGCACTTTTTTATATAAATTCAATTGCCAATTTGGCGGTAAAGCAATCAATTGTTTATACTTCGTTTTTAATTTAGTTCGAATAGTTTCAATTGGAGATTGGGACGTCGGGTTCGGTCAATTTGCGATGTTAAATGAATTACGTTGCAGTGCTACATGTATTGCCTGTGGGAACAATTCGGCCTAGTGGACGATAAAAGAGAATTAAGCCTGAACGGAATGCTCACATTCTTTCAAAGAATACCTGCCTACAGAGCGGAAGTTCAGAGAGCTATTACCATATGCAAGGCGATTGGTAAATACTTGGGTAATCTATGATATTTGTTGTTTCTTTCGCATGATCGCTTTTGCGACGTCATGGGTGTAGTCGAAACTTCATTTTTGTGTTGTATTATAAATAAATGAATAATTAAATAAATAAATACATAAATAACCTAAATAACCTTAATAAATAAATAAATGAATAAATAAATAAATAAATACATAAATAACCTAAATAACCTTAATAAATAAATAAATGAATAAATAAATAAATAAATAAATAAATAAATAAATCAATAAATAAATAAATATATAAATAAATAGAAATTGCACGAAGGCATGAAATAGATTTCAAGTTTGTTGTTTTTGTCAATATTTCGATTGCACTTCAGTCGCAAACTCACCCCCCCCCTCCCCCAATAGCTCCGAATTAATTGACTTTATTCTTATTCCATTCACAGCGAGCGGCGACAATTGTCAATACGCTTATACATTCAACATATGTTACGCCCAAGTATCACCGAGGGTCAGTTTTGTTGGATAAAATAAATTACGTCAATCTGCATTACATTTTTTACAATACTCTCGAGTTCGTTTATTTTGTTTCAGACTTACTATCTCTTCTGAAGCGATTGATTCAATGATCCAATGGTCCCCGAATGGAAGAAAGCAGAATCAAAATGTTATCATATATGCTCAATGACAAATGAAGAAGAAGAAGAAGAAGAAGAAGAATGATGGAAAACTTGCCTAATATTTGTACGAATGTTTAATTAAATTTATACTGCCTAACACGTGTGTTCAGCGATGTAATCCATTTCGATTCCATGTAAATCTTGTACATCCGTTGTGTCGGTTTTAATAAAAGTGTGTAACACAATCGTTGTGAATTGAGAAAATTATTAATCATGGATTACTCGTCGTGTGTGTGCTATTTTACATATTTGTTTCAACATCGTTTGAACTTTCACACGCGAGACATGATCGTTCGAATAAAAGTCGTAGCTAAGTTTTTTTTCGAATGTCTCAGCCCTGAACTGTGTATCGTCGAACGTACCACATAATTTGTAGAGTCACTCCTGCGATAGATAGTCGAACAATTATAATGACGTGAAGAAACAAGCCGCAAGTTGAAACTTGCCGTTTCCTCAGAAATTACGATATTTTTCGAATCTTCCTTTGAGTCAGTATTTTTATGAACTTTGGCTTCATTATAGAGGAGACTCTGTACAATATCATCAATTCTGAGGGAGCAGTTTGCAATTTCAACTCGCGGCTCTCTTGAATCGTAAGCAAACAATTTTTGCACGTTCGAACTATTCAGCTTGCTCAATATTTTCATAAATAGTATAGTTAGAATTAATATTCCATACCGAATTTAAAAATTCCGACCGTTACGTAGCTTCCTCCATCGGGAAGCGATAAAATAATAAATGAAAAAAAAAAAAAAACGCAATCAAGCTCGTGACAAAGTTGACGGATGATGATAGATCCGACTATTCGACAATAAAACAAATTTACGCGTCAAGTCATACGCCTTGTCTTTTATTCGCGGAATAATTGTTCGAAATTGGTGCGAATAATTAAGTCTGAGAAAATACGTTGAAGGCGAGAATAAGACTCATCGCTGCGATCGCGTTGACGCCTCGTTATGACATTACGTGATCGAGGAAAATCACCCTGAGGTAACAATCTAGGATTTCGAAGATTATCTCGTTGTCGGTGTAATATGCAATTAAAACTTCCGCTGTTCTGGTATAAAACATCTCACTTTCGTGCCCAACGAAACAGTTTGCGTGTTTCGTCTCGTTGTTACACGTCAATAAATAATAAAACGAAGATGGCTAAAGTGCTCGTACCGATCGTTCTTGCGATTGTCTTCGCTGCCGTGGCGGTTCAAGGAGCCGTGAGTTTTTGGACGAGACGTATTTTGTTTCTTCATCACAATTTTTTATGAATTATAATGATTTTTCGTACTATCAGGCGGTGCCCGACGAATTGAAAAAAATGGCAACGGCAGCTCGTGCAGAATGTATGGCAGAAACCGGCGTGACCGAAGGTAAATTCACTGTTATCCATTTTTAAAGAATCAATTTTATTCTGATTATTTTTTACCGATAATTCGTAATATATTTATTCCGTTGACTCTTCATTAATTTACGTCTCAGATGCGATTGAAAAAACTGGAACCGGCGAATTCGCGGACGACGAAAAACTCAAATGCTACTTCAGATGCATTTATGATAAATTCTTGCTGGTAATTTTCGGCTAACGTACTGCATTATTACGAATAATTTATTTATCTCTTAATTGAAAGAATAAAAAACTAATTATTATTTTTTTAACGATTAGATCAAAGACGACGAAATCAATTTCGACGCGATGCTGGCTTATGTGCCGGAACCGGGAAAAGAGAAAGCCACGAAAACTATCGATGCTTGTCGCGAAACGAGTGAGCAAACGCGTTGAATTTATTATATTTTCTAAGGTTCGTAGATTTATCAATTGACTCGAATGTAACACACGGATCGTTATTTCGTTCGCAGCTGGAAAGGATTTGTGCGACAAAACATTCAACATCAGCAAATGCTTCTACGAACAGGATCCAGAGGTAAAGTTTTCAGAGCTCGAAAAAATTTAAAAAATATCTAATCTGTCTTTTGATTGCTTTTTCGTTTTTTTTTTCAGGGTTACTTCGCCATTTGAGATGCCTCGACACGGTCTCAACGATCCAGCTATGACTGGGACACATTTAAACCGATGAACCAACCGCTCTTTGTACTTGAATAAATAAATTGCACAATTAACATTCGAAAATTTATGTTTTCAATCGTTGAAAATTTATTTTTCATCGACCTCGCGACGTCGCGGATGAATATTATTCGATGTTATATACAGTTTAACCACAATTATATGCAAACAATTTACAAATCAATTATTCAAACGTATTCCATCCACGCGACTCCATATTCCAATCCTTCGAAATCCGGCGTGATATATCGCAGCAATCATCGAAGTCTCAACAAATAGTCGAATTATCTCAATAAATTTTTTTCTTTCGATCAAAAGTTTAATTACGGAGACGAATTATGGATTCTGGTCTTCTTCCGGCGATTGAACGATATTATCGAGCCATCTCGCACACGTTCGAACACGTTCGAACGATTTTCCAACAATCAAAGGTTTCCCTGCTCCCCAAAAATATTACGCAAGCTGGGTTTGGCGACGCTTTCCAGTACAAATTCAAACAAGCGAGGTATTGCGAAGACAAATCATATGAAAATCGATGCGATTTATCAATATAAAAGTTTCATCGTTTGAATAACAACAACAGTAAGGTAAGCTATCGTGAGTCAACAAGACTATGAAAAATAACGTAGATTAACGAATAAACGCGAAATTAATTTCTCAAAAGAAAAAAAAACAACAGCAACATTAATCACGATTATTATTATTATTATTATTATTATTATTTTTTTTTTTTTTTTTTTTCGCGACATTCCACGAAAACTCGTGAAAAAATCGCGCCAGTCATTGACTCTCGTTGCCTCCGATCGTCCGTTAGACCGGTGTAAAAACGTAAAATTTCGTGAGTTACGTTTTGCGCGGTTTAGTTTTTTTCTTATTGATATTCATAATTTGTTCGACGATGATATCGTCGGCTCGTGGATCGATGGGAATCGTTTGAACGGGAATTCTCGTGACGGGTACGGGTTTCGACCATTGTTCGACCTGAACGTTCAACCATGACCACACTTTGTCGCGATAAATGAACGCGATAGTGACGAGCATTATAAACGGCAGAGCTACGACCGAAGTTTGGCTCATTTCGCTTTGATCGATTTTTCTCTCAGCGTCGAATTTTAACGTGATTTGTTTGAAGGAGGTGTTGGCTTCGAAATAAATTGGCACCGTACGATACTTGAAGAGCGTTTGCGAGAGCGTTGTGTCGATTTGAACGAAATATTTTTTACCGTTTGCTTGAAGAGGTGGAAAATGAATGAGAAAACCGGAATTGTAGGAATTGACGATTTTTGAGGAATGATGAGAATCCAATTTTGCGGAGTGAATAGGCGAGTCCGGTAGATCCTCGCGGCACAATTTTACCCGCAACGTGCGATAGTGCTCCGGTTGGACCGATGTTATGTGAACCGAAACGTCGGTACGAGATATGGGATGAAAGGCGACGAGACGGAGATCCTTCACGTCCGCGGTCGCCTTTATCTCGATGGAACTCGGCGTCGCGCGTTGAATATGGGCGTTGGCTTCGACTTCCGGCTTCAAACGGATCGCGTAAGTGCACTGCGGGAGATTCGAGAGCGTTGAAAGTTGTTTTTGTCGGGATTTATGTATTTGGAATTTTCCGGGGGAACGATTTATCGTAAAATCAAACGAATGATTTTTTTTCAAACATTTAGAATGGGAAAACTGGGTAGTAATAATAATAATTATCACTATTACTATTAGTTTTATTATATCACTAGTACTATTATTTTTATTATTATTATTATATCAATAATAAATATATTGATATCAATAACAAATAATAATAATAATAATAATTATTATTATTATTATTATTATTATGAATAATTATATTTATATAATATAAATAATAACACAGAAATAAAATAATAATAATAATAATAATAATAATAATAATAATAATAATAATAATAATAGAATAATAGAATATAATAATAACAATAATTATTATTATTAATAATAATAATAATAGTAGTATTATTATTAGTATTAGTAGTATTATTACTATTATTATTAATAATAATAATAATAATTATTATTATTATTATAACGCGCAGTAAAATTGAATGAACATAAAAAAAACAAGATACGGAAAAGGACTTTTCTCACCGTCGGCTGAAGACCTCGTATTCTATAATTTCCATTATCCTCAGTCGTCGCTTCTTCCTGCAAATTCGAGCAATCGCCTTGTCCCTGGGCCTCGACGAGAAGCCCGGATTCCGGTTGACCGTTCAACGAAGTCACGGAACCGTAAGCGCTGAAAGCAACCCTCGTGCCCGCGAGTTTCACCCTGACGGTCGCACCTTCCGCGACATCGATCATTTTGAACGGAGGATCGAATCGATACTCCTTCATCATCGGTCGAAGAAAATATTCCCCCGGCGAGAGCGAGTTGAACGTGAGCAAACCGTTTTCTCCGGTAGCGCTGTTCTTTCGATAGCTTCGGCCTCCGGAAAGCGACAGCAGAACGCCCTGAAGAGACGCCGAATCCGCTTGATCCGACACTTCGACGATTATCTCGGCCAATTTGTGAGCGGAAAATACGCCAGCTGCGTCGGGACCGGTAATCACGTAACCGTCCTTCTCGGCCGTCACGCTGAATTATTTCCGTTTCGAGCGAAAAAAAAAAAAAATCAATAATTTTCGTACATTATTATCGCATAAATAATCGCACGTGAGTCATTTGAAAATATCGTTAATTTATTCGACGAGAGAATGGACCTCTCGCGAATCCTCAGCTCACCTGTATACGAGTTTTCCATCGAGAGGTCCGATTTTATAAAGCCCATCCTTCTCGGTTACGAGAGTGTGAATCGGCACGTTTTTGTCGTTTCCGAAAATTCGAACGGTCACACCTTCGAGAGGTGGCGATACCGATCCGGCAACGATCTTCGCGATAAAAGAAAAAGTATCTTGAAGTTAAAAAAAGTTCAGTCGTTCTCTAATAAATAAATCTGAATAATATAATAAATAATAATATCTAAATAATAATAAAAAATAATAAATTTAGTCGGAATAATATAATAAATAATATCTAAATAATGATAAAAAATAATGAAATAAATCGGAACAATATAATAAATAATAATAAAAAATAATAAAATAAATCGAAATAATATTATAAATAATAATATCTAAATAATAATAAAAAATGATAAAATAAATCGGAATATGGTAAATAATAATATCTGAATAATATAATAAATAATAATATCTGAATAATAATAAAAAATAATAAATTTAGTCGGAATAATATAATAAATAATATCTAAATAATGATAAAAAATAATGAAATAAATCGGAACAATATAATAAATAATAATAAAAAATAATAAAATAAATCGAAATAATATTATAAATAATAATAAAAAATGATAAAATAAATCGGAATATGGTAAATAATAATAACAAATAATAAAATAAATCGAAATAATATAATAAATATTAATATATAAATACTAAAAAATAATAAAATAAATCTTAAAAATTCTTAAACCAACAACGCCTTACCTTTCCGAGTTCTCCGGTAAACGTGGCAACGTCGTTGTGACAATCGTTTATCCCGACGACTTTCGTCGACGACGGATTGAACAACAAAATATCCGACAATGGCGTAATCGCGTACGTATTATCGGCGCTCGCGTTAAAATCGAAATCGTAACGATAAACGTCACCGTTTTTCAGTGGTTTCAACGGACCGAGAACTTTGGAAACGCCACCGGATGCGATTTGCACTTTTACACCGTCCAGAGAAGCCGTACTGACGATTTTTCCTCGATGATTGTGCTCGGTAGACGTCAAAATTATGCCTGGAAGATTGTTCGTCGTGTCCCAGCTGTAATATTCTCGCGTATAAACGTGACAGCTCTTTGGAAAAAATTTGTATTGACCAGGTTTGGACACGCAGTGTCTCGTGCTGCCACGGGACAATTCGAGAGTTATTTTTTTCTTGGATTCGCCGATTTCGAGGAATTCAACGGCGGTATCGTGAGACGATATAAAAGTCACGGAATATCCGGTTTGCTTGAAAGGCGGAACTTCGGCGCGTTCCGACGTTATGGACACTCGTTGACTAGGATTTTCCCAACAGAAGACGTCCGTGTCGATGAGTATCTCGTAATGACCCGGTAGAACTTCCGTGAATTCGTAACGTCCGTCTGCTTGATGAAAAGAAACTTTACAGGCAGAGGAAATGGTTTTGTCGTTGGCTCGCGAAAACCGCGGCATTCCACGATAACGAAAACAGAGAGGTTCGTTATCGTGAAAAGAGTGGAAAAAACGTTGGGAATCGTTTTTGCATTGAGTTATTATTGTGGTTTTGTTTGTTGAATAGATATTTTTTTGTGAGGAAAAATTATATGGTTTCGTGACAATAAATTGAATATAAACCACGGAAATGACGGGAATTTATATCTCTGATATGCAAATGATTTTATATTTGATTGTGTGTGATAGATTGTGTTATGTGTAAATGTTGAGAATGTTGAATTATTATTTTTGAATGGAGTTTTTCTGTGATTGAGTGGATTATTCAGAGAGCATTTTCATTTGTGTATTTACCTTTAGCTTGCAAGGTTTTGACGGTAATTCCGTCGAGTATCTTCAACGTCACGGATACTTGACTGCAGTCGGAATTCTTCAAGCACTGAACGGAGCCTCGAAGAATCGCCTTCAGTTGAGAGAAATTTATTTCCATTATCGGATGGGATGAGACGTCGATGGTTTGTTGCAGAGGGAAGAATCTTGGAAAGAGAACATTGGAAATTTATTATATTACAATGCACGAAGGACTCCATACTGATTATTTCAATAATTGTCACAACGATTATATTTAAATCATTATCAGCATTAAAAAATTTTTTTTTTTAATTGAACAAACATTTCAATTGATTCAATTGCTGGTTTAAAATTACAAAACAAGATAAATTAATGAACATTGATGAGTTTTTCGCGACTTTCCAAAGACAACACTTCAATATTCAAGAAAAAAAAATTGGTCGCAATCGGGAATTTGTCCAATAAGTCTAACCCACCCCTACGAGCAATCAAATTTTCTATGGAAATATGAATTTTGTTGGGGAACCTTTTTATTACTCCATAAATATACATGATAAAAAAATGTCATTACACACTTTTGTAGGAAATTTAATGCTCTACAAAAAACCTCAGCTGTAAAATTTTCGCGAATCTAATATTTATCACGTAATTCGCAAAAAACTGGCTTAAAAAAAAAAAGGGTTGGGTTAGACTTATTGGACAAATTCCCAATTCCGACCAATTTTTTTTCTATTTACGTTGATTACTTTTGAAGAACAATACCAAAGATATTCCGACATCACCAAATCAAGAACCACCCTAACGAATACTCACTGCAATCCTTTGGTTTTTTCCTCGTTGCTGACGATAACGCTCAATTGATATTTTCCCGGAACCAGATACAAACAAAATTGTCCATTCGCCGGATCCGTCTCGACGTCTTTGCGAAAAGTCGCCGCCGTGTTTTCCACGGCAATCTTGCGATGATGCAGAGTTCCTTTGGCCGAAAATGTCACGGAACCGCAAACTTTGTAAGACTTCGGGGCGAGAATTGGAAGTTTCGGCGAACTTGGCGAGACTTTAACGCGAATCTCGTCGAACTTTACGTCATTGGCTTCGACGTTTAGAGCGTATTGTCCAGTTTTCATTTTTTCCACGGTGTAACGTCCATTTTTGTCCGTTATCGCGACTTCTTGACCGGACAACAAAACCTTCGCTCCAACGAGAGGGCTTCCGTTTAAGGACGTAAGAACTGTTCCAGTCACCGTAAATCCCGTTACTTTGAAATCTTTTGGCAACGACAGACTATCGTGATTGACATTGAAGAAAATTTCCGCCGGTTGAACGTCGAATTTCGTTCTTGCATCGGCGTAGTGAGGAATTAATTTGTATTCGCCTATCGTCAACGCCGGAAACTTGAATCTACCGGATTTGTCGGATGTCACGTGACAAAGAGGTTTCTTCGTCTCGAAACCTGGGATAGACGTGGTTGCGCAATTTTTAGTCTTGCCAGTCTGAAAAGGTTAATTTGTGATTTTTTGCTATCGTGTTTTTTTATTATATGTGATTTATATTATTAATAAGTGATTTTTATTTGGTTTGGCGGTCGTTTTTTTTTTTTTTTTTTTTTTTTTTATCATGGACAAAAGGTTTGAGGTAATATTGATATATTTACGCCGAAGAGAATGAAGGAGACGCCGTTGACAGGCTCGTGTTCGCTGGTGACTCGTCCGTTAACGTCGTAACCGAATACCACGAGACTGTTCTCCGGAAGTTCGGTGTTTCCTTCTCGCACCGTCACTTCCACCACGTCTTTTTCTAAAGTCCAACTGAAAAATTAATTACGATCTGGCATTATTGAAATACATTGAAATCGAATTAAATTAAATATAATAATATGAAAAATAAAGCAGAAAAGAATCTTTGACGCTTTTCAAATGTAATGAAAACGAATCTTTCGATGATAAGATTTTTATTGAATTATTTTTTGGATCAATATTTTTCTTTGTATCGAGCGTATTTGAATTTTCTCTCTTTTATGGAAAATTGGTGTCTTATTATTGCAAACAGTGCTGAGTCTTTGGCAATTTTGATAATGGATGGATGATTATTTTTTATTTCTTTGGTATCTTTAAATTTTTGCATTCTTACGCAGGATGCGAAGCCACCAGGACGTATTTTCCAGGCTGAATCGGAGTGAAGTAGAAAGTGCCTCCCGAGGCGGTGGTTGTGACGCCTACGGGTGTGCCCTTGCTCACGTCTTTGTACAGAGACACCGTTACACCCGACGGGCCTTGACTAGATCCGCTGCTTGTTACCTATCGTCACAATAAATATATAATATTCACGCATTGGAAAAAATGTCCGATCTTTCGAAAGTATTAAAATCCTATTTCTCACTTTTCCTGTAATGCCGAAGCCTTTGAAAGTGAAATTGATGTCTTTTCCCTGACTGCAGATGTCCGTCGAGCCATTAATATCCAACGGTACTTCTGTGGGTTCAAAGCTCCAACCACGAGGTGGGTCAACCTAATTTAATTTAAACGCGTTTGTTATAATTATAAAAATACCGATAAAATTTATGCCAGATTTATATTTTAAAAATTGTAATTACCTTCAAAATGTATTCTCCTTTATCGTAAAGAGGTAGAAAATAATATCCATTGTTGGGTGCACATTCCGTTTGATCCTTCAAACTTCCAGCTTTCGTGTAACTTTTTAACCCATGAAATGTTCATTGATTAATTAAAATTTATCTCATTTGCGGTGAAACGCGCTGTGTCATAACCAATTCGGTTTTATTTTGTACTTACAGTTTTATGTGAATCTTGGAAAAATCAATGTTCGCGTGACTCTTAATAAAACCTCCGCATCCCAAAATATCTTCGGCCAAACAATTTTCTATTATCGTGCAGGTTATTACGTACAAAATAATTAATTTTCTTCTAGTCGTCGACATTATTGTTTCTCGCTTACGAGCATGTGAGTTACAATTCATTACAATTCAGTTACACCCATTGAACAACCGCATCAAACTCCCCGTGGCCACTTGTGTCGTCATCAAAACGCCACGAGCGCCACCTTAACGCTGCAATACCGACCGAGCACTAAAAAAAATATTTTTTTTCTTTCAATCGGCGTTTTGTTTCGGAAATACCGATTGAGCGTTTATGCAAATTTTCTCATATGCAAGCGCACAACCTGAAGAGATGACAAAAAAATAGCAACTCTCCCAGATTTGCTACGAGTGCGACGGAGATAGCCGAAACTTCCTAAAGTACTTTTCTCCTCGATCGTCGATTTCTCGAATGAAAAACGAGAACGAATGACTGGGAAATTTCAAGACACAGTCAACCGCTCTTATATTCTATTTGATAAGCCAATTCCGGCTGACAAAAAAACTTTACAGTTATTACTATCAACCGAGCGCTAGCGCATCATGTTTACCTAAAAAGAAGGAGAAAAACTGGGGCAAGATAAAAAATATTCGCGCTCGTACCAATTAGAAAGACACAGCGGTACTTAATGTGTAACGCTAAATTCAGACGTAACTAAACAAGCGGTGACTCAATCACTCGATGTTGCATCTTTTCCCACAATTTCATCGAATTCAATCGAACTATCGGTTGAATTCATCGTGAAAATGTAAGTAATGAATGTAATGGACGTGAGGTCGTTGCCTCGTCGTGGATTCAGCGCGCAATACCGGTCTTTTTACGGTATCGCACTGGCTCGACTGCTTAGGGCGGTCAGAAATGGGGACATCGGCCCTATTTCGGAGCATGTTTTCATTCTTCTAATTCATCTCGCGTCTTTACCGCCGCCGCGGCCCGAGCATCGACATATATACATATGGGCCGATAACGCTCCGAGAAAACGTGTAATCACGATAGAAATAGAGGAGACTATGGATGGTTCTCAGCCTCTCTCTTTCCAGTTGAAGCTGATTGGGTGAAATCATCGAGGTACAGCTAATTTCTACTAATCAGCTCTAATTAGAAAGAGAAAGGTTCGAAACCATTCATGGTTTCTCCTATTTCTATTGCGATTACTTTTTTTCTCGCAGCATCATCGGTCCATGTGTATATGTCGATGAGTCCACGAACCACCCTCGTACACAGGCCACAGCTGTGTACGTCTATCATACGTCAGTGTACTTTAAAGTAACAGTTCATCACGGACAACTCTTTTTTTTTGCATCGCACAACAGACGGAACTGCCTTCATCTCGTTATTTACGATATGTCGACCGATAATTCGCGGTATTACGACGAAAATGGTGATAATTGACATCGTCCCAATATAAGTGAGTTGTTTCGATCAAAAAAGTCCATCGAAGCAAGTTCATTGAACTGATATCGGAATTTCGCTCTTTTTCGGAAACCTATGATGATAAATCTGATTTGTCTAAAGTCTTATGTTGCTTATACCAGTCGATTTGTTTTCGTAAATTTAAACGATTTTAATTCTGAAAAAAAAGCAGTTAGCTGTCAATTCGTGGCGATGACAAGATTTTGTTGAGGTATTTGCTGGCAGTGTAGTTGGTGGATAATTTAAGGAAAGTTAGACATTGTTGATCGGAGGGGAGATTGACATTTGAGAGAGAGTCCAAAGAATTTCAATTATCCTGATAGGGTATTTTATTTTTTTCAATGAATCTGTCATTTTTTAAATGAGGCTGGTGAGATAAGGGCTTAATAATGGTAATTTAGATGCGACACATGTCTCCATACAAAACTGTCGCAGCTTAAAAATCTTTTTGTCACACCGTTCAAATGAAAAATCTTACGTAACTCAGACTCGCTTGTGGTCACTCGCTTCGACAATAGAAGTATTTTTCGTTCGACAAATCTTGGATCGATCCAGAAATCTGAGTCATGGATGAACAATTTTAGTTTTAACAGATCTGATGTTAGTTATAATATTTCCTTGATTTTTTTTTGTTAATCCTGGTTTAATGCTCGTTCATAGCATGAACGTAATAAATTTTCTTGAAATATCACACCCATATACAAAATGAATGGAAATATGAAGTCAATAGCAAAATAGTTCCGTTATGCATAAGCCGAGCATAATTGGATGATTTAATTACAGGTAAAAGCTTAATCTTCAGATGGAGCGAGTTTTGACGGTCGTACCAGTGGATTTGAGATTCAAAATGGAGGCGCTCGTGCACGACTTGACTCTGGCCCTGGAGGAGAGCAGCAACGGCACAAACGTTCGACGTCGTTGGGGTCTGAGACGCAGAGCTCGGTCCACCGGAAACATTCGTAAGTGTAAGGCCGCGTTTGATCATTCGAACACCCTAAACTCAAAATTCTTCTCCATTCTCATCCGTCTATCGAAAAATGAAATTTTGCTTTTCTTGCCTCTCCGTCGCAGCTTCTCTGAGCGCCAATAAGCATTCGGACGACAGTTCGTCGTCCGCATGCGACATTCGCAATCCAAAAACTACATCCGCGTCAAAATACCAGTCGGACAGCGACGACAACAATCAGACGAAGAGATTCGCGCGTTTCTCCAATCTCAAGAACGGCAGCAATATCGAGAGCGACTCGGTAAACGAGAATTTTGTACCCAGAACCAATATAAAACGCAAAAGAAAATTTAAAAGAATGGCGGTTGATTCGGATTCGAATCCTTCCACTTCGCAGGCTGCCACTTTTATCGCCAATTCGGTTGGAAAGAAGAAACGGATTTTGCGCAACGATTGCGACCATGGTTATGGAACGATATGGCAAGAATTATTGCAATCAATAATTTTTTCGTAAATTAAAAATCGATTTTGATTCCATTTGTCAATCGACTTGTTGCTATTCATTTTTTTTATCACAGGTGCGGTAAACGCAAGAGATCGTGTCGCGAGCGTTCCATCGATTGCGAGATGCGTTCGCCAAAACCATCGCGAAATTCAAAATCGAAAAATCGGGAAAAGCTTCGAAACGACGACGCCATGGATTGCTCGCGAATATCAAGCTCGAGCATTTCGTCGAGCGATTCCGAGGCTGGGGTGATAACCCACGACGAGGATCGCGAGGGTAAGAATTTTTTTTGTCAAGCCCAATGTCCAGAACTTTGTGTCAAATGGAGAATTTGTGATGGTCTCAGTTTGACCCGGTACAGTTTGACCCGGCACAGTTTGACTCCGCGAGTTTGAAAGATAAAAGTCACTCTGTCTCTTTAACATTTAACACTTTCTCTGAGTTTGACAGAGAAAAAATGTTTCTCATCGGTCAAATTCGCGGAGTCAAACTCGAACCGGTCAAACTGTGGCGAAGCATACCGAGACCATACCGAGAATTTCCCAGACGGTTATTTATTCGTGAACAAACGTTAAATCAATCGAATTATGATTTCGTTCGAAGGGGACGACGAGCAATCGGATTGGGTCGGCGATTCGACTTTGTGGGACGAGACCGAAACCGCGATCGACGACAAAGTTATCGCCGATCCGGCGTTTCAAGCGATCCTTCACGGAAGTTTCGAGCATCTGACCGACGAAGCCAAGAAAAATTATCGTCAAAGAATACAATGGATAAAAGAAATTCCCCCAAACGGTCGTGAGATTCGCGCGGGTCGTCGTCACGTCGACAACACGCCCGGTTATTCCATCATTACGTCGGCCAACGAGAAAGTATCGAGATTTCTTCAAGATCCGTCGCAGAGCGAACTCAAATTGCATCCGGTTTGTCAACCGGAACGCGAGAAACTTCGACGACTGGCGAATCTTTACAGTTTGAGCTTGAAAGGCGATCTTAGCTGTCCGGTTTTGTACAAAACTCGACAAACGACTCAAGCCATATGCGTGGATCAAAGCACGCTCAATCGATTTTCGGATTACAAGAGATTACGAAAAACACCACCGAATTCGCCGAATCCTGACTCTATTATGCAAAATCCTGGAAGCGTACAAATGGCCAACGCTAATTTAATAACTACGCAGATGCAAAACATCGGGTCCATGCAGAATTTAGCTCAGTCTTCGCACTACGACTGGTCGTCGCAAGCCAACGAAACTGAAGTTCAGCATAAAGCGAAATTTCATAATTTTGGACACTCCAAATCTAGTTGAGGAGGAAATAATTAGTTTCGTATGGAAAAACATGATGGGATTTTTTTTAATTCTTCGGATTAAAATTTTTGGTCATTGAAATTTTTTATGAACCCGCCAAGGGTTGAACTTGTGAAATTTAGTGTCGATGAAGATCCTAAAGCTTCGAAAGCGTGGAAAATTTTACCAATTTTACGGAATTCGATGACATTACTGGAAATTCTGGGGCATCTTGAGACCGTCAGGAGTCTTGCAATATCAGAGAATCGTGATAAAACTCGTGCAATTGCACAAAGCCTCCGGATAATTCATACTAACCGTCGAGTAGCGTCAAATAGATTAGGAACAAAAATTTTGATCGCAATCAACGAATTTTTAAACACGATTTGTGTTTTCTGCCAAATGTCTCGATCGATGCGGATGAAACGAATGCGGAATCTTGGCAAATCTCTTCGCAAGCATCCGCTCGTGCCAGAATATTCGCCGCCAGTAAAAAATTGTAAATCTTGATTCGTCACTCTCACTATCAATCCAAGCCGACCGAAGCTGAGGCGACGAAAACTGTTTATCATCGGCGCAAAATGTATTTACAAGAGTCGACAAAATCGAGCTTTGTAAATTCTAGGATTCTAAGTATAGATTGTAAGTCTTTCGTAGCGAGCCAATAATGTTCTAATACCGATTATACATGATAAATACAACAAAACTGATGTATATTTTGTTTAGGTCTTTTTTGGTAACAACATTTTTGGCGTCCGAGTAGCCTTCCCCGTTTTTCATCCTCATCTGATCTAAGTCATGTGTCCCATTTTTTTCGCAGCGGCGAGTGCATTTTCGTTCTGAATCATTTGAAATTCTTGTAATCTCTGCGACAGCCTCTGGGTCATCTTCATGTACTTTTCCAAACAGTTTACGGCGCACTTGTTCTCCGCTGCTCTGACGTCTCTCGTCGTAAAATCGGTTATGCAGTCGACGAAACAGATTTCGGACAGTTTGTTGTAGGACTGTAAAAAGTCTTTGAACTACGGGAAAAAACAAAAAAAAATCAATAATATTACCAATCAGTCGAGGTCATCAATAATGTAGATGCAATTTTAACTTTTTATTATCGAAAAGTACTTGAAAAAAGAAGTGTCGAATTTCGATCAAATACGTACAGCTTTGACTTGGTCAGCTTCGATTTCTCCAGGAACTTGCAATGCCATCGTGACAAACTCCGCGAGCCGAGCAATTAAATAATTTTAACGAAGCGAATACCGTCCACCATTCGCGTAGTTGACACGATTTTTAGGTTATGTCACGGGGCGCCAGGCTCATGGAGAACTTGCAGCCAGTGCGCGCATGAGCTTGCACTGGCTGCATACTCCGTGAAAAATCGGAAACCAACATGCAATCGATCGAAAGTTTTAGAAAAATGTATAATTTCCAAACCCGAAATTATCATCAAATTTTTCAAGCCTTTCCTGTAATTGTGCTTAGCTACAATTATTTAAGCTCGAGGTTTTTGCTCTACTTATATCTTCTTAGTTTTGTGCCATACCAAAAATGGCACAATGCAAATTATGATTTTTACTATTCTGGAAGGATTTATTGACTCCTAAATTTATGGCAACATTGCATTTTTATTTAGAACATTATAGGATACAATTAAGATCCGAGCTATGAAGCTATACATTCAAATTAATGCATTCAATGCAACTTGATAAATCTGTTTTACCTTCATTCTCAAAGTATGCAGCGAACCGAGCCAAACAAATTATGATTTTCGGACAAGTCCGATTTATAGCATTCAAAAATATAAATACTACAGAATTTTGGATATCGCTGAAACTTCATAGATTTTTTATTACCCCGGGTAATAAAAGAATATCAAGATGCGACTGCTCGGTCAATAACCAAAACTGCAAAGCATTGTTCTCGTTGACGATTTATATATATTCCAAATAAAAAAAAAAAACGTGTCACTCTGTGATATAATTACACAGTCAATCGTTCTAATCGTTCATCCGAAAAGTCACCAATCACGGAAAACAACGCTTCAGAAAGGTCCATCCATCTCCCCCGCACTTGTAGCGGCTGCAGAAACACAGACGACAAATAGCACATCACCCTATCATAGTCTAAAATACAATTCAACATTAAACAAAAAATAATAATCATGCATTTCTCAGCTCAATAAACAAAATGCAAAGTCCTAGTGTCCCTAAAGAGAATGAATGAATTTTTCATACTCCGTGACACTTGCATGTCCGATAATACCCTCGAAAGGATGTACTTTCCCTCGCAAAGCGGGGGTAGAAGGAGCAGATGTTACTAATCGTACAAGCATCGCGAACAGGTGACGAACGACGTTACTTCCTCAACAAAAACTGGCGTGGCATCATTAGGAACTAACGAAACGTCTCGCAACGCAGTTCGTACGTCAAAATTTATCATCTCTCCACATCCACGCAATATCGTTCAATAACAAATAAAAAAAAAAAACAACATAAACTTCATTCGCAACAATCGTTTGAAAATTCGGTTTAAAAAAATTTCGAACGTCGCCAAAAATGCTTCCTACAAACATTTTTGCCTTCATGCTGACCGTAACCAGTGATCGTTTGCTCGTGCTCGTGTCGATTTGCCTGATCGTCGGTTTGGCGAATTTTCTCTCGGCCCTGTTGATCGCATCGTAATCGTAAGTACGTTTAATCTTTCGATAACCGCAAAATCGTTGTAAATTCGCGATCGACGATTTTCGATAAATGAAATAAGTTACAAAATTCGCGGTTCAACGTTGAAATCCATCGGAGAAAACGCGCATGCGCGCATCCGTCATTCGTGTTCGCCGGAAGTCCGTTAGGTGTCGTTTGCTGCGCCTTTTCGAGGGTCTCTTGTTTACGTTGGAACGCAGTTATGTTACGCGTTCGAATTCAAACGTTCGTTTCCTATTGCGAGCATTTGGCGATCGAGAGATTACGAGAAATCGAGAGATGCGGAAGAATTGCGATGTAAATCGAGAGCGAATCGTTGTGACGTTTTTGCAATTTTTACATTAATTTACGGTTCGTCGATGTCGTGTTCGAGGAATTCGCCGGCGACGTCCCGAATCAGGAATGTCAAGCCGAGCGGATTCGCGCGATCGAAATCGTCGGATTTACGGAAATCGGGGAAAGCCATGGACGCGATGAGAAAAAAATCGGTGCGGGAAACGCACGAACGAGTGGAGGAATTCTCGTCGACGGTTGAACGAACGAGTCGCAGCAGTTGCGACAGTCGAAATTCGGAAAACCGATTCGCCGAGAAATTTCATTACGCTCGAGTCAAGGACGAGGTCGGCAGGAGGGCGGGAAAAGCTTACAACGAGAAAAACTTTGTTTGTCAACCGGTAGTCGAGATGGAAAACTCGACAAGCGTGGCTGAGTCTCGTGCAGACGACACGATCGTCGTGCTCAGACGTGAGATCAACGATTGGAGGGCCTACAATGATCTGACCAACACCGTACGCGAAAAACTCACGAGAATCGAAAATTCGAGAGCATCGAGCGGTGAGTGCATGTCAATTAATTCGTTCAATCGTCTTGTGATAAATTATTTCATTCGTGTGATAAAATTTGGAAAAATAATAACGAAGAAATGAGGAATTGAATGGATGTCACGTGACAGGACTCCATTTTGCGTGAATAGAGGTTATGAAATTATGAAAATCGAATCTAAGGGTGATGGTTTTTTGTGTTATCGAATTTTTGGGTAGAAAATAATTTTTTTTAGATATTTACACTTCGTGTGTGTGAATATTGGACTGATGTACGTTGAACGCGGAATTGTTTCCATAAGCCGAAATAGCTCAGTTGGGAGAGCGTTAGACTGAAGATCTAAATGTCCCCGGTTCAATCCCGGGTTTCGGCAATTGGCAATTTTTTTTTTTTTTCCGTCAGTTTTTTTATTTTTATTCTTATTCGTTCAGTTAATAAATATGATGATCTAATTAATTTTCTTTTTCACCGTTTTTACAATTTTTTAAGACTCAATTACGAATAAATATAATTTCCATAAATGTTCGGACCTCGGTAATAATCGTTTCCACGATGAAATGGTTCGAATAAAAATTATTTTCAAAAGTGCATATTATAAAAAACAAAATAATTAACATTACTCATCATTAAAATCCTGCGATTCGATAAATATCATTTTCTCATGTCAGTTCGTTCGTGGAGTTTAAAATAATTCTACGAATATCATTAAAATATCATCAAAATAAAACTGAATATAACGATTCTCAAAATAAATCTCAATATCATTGCCATTCCTCAATCTTTCGTCCAACTTAACACCCCCGCAAAGCGAGAAAAACACGACAAAAAAAAACCCTAGAAAATCAAATTCACATCCAATTCGTTTTGGCGCGAAACGTTCTATGCACAAACGATTCAAGAAAATCCATTGATCGCCGTTGCAACAACGTTAAAAATTAACAACCGTGACCCTAATCGCGTTATCGGTCGCGTTACAGAACCGTCAACGTGCAAATTCGATTTACCGAGAGGACCGAGCGATTCCGAAGCCAGTCACCGTACCGATCATCGCCGGTGAGTACCCGCCTCTCATATATATTCATCGTTCCGAGAAAATGAATGAACGACTCAAATAGGAGTAGACGAGAGCGCGTGTGCGTGTGTGTTTGCACGAGACGATCGTAAATATCTGTCACCCGCTATAACAAGAAAGTAAGCCGAGCCGTTTGCGGCTGAAGTACGTGCCAATTAGCTATATACGGCGCTTTGAGCTCGAATATTTTGCAACACGTGCGCAAAATTGTTCCGACGTATCGGTTATACATAATAGATGACGTTTGCACGGGCTCGGATATCGTCGTAGACGTTAAAAAAATCGCAAATTTATTTTTTCCTCGCTTTTTTTGGATTTTTTTTTTGTTTCGGTAACTCGAAACTTTTCGTGTATTTGTGGAATTTTTTCGAGTGTTGGTAAACGACACGTGGGTCACTGGAGCTCGAGGTAGGTGACAACTGAAATATGTACATATATAGGGAGGGGTGGGGGGTTTGTATATCAGGGTGGTTCTCAATTTGGTGATGTCGGAATTTCTTTGATATTTTTTTTCAATAGTAATCATAAATAGATTAAAATATATACATGATATAATATAATACATAAATGGAAAAAAAATTTGTTGCTATCGGGAATTTGTCCACCGATTCTAACCCACCCCTACGGCCAATCGAATTTTATATGGAAATATGCATGGATTTGGAATTTTGTTGGGTTAATTTTTTTATTACTCCAAAACTATACATGATAAAAAAAATTTAATTCGACAGTTTTGTAGGAAATTTAGTGCTTTACAAAAAAGGTTTCCTCTAAAATTTTCGTGAATCTAATATTTATTACGTAATTCGCAAAAAAAAATGGCTTTTCATGGCTGACTCAAAAAAGCCATTTTGCCTGATATATATATGCCACGTTAATGTGTTATGTCTATCGATTAAAATTATTTTCGTTCGCAACTATTTACATCGGATATCTCCCGCTGGACCGTCCTCGTGGGTCAAACTCCGGCTGTAATCGGTGATGCCAAAAAAAAAAAAAAAAAAAAAAACCAGACGAAACGTTGAGAAAACGACAACACAAAAATTGCAGACACGAGAGAAAGATTTTCGTAATTATCGTGCGAACTCAGACAAGACGAGAGAGTGGATACAGGAATGTCGAGCGTCTGCGACGTATCGGCGGAAAATAAATCTCTCCGAGTAGGCGACTTGTTTCCGGTAGAACCGAAGAATTTTGTTCAGAAAAAAAAAGACTATTTCGATTTCGTCTCTTCAACAAGAATGAATCCGAATTTCGTCGATTATGCGATTTTATTGTTCAATTTCTGGATCGAAGCTAGAGATTCCAGCTGGTTCGTAAAATTTGAATTTAAATTTATTTTATTTATTTATTTTTGTTTTTTATTTATTATTTTTTAATAATAATATATTTTTTTAATTTTTTTTTTAAATAAATTTAAAATTAAAATCCAGACGCATTATTTCGAGACGAAGAAAAATTGAGACGGAATCGAAGATTTTCTCTCGATTTATCGGACAACGACGGTTTGACTGCCATTTTGTTTTTAGTTTTTTTTCCTGTCGAGCCAAGACAAGAGAAAGAAATTATTCTTCCTTCACGTTGAATACGCATTGTTTTTTTTTTTCGTTTTCATAATACCGGTACTCCGTAATTTTGCGGGTATTGTGAAGAATATTGCCGCAATGGTAAATTGCACGAGACGGGAAAGATCAGCATTTGTCGATTAAATATCGACGGAGACGAGATATTGATATTGTGACGTCCCGTTGGTTGCACAACCGTTAATTAAGAACAAAAGGGTTGTCCGTTGCGGCACGCGCGACGAATGTGTACGTGCGTGAGGAGACCCGGGACTACGTCATCCTGGAATTTTCGAAAGTCTCGCCGCTGCGACAACGCGCGAACGTAACCGGTTTCGTTTGTGTACGGTTGCGCCTGTAACGCGATGAGATGTATTTTTTTTTAATTTCTTCTTTTTTTTTTCATCTTCATTTTTTTTCTTTTTTTTTTTTGCTCTTGAGGAAGGAAAGACCGCGCGGACTTTGCGATCGAGTGAGATTCTGTATCTTGGTCCTCGATCGTCGGTTGTTCGTTTTACGTGGGCATGAGATCGGAAAACAATCCGTGCGTCATTAACGGGTTGAGAAATATACGATTGAGGCCAGTAATTGTCCGAGAAAGTTATTTATATTTTTATCAACGGTTTTTTTT
Organism: Sussaba pulchella; assembly: GCA_963971145.1. Taxonomy (NCBI): domain Eukaryota; kingdom Metazoa; phylum Arthropoda; class Insecta; order Hymenoptera; family Ichneumonidae; genus Sussaba; species Sussaba pulchella. The sequence goes on from OZ020168.1 coordinate 4,865,771, forward strand.
TCGATACAGGAAGTAGAGATTTTTATATCAGAGAAAAACACAGACGGAAATAACTTTTTCGACTAAACTCCGAGTTTGACGAGAATTTTATTTATTTCTTTGATCAACGTAAGATTGAAACATAGAAATTTAATTTACCAAAATTTCTGTAATTCGACATTTTATTCTTCTCTCGAATATAATTTTCAACCTTATTCAAAATCTTCGACAGTTATTTTTTTTTAACGCAACAGAATTAATTTGAATCATCTCTTTTTTATTGGTAGAAGATAAAAAAGGTAGGGTAAGAAAAATATCGTAGCAAAATAATAAAAGCGAAAAACCGCAATTGAATTAAAAAAAAAAAATAATAATAAATAAAAAAAGATGATCCAGTGAGTTTGGTAGTGACGAGGTTGAGAAGGGGTTCAGTAGCACGACACGCCTTTCGGAATCGTCGTTGTTGTCTATTTAAAGAAATCGCTTATTTAACAGCACAGTCACGAATTTTAAATGCAAATGTTTATCGTCATCGTCACGCCAGACTGCTGTAGGTTAGTGCGAACAAAGGACGCGGGGAGGGGGGGGGGCTGACTCGTCTCGTTCAAAACCGAAACATCTCATTACCAACGTCCAGGTCTCGTTACGATTCGAGCCACGTACGTGTAGTAAAAATATTTTCGGCGCTGGCCATTGCGACGTGAATAAATAAACGGGCAAATCGAATTCCGAACGGTCTTACACGGACTGCGCCATAAGCCCGGCGTCTATACGTGTTCTTATCTTCGATAACGATATCAATAATAATCCTAGACGTGCATAACTGAGTTATCTCGTGTCTGAGATTTTTTAAAATATATTTGTTTTAATTTTTTTTCGTACACATTCATCTTTTGAAATAAGACGTAGACGTCGGCTCGTGGTCGTCTCCGGGGGGGGGGGGGGGGGGGGGGAATTTCTTTTTTTTTTTGAGGCCACCTTAAGCTACCAGAGACTGAGTTACTATCGCAGTTCGTCGCAAAATGTCAAAGAAGAAGGTTGTTTCGTTGCTTCGTGCCGGGAAATTAATTTTCGTACGATCGTAGATTTTTTGTTTTTAGCCTTTTTTTGTAGTTACTTGTTTTCGAAAAATCGTACGAAAATCGTCGAACGACTCGTGAAGATTTACATTTCTTAATAAAAACAATTTTTTTGTTTTTGACCAAAATTTTGACCAATCAACCGATAATAATAATTTCAATAATTTTGGTTAATCAATAATAATAAATAAACAAACGTTGGTTTGCGTAAATTTTAATTCATTTTCATTTTCTTCACTATTCCGTAAAAGAAATTTCTTCCTCAGCTAAGGACTCATAACAAAAAAAGCTTTCGTCTTCCCTAAAACGAAAATAATTCAAATATCGGTGATTCAATCAAAAGAAACATTGAGAAAATCAAATATCAGCGATAGATTCGTATTTATAACGTTTCGGTCTTGTGGTGTACAATATAATGTGGGTTACGTTCCCAGCATAATGTATAGCAAAAATCAACATTATTAGCGCGAAGCCACCGAGCGTAAAGAGCGTAAACCGGTTTGCTTCGTAAATGGCACACGAGATATATCCCCCCCCGTGCGATGGAAACGAACGGACGCTAAAGCGGAACAACCGAGAACACGTAGGATCGTGAAAAACGTGACGCCCCGCGAACTTTGGTCATTCGATTTTTTTTTCTTCGCTTCTATAATTTTGCGAGCGGGTGCATACGCTGTACTTACGCGAGTAACGAGTTATTCTCGCTTATTTCGTTGGTATCCGGTTGATGCGGCTGACCTAACGTTATTGACACACCCAACATACATTTCGCGTTAATATATCTCGCGTTAAAAAGAGATTTTGCATCAATCGTCTCGTAATTCTGCATTATAGAATACTTTTGTTTGTCCAGAAAAAATTGTTGTTACGAAAAAAAAATAATTTGCAATTTGTGTTAGGGATTAGGGATGAAATCGCTCAGGCGAGGGTGTAGAATCAGCCCAAAGAACCAAAATTATGATGAAAACAATTGAAATTGCTTCTTTCTATAGAATATTCTATAATATACATATATATATCTTCAAAATACTATTATTCCCATGTGTGTACAGCTTTCGTATCTTTTGTACCACCGTGACCTATATCGCTCCTATTCCCCTCGACATCAACAAAGCCCCGAAAACGTTCTCCGATCGAGGTCGACGTCCCAGCATCCATAGAACCGTTCGCCCGTCTAAAAAAACAAAACTCCTCGGAACAAAAAAAAATACGGAACCCCCAAGAATAAGAACCCAAATAGGCGTAGGAGGCGGGTTAGCGGTAGCGAAAAAAAAAAAAAAAACGAAAAAAAGAGTCATGCAATCCCATATCTATATCGTCTTTCACGAGGCATAATAAGCCGTAGCTATGGAGAAACTCGGTGGACCGTGAGGTTATACGCGGAGTCTGAGGCATTCATAAGTGGGGCACTAGCCGTTCTCGTCGACTCCCGCGAGTAGAACTCCGACAACGTAGACGACAACGACAACGACGACGACGACGACGGCGAGAACGACGCGGACTATACGAGCTCTACGGGTCCGCCTTGCCAACCCGTTTTATTTCATTTTATTTTTATTTTTATTTTTTTTTTCACGTAACCCCACGCAAACACAACTCGGCCGAGCGCCCGTGACGTCAGTTGCCAGGGCAGTGGCAACAAAGACGGGAGAGAGAGAGAGGAAGAGTGGAAAGACGAGAAAGCGCGCACTAGTGCAGATCGTCGAGAAGCGCAGCAACGAGGAGAGTCATATATATGCACTCTCCTCGTACTACTGCTACTAGTAATACCACTACTATTACTTCCACCATGAACTATACTACTACTACCACCATAATCAACGCTCGGCGGTTGAAATTCTTGCGACGAAAGCATAGCGCGCATAGCAGCAACCACGAAAAGACACGGCAACGTCGCGATCGGTCCCACGACCGACGTCTTCAACGGGAGCGAGCGAATCTCTTTCTCGTTTGCCACGTCTATCCCCGTCCCAACCCTCCGCCGTGTCCTCTACGTCCTTCTTTCTTATCTCTCTCTCTCTCTCTTCCTCTTTCTCTCTCGGGTTAGGTTCAAGGGTACGAGGCGGAGGTTGGTCCCACGCCGACGTCGTTGGGCGACGCTGCTGCTCTCGCAACCCGCGCGCTCGCCTCCACCCGGACCCGACAACGAGGAATCCCTCGCTTTTAACTCCACGATGCCTAACCCCGTGGCTTCGTCTCGGCTCTTCGTTCTTCTTTCACGCTCGTCGCATTCGCTCTTCGACGCTCTCGTAGTAGCTTTTCGCGTCTCTCGAGTACGTACGCGATACGCTATAACGACTTTGCGAACGCCACGAGTCCTCTGCTTTCGTCCAACGGGAATCTTCTGGAGGCCAGACGCCGACAGGGCCGCAGCGAGCGATTTTTCGTTGTGGTATTTCGAGTTCTCGTTTGCGAAATTGCGAATGGGTGCGAATTCATTGGGGTTGGTTTGTTGATGGAATTCGGGATTGTTCGAATTTCGATAACATAGATTTTTTTTTGGCGTTACGAAATTAAGTTTGAGGGTTGCGGGAAGATCGTTTTGTTTTTGGAGGGTTGAGTTTGGCGGAGGAATAAATGTATTGGTGGCTGGGATTTGACTCTGGGGTCATCAGCGGTCTCCTGGGTGAACTTTTAAGGGATCGCAATGGTGGGGCACTTTTTTGCAAATTTTCTTTCCTAATTTTTTGTTAAAATTCAAGATATATTCTGTCATGCATCATCTAATTACTCACTTTTCTACTGATAAATTTGATTATTCGTTTTATGAAGAACTTAAAATGCATCGGAAGGGATTTTATCGAGTACTGAAACTTGGGGTCATGCGAGACCCCAGGCGTGACCAACGGGAAGATGGAAATTGGTGGTGGCCAGAAAGCCAATTATTTTCATTAACGAGAACGAGAGTGAAGTTTACATACGAATGATAAACCAGTTTATCCGTGGGTCATATTATTGCAGCGAATAATAATCTATGAAACGGTTGAATAATGCATGAGACGAATTTTTTATGGCGTCGATGGCGCCACCTCGAAAACGGGATTTGTGATTTCGCCCAAACTACTCAACCGATTCGCATAAAATTGACCTTGAGCCACGCTCAATCGCGGCAAGAATCGTTTGAGTTTTCACTTTTTCGAGAATATATTCGGACTATTTTGAAGAAACTTCAAATCTCGTTTTTTTTTCTTTGCAGCTGTTAAATTTTTTGCACTCGTGCAGGATTTAAAGATTTTTTAGAGAATTTAAAGACTCGGGTTGTTTAATGGTAATGATTCGATTTACGGTCAATCGAATACAAACAACCCGTAGATATTTCCGGCGAGTTAAAAATTATGACAAATAAAGAAAACTTTTTACGATTGGTCGTTTCTCGCAATATTCATTTATTGCCATAATTTATTTTAAATCGCGAGGTTGAAAAGTCGTCGGTTTCGACTCTTCCGAGTTTTATGGGGGTAGCTGAACGACGAAAATTCCGAGTGTTCAGATATTCCCGTTATAAAGCCTGCCGCAAAGGATTTTACGATAACGTAGGTTCTCTCCCAGGTTTGGAAACGCCTTTAGGAGGTAGCCACATGGAATGAGTCAAAGAATCGTATTCTCAATTTTTCTAAAATCGTATTTTGAATATTTAGTAATAGGTCAAACTAGTGGATATATTAACAATTATATAAATTTATTCATAATTATTTATTATTATTATTATTATTATTATTATTATTATTATTATTATTATTATTATTATTATTATTATTATTATTATTATTATTATTATTATTATTATTATTATTATTATTATTATTATTATTATTTTTTTAATTAATAACTCATTTAAATTTATATTTATAATATTTATTTATTCTATCACAAGAGATTATTGTGTTCGTTATTCATTATTCAAAAAAATTAAATTGATTATCAATAATAAATATTAATTTTTTTTTGTCTATGAGTTTCACAAAATACGGAATTTCCGTAGAGCCGAGTATTTGAATTCTTTGTAAAATGCTGTATTTTTGGTTCTCGTCGAAAGTTTTCGTCGTTCGGCGGCCCTGAAGAGGCGCTCGGCAGCGCAACAGCGCGCAAACCGACGGGAAGCGAATTTACGACGCCGAGATTCGTCGTTCCCGTCGTCTCCATCGGGTTTGCGAACTGTGGTCTGTGGGTTCGAACGATTCGCGGAACTCATTGTCATATCTTCGTGGCATACCTGCTGTACGGTGTTTATCGCGCCCGCATTAACCCGCCAGAGCGGAAGAAGGACACTCGAGGAGACGGAAAGATTGCATTTTTAATTTTTAAAACGAGAGAATCCAATTAAAAGAACGAACGCCTTTGTTCGTGCGGTCGCGTCGAGGACTCCCTTCGTCGTGGCTTTTCGTCTCCGCCTTATTCTCTTATTCTTTCTCTCTCTCTCTCTCTCTCTCTCCGTCTTTTCTTACGTCTCTCTTTATTCTCGCACCGGTTCGTCTGCGCCACGGGCTCTCTCGTAATGCTGGAACGGCCGTGGAAAAATGTAATAATGCGTCACGCGTCTGAGAATGCATCGAGAATACGTCCTGGCTTCGTTATAACGTATTATCTTTCCTCCACGTTCGAAAAATTCTCAAAGATAATCAATGAAAAGCAATTATTAATTTTTAAAATCAATAAACAAAGAAAAATGAGGAGAAATTCCATCTCTATGCAAATTAAATTTATTAATTAGTACCATCATTCTTATATTTCATTCGATCTTATAATTATTTCTTGTTCACGCTGAGAATTGGAGCCCGATAAAACGTGAATTAAGATCCCATTCTCCATTGCGTTTCACACCTCTCAAAATCCTTCAGAGTTCAACGTATTCTCCGCGACTCTTATTACTTCTTTGCATATCCGAAGAGATGCAGAAAAAAAAACATGACTAAAAAAAAAAACGTTTTTCCGTTCTCCAACGAATGTCGCGAATATTATTACCTCGCGAGGGGGGTTGGGGGCACCCCGCGAATAGCGAGAGTTGCGGTTTCTTTGTTAGTAAAAACCGGTGTCGGTCATTCGCGCGCTCGCTTATTTCATTACGCATTCGCCGTGGCGGGTAAAACATCTGCTTGATGTTCACAATGGTTCGTGCCACGGTGACGCGTTGCACCGAGTTTCGTTACCATCAGGGGTTTTCTTTCTTTATTACGTTCGAAGGACTCTCCGCAGAGGTAAGGAGGGGAAAAGGGGGATAGGGCGGTAGGGCGTACGTGGCTTACGGTAGAAATCTTGAAGACGGGGGTTGTTGGCGAGCAACATCTGTCCCTTTTTAACGGAAGCGCGAGGACCAACGAGGGGAGGTCGAAAAGAAGAGAGACCCAACGTCGCCTGCGCCTCGTAGTCCTTTGACCGCGTGCCAGAAGGTCTACACGCTTATCCGGAAGAGAACCAAGGCGGCGCACAAGCCATTATTGCGCGGCGAACACGCCTTGGGTTCGACCGAAACGGGAAGTGACAACTGACATCTGCCTTACGTCACACGATTTGGGATTTACGGCAAGAATGAACTATTTTTGAAAGTTCAAATGAGTTTTTCACGACCCCGTAGCGAGAAAATAAATGAGAACGTAGCGGTAAATGTAGGTTATATATGTGCTGCGTAGAACCGTGACGTGGGAGGACGGGCGAATGTATGCGGGGGAAGACACGCGCCGTTGTGACAACTTGTTTCTCGTAGTTGTGGGTATATATGTCGATTCCCATAAGTCACGATTATGCGCGAATACGCGACGAAGGTTGTAAAATTCGTTCAGGGTTGAATGGAAAATGTTGTTTGCCGGTGTTTATTGCTGCCTGAGGATTGGAAGGAGATGTTGGGATGATGATGTTTGGCGTTTATGAGGCTTGTGCGATTCAGAGGGGTCAAAGTCCGATAGGCGGTTGGGATTATTGTCGAGACATGGAGGAGTGTAGATAAATTGGGAAAAAATCTTTGTTTATTAGGAAAGGGGAGGGAAAAGGACTTGAGAGGAAAAAACTAACGGATTGAGCTTGGAAAGGATCAATGATTTTTCCTACTTGATTTATTCTAGTGGATATATAACGGTACATAAGACAATATGCTACCGAGAAAATACTTTTCTTTTATTATTATTATTATTAATATTATTATTATTAATATTATTATTATTAATATTATTATTAATTTTATTATTATTATTAATATTATTATTATTAATATTATTATTAATATTATTATTATTATTATTATTATTATTATTATTATTATTATTATTATTATTATTATTATTATTATTATTATTATTATTATTATTATTATTATTATTATTATTATTATTATTATTATTATTATTATTATTATTATTATTATTATTATTATTATTATTTTTTAGTTATCGTATCGAGAATTTATTATAATTGTGAGACGTTTCGGTTATATATTAGTGGCGCCTTTTCGGTGGCCTTTCGATTTGAGGTTTACCATCTCATATTATTAGCACTAGCGTCCTATACAAATACTCGCATAATAATGGAACCAAGTTTATTGTAAAAACAAAGTTTAAAAAATTCACGAATTTTCGTACAGAAGGTATGTGTAAAAAAAAAGTTTTCAGTGACAATATGCCTGTAGTCTGAAAATGCGGCAGTAAGGGGAAGTTTCCATCGGCCTCTTTAGCTCAGTGGTAGAGCACTGGTCTCGTAAACCAGGGGTCGTGAGTTCAAACCTCACAGGAGGCATCATTTTTTTTTTTTTACATTAATAAAATTGGAACATTATAATTGAATCATCGCCAATCCTGCAAAAGTTTGAATCAATAATTTTATAATAAACTATCGAATATTTCGATAAATTTTTCGTCGATGCACGAAGCGAAGCGGGCGCGGGATGAATAAACGAAGGCGAAATTCACGGACCATTGGATTTAATTGACCGGTAGTCGTGAGTCGTGACGTAAATTCCTTGTTTTATCACGAACGAGAGATAAATATAGTTGGGTTAGGTTCGCGTGAGACAACAGGTTTGTATCGACGTAAACTCGTTATCCGGTTTACCGATCTCGTGTACGTACGGCGGTTTGTATATTACGAGAAAGAAAATGAAAATAAATATGAAATAAAAACTTCCTCACGGGTTGATCGCGTTCCCACGTAAAATCAACCACTCCCGAAGACGCAAAGCCGTTGAGTTGTATTGTTTTTTTTTTTTTTTTTTTTAAACAATTATTTATCTTATTTTATTTTATTCATATATTTTTTCGCTTAGTCACATGCAACGGCACGCCGCAACGACCTCTACACGCCGTACAGCCAGTTCGCCATACGCGAATAACTGGTTGTCGATCGTTGGAGAGGACGTAAAGAAAAATGGTTGAATTTTTCCATCGATCCAGGCCACACACGGATCATGACCATATTCGGACAAACCTGATGTCGCTACCACACGTTGCCCCGAGGCTTCTGTCTTGCCGACCGCGTAACAATCCTCCTTCCGAGGAGCGAACGTGAAAGGGGCGAACGCATACACCGCTCCATCTCACATGGTCGCACGTTTGTCCGGCACGACCGACAGTTTACTGTAAATTCTCTCTTGCAATCGCGGCATTTATATTTTAAAACAGAAGAAAACACGCAACTTTCTTGTTATTCAAGGGCTAACATATCTATGGGCGCGCTGAAAATCGAGCAAGTTTTAAGCAATATTATAAAGGTGATATGGTGAAAAAAAGTTGAATTGTTGATTTCATATTTTTATTAACTTTCCAACTATGAGAAAAATATGTATATATATATATTTTTTTGTTAAAATATTAGGATTTTTCTTATGGTTCTGAAACTATGTTTTTAGCCATGGTTGACATGAATTATTGATATTTTTCAAAAGTTTGTTTTAAAATCGTGATAATTATGTTCTCTATAGTGCGACAAGAGGTTGTTTGTTTGTCATTGTTTGGTTGGACAATCTTCTATAAATTATTGAAAAGATATTCTTCAATTTTTTAAAAGAGGTATCTATGGTGAGCCCTTAATTTATGTTTCCTTCTTCCTCCAATTTTAATGTCATACTTTTCGTTTTCAACAACGGAATATCGTTATTTTTATAGAGAACAATTGATAAGACGATAGAAAGTATTAATCAATGTAACGGAGTTTTTCGATTTTTTTTTCTCTGTCTACGTGGAGTTACGAAAGATCCGACGACTAATGAGTAATCCACATTGCGCATACATAGTAAACATATATCTCTTCACGTACTTTATATAGCACGTCCTCGGGGCATACGCGGTATTCCGATTTCGAATTCAGACGTCGTACGCGCGATCCGCGAATGCCCGCCACGTAGCGTAAGAGGGCATAGTAGAAGAGAGTCCTCGGCATCCCGACGACCTAACCCTCCCCCATTGCTTCCACCGGTTCTCGTCTGTATTCAGGAGTAACCGCGGGAACTCGCACAGTTTCCTTAAAACATAATACCGTCCCGCATATATATATATGCAGAGCTGATATATCTAATATGACAAATAAATATATCTGAAAAACTGCGAGGTTTAGCAGTTTTGTTTTCATACTTCTATCGATAAAATTATACGAATATACGAATTAAATAATTACAAACAAATTAGAAGACCTAGCAAAATAATAATTTATATAATATAATATAATACCATACTTACAATAATATATAATTATCTCAATTGTGATCATATATATAATATAATACAGTAATAATATAATAATCTGTTGAAAATATACATGTTCAAGACCTTATAAGTGATTTTTCAATACCAATAATCGAGACACGGCAGAATTGCAGTAGCTCATTGAAATCAACGATTTGACTTGATCAAACGCGCCCCCGCCAAATTAATCGAAATCCCTTTCTCGATAATTTCGTAATTGAGAAAATTGCCAAGCACCAAATCTCGTTGCCCCGGGATTTATTTCGGATTTTGTATTTCCGTCCATCGGTCGCTCGATTCCGCGAGACACGTGCAATCTTCGCGCAAGTACAAATATTTGCCGCCACGGGCGCTGCTGTCTCTTTGCCGAGCACTCCGACGAGTCCGTTTCGCTCGTAAGTACAAGAACCCGATACGGTATTGCTTTGCCAAGGCGAGTCGGAGAATCGCATCCACGACCACGGACTGTCAGTCAACTGGGTAGCACGATAGCCAGTTGACTGCACGCAAGCCGGTCTCTCGAATGTCGTCGTTTATTGTCCATCTCGGTTGGAAACTCCGTTCGACGCTGGTGCGTCGTCGCTCACGCGCGATCACGTACATAGCCACGGACGCGGATCAACAACGGCGCGTAGCCGAGGTAATGGTCGAAACGAACGCGACGAAAATATTCGCTTCGATCAAACGCGAACCGTTTCCTCGGTCAACTCCGGTAAAGTATCATAAACCGTACGACGATACCTCGTTATCGCTTCGCCGGTGCGAGACGAAACGAAAAAAAATGCAATTACAAACAAAGAAGGCTCCGAAACAATGGCGCGCGTGCGCGCTCCGTCCACCTCGAAAACGCGAATCAAGTTTTCTACCTTACGCCCGGACCGATTCGATCGAAACTAACCTCAGGCTACGCACGATCGTGGCAAGAAGTGTCGGGGTCTTCGTTTGTTCGAAAATATTTAGCCGTTTCGACGCAATCGCGAAACTCGTTTCTGCCGCCATCTCTCTCGCAAGCGCGAGATAAATTCCACAACCCAACCTCTATCTTCTTTTCACCCCGGAAGATGAGAAACGCTTTACAAAACAATGTAACACCAATATTCCGGATTACATTGAGGAACCTGAAAATCGGCGGCAAGGTGATTTAGTTATTTTCTTTGGAACAGCGAGAGCACAGGCTGGCCGGGGGGTGGTACGGGTCGTGGAAAGACCGCAAGTAACGAGGTACAGCGGCGCTCGGTCACGTGACGAGCATACATTCGCGTTGCGGAACGACGCCGCGGTGCGGGCGGGTGGGAGGAGGGGGAGAGAGTCTCGACGGTAAAGCTGGAGGCGCTTCGCTCTCCACGCGGTTGGCCCGTGCTTCGTAAGTACGGTGATTCGCACTGTATAGTTAACCGTATTCGTCGCACATTCTCGACGTCTCCGGACGGCGGACCGGCGAACGCGCGAGACTCTCCGGTATTCCGCGCGGGCCGCGGACATTCGCGTCGGCTTCGGGGTTGCGGTGCGGCCGAGAAGGAGAGGTTCGCCCACCGCACCCCCGGCATCCTCCGAACTACGGTGGGATACGTGACGAGCATCGTATCGCTTTGCCCCACCCTCGCTCTTTTTTTTATTCTTCCTTTTTCTTCTACCCCTCGCCCACCGCCTCCCCGCGATCCCACCGTTTGCGAGAAAGCGCGGCGGCAATGCGAAATATAACGTTGACGAACTTTTACGATATTCGAGCGGATGTTCGACTCGCGAAGAACAACGGAGTCTGTAGTAGGCTATGGTAAATATTATTCGGATGGAATGACTCACGTATTTGAAAAAAAATATATTTCTTTTGATGATGGTCGAAAATGAGTTTGTATTGATATTTTTTTTCGATAAGCGTTGAGTTATTGGATTCAAACTATTGTGATGGTATAAAGTACGAAAAAGATGTCGGGACGAATGTTCTTTTTTTGCGTCCGTTTCAATGAAAAAATAACACTGTCTATTAATTACAAGGAAGTATAGTGGGTTGGCAGATTATGCATGCGGGAATTCCACACTCGTTGATTCGTTATTTTTTCTTTCCTTATCGTCGTTCAACCGCTGCCGTGCCGTGCCAAAGTGCAGTACGTAACAGCTCGTGAATGCACAATGAAACCGTACAGGAGGCAATCTTCGCGGCTGTCGAGTGCTCGATGGCGAAAGAAAACGAAAAAAGCGAAATGGAAATAAAAAAATTAAAAAATCTACCGACAGAGAGAACGCAGATGCAAAAACGTGGTTATGCAAAACGACGAGATTGAAATATTGGCTAGCTGAAGTAGCGATTGTAGTTGTTCGTTCCCGATGACCGATTGTCATTCGGGTTTTTCCCTGCAGAGTCTGATGCATGCAGTCGTGACTTTTCATTGTATTCGTGATGGAACCGTTGGCTCAAAAAATATGCAAAACCGTATTTCCGTCAATTCTTGCAAATGAGATTGGCAGAAAACTCGTTATTTCTTATTTTATCCCAATTTTTATTGTTTTCGACGGCGACGGAAAAAAAGATAATAATACAGATACTCGTCTGGGTGATCACGCGGCTATATATACATCCACAATGAAGCGTTGTACGTTATTTTCTTCGCAAGAGACGCAAAAATATTGTAACATCGTCAGAGTGGAGGAGATAAAGCTGTTATCTTGCGCGTTTTTTTAATTCCAGGCTTGAGCGATTTTTTTAATCTTTTTAATAACGTCATCGGTTTATTGTTGATAAAACTCTATCTCTCTCCGTCTTTCGTTATATTATTAATACTACTGATAAGAGCAAACCCTATCGTTGCGTATATAATAACCGTATAGTATTGCAATCGCTTCGTTCCGTTCGAACGTTCGTTCCAGAGAAATAACGTTCCGTTGCGCGATGCTGCTGCTTGTGTATTACGAATTATCGCATTCGAGTCTCGGTGCGCCCGATAACACCGTACGTTGGTTGCGCGAAGGCTTATCGCTCGGTGACTCGATGACGACGACGACGACGACGGTGACGACGTCGACGAAGACGGCGACGACGACGGCGAGGGCGATAACGTAATCAACCCCACAGAGTTAAGCCCCCTCGCACTCCAGCCTCCTCCGCATTGCACCGCCATTCAGAGAATTATCAGTATCGACACGCGACCCCGAAGTGACTCTTCCTGCAAAACACTCTGGCTCGTTTTTTCATTTATTTTCGTCGTTTCTTTTGGTTTTTTCACCGGCGATCGATAGAACCGATGCTCCGAGCTTACCACGCATGATTTATCAGTGTCCGTGCCAGTACAGCTCCATTGGAGATGGTAATTTGACTCACTTTTTGAACTCCGAATAATTCATTTCTGTAGTCTAAAAAATGAGGAATATATTTGTATTTAATTTATTATTTTTGAAAAATCCGCCCGAATTAGCTGGAAAAATCAAAAGATAATGAAATAATTTATTTTGAGTGGTCGAAGAGCTTGTGGCGCACGCCGACCCGGTGGAAAGAACGATTTATTTTTTAAGAAAATAGGGTGCGGATACGAGGTTCTAAATGATCGATTTTCCGAAAGCTCATCATTTGAGCAAAAGCTCATAACTTCCTCACGGCGTGGGGGATTGCATGAGCAAATTCAAAAACGTTCGAAAACTTTCCACTTTGATATGTAATCGAAAAAATGTCGCATCAACCTACATTTCGCCCTCAGTCTCTCTCTCTCCCAATTCCTAACATCTGTGAGGCTATGAAGTACGACATATATTCAATACGCGATGGAACGACTCACAACGATATAAACATCAATTTACTCATATGCTTATCGATTGTAGGAAACCGAAGAAAAAAGGGGGAAAAAACGTTTCCCGACAGTTTCGAGCCTCGGAATACACAATCACGCCCGATTATCATCGCTGCTGACGAAACAAGTGCGCCTACGAGCTGTCAATTCTTTCGTAGACCTCTCTCGCTCTGCTCACACAATATATGCCACGCAAGCTTACCATATTTTTTTTACCGACCAGCTTTTGTGGGACGCGCCGATACATCCGGCGAACGTAACTACACAAATTATGTGTTGTCCGGCTCCAAAGCTGCTTGTGCAAACTCAAAGATGCGACTCACTAGCGACGCAGTAGAATTCGGGCCACCCCTGTCCTGGCAAAATACAGGCACCGTTTATCGCATCTATCTGATTTGATAAGATCAGGTCGATGCCAAACCGGCAGTTCAGCACTTTTACGTGACGAACTCTGAAGTATTGAGATTTTCGATTCGTCCCACGACGGAATTGTGAGGATGATGACTAAACAATCGCCGTGTCGATAAAGTCCGTTTCACTGTATTTAACATTGATAAGGAAATAATTATATCCTAACAGAAAATTCGGGTGATGTGTGCGTTTGATAACCGGAACGTACCGCAGATTAAAAGGATAAAAAGAAACGCTCAAGCGCCACGTGAATCCGTACGACGACCCTGGGTGGCTTTCGACATGGTGGTTTGGCAATTCCCTTATCGATGATATTTTGGGAGCTGTACATCTTTCATGCAAAGCAATCGTCCCACGTTTCTGACATATGAATCACCCAACCTCGGTTATTGCGTTCTGGTTGGAAAAAATACGAATATCGACACGGTGCTCGAGTAGGTTTTTCATTCCCTGTTCGAGTGTCAGACCGAACGGATCTTACACGTTACGTAGTCTTTCCTATCGAGTGCAGTGCTACGTTCGATTTGAGTAGAGAAAAGACCGTTTTTTCAATGCAGTGTACTGCATTTATCGTTTTTTTTCTGACACTAATTGCGAAAATATGTTTCGCAAATTTAACTACCAAGACCTTCCAACTGGATGAATCGCTCATCGAAGCTTCGGTAATTTGGGTTCCTGTTAATGAGTTTACTATTTATATAATTAGAACGCAATCTGACGTCTCATCATCCGCTTTCAGATCGAAATCCTGGAATCATGTTACACGGATCGCTTCAGTACCGTGGGAGTTGCTGGACCATCGGCTGAACGGATCATCAAAAGTATATCAGTGAGGGAAACGGTTATACCGGCAACATTGGTCGCCGGCTATCCGTACGGAATTCGTTTTAACGTCGAAAAACACTGTGCAACACGATATGTAATGCAGGTTTTCGTGGTCACAGTAACTGATCCAAGAACTCTGGTAGATTCCCTTAGGAAACTTCGAGAGTCGAAATGGTGGAACCACATGGCCTCCTTCCTTCTAATTGATTTGGCCGAGTCCACAAACGGATGTTCAAATGCTCACGAATTGTTGATGGAAGCGTGGAAAATGGATATACTCAATGCGAAATTCATGTGCATCCATCAAACGAAAGGAAGGTTGATTTACACCTTCAATCCCTACACAAGTCAAGCGCCTGGACCGTGGCAGCAAGAGAATACTTACACAGCGATGACTGGTCATGTTTGGACCTTGTTCGTGCGAGAGTATCGCGAGGATAAGTCACGTTGTGACAAACTGGATTTCGACAAGACGGTAAATCTCGGCGGTTACCTAATCGTCGCAGTTGGATCAAACGATCTAACCAACACACTTCTCCAAACACATGATCTTCCCGGTCAGCTTCTCATGGATTCCCTGAATGCAACGTGGTTCAAGACAGATGGTAATCGCTTCATCGTCCATCCTAAGTACGTCTACTATGCCTCTGATCCGCAGGACACTGCTGATATTGGTTTCCTCATCGTCGATCACGTTTTTCCATTTATTACTTGTATGAGCACCTACCCATTTCATAAATCCGAAATCCGCATTGTAACGCATTACCCGGGCCATAAGTCACAACTAGAAAAGTTAATTTCTGTCCTCGACAAACCATCACGATTCGGCGTGCTCGCTGTATTGATGATTACGCTGTTGTTCTTCAAATTTTGGCTGCAAATGCCTTCGATTTCGGCAATTCTAAATCTCGTACTTCTCATTTGTAATGCAGCACTCCGAAATATACCTCAGAGGACGGCTCCGAGGATTTACCTAGCGGGCTTGTTCATATTCGTCGTCACGATTCAGGGGATTTATTCCGGAAAATTAGCGTCTTTGCTGACAAAAAACGTGCGCAAACCAAATATCGATTCTCTCGAAGACCTTGTTCGCTCTGATCTTACAATATCCACCTTTAAATTTCGGTCCTTCTATTTCGACGAGTCTCTGTTTGAGGGACGTATCACTATTCCGCCATACCGTCCACTTGAGGATTTAAACGTGGACCCCAGAATAGCTCACGTACTGCCAGAGAGAGATCTTATTGACCACGCAATAAAATATAATCTGCACCTGTCCCGGGAAGCCGTGGCTTATGCTTACGCGGGCTTTACCCATCGAGACAACTGGCCTCTCCAGGAAAGAGTGAATAAGGTTTGTCAAAGACTCCTGGAAAGTGGTATTCTGGATCTTCAGTTGGCTAGAATAGTTCGACCCAAAAAGAGAATTCTAGAATCCTACGAGCGCCAAGAATGGGAACCGGAATTAAAACCACTAACATTGCAAAACTTGGCCTTTGCATTCAAAATGCTTGCAATCGGTTTGGGGTGTGCAACCATGGTTTTTATCGTCGAAGTAGCAACCGGGGATTGGGACTAATATCTCCTATGCGGCCGAATATACACGAAACAACTCGACTCGGCATTTTTTGCCCGTCAAAGTGACAAATACATTGTCACTCAACATTTTCCCAGTTTATAAACTGGCGCGGCAACGCTCCTGTCATATGCTATAAGTGTACGTGTGCGTTTAAAATATGCACGCATATGTGCACGCACGTGTTTTTTTGAAGCAGAGAAACAATTGAAGGTATTGTGAAAAAAATATTTATTGACGAATATGCCTTTATGTCTAAATCTCTGCATTGCTGTGTGTATGTCATTGCTATAAATTTTTTCGTATGCGTGTTCGTGAAGTTGCGCGGGTATGTATGCGAGTTTTTGTGAATAGGCAAGACACAGAGAAAGAGGTGTGAGAAGATGTGACATCTTTGAAAAAAACTAATTTTTTTTTTATTCCTTTGTTGTGCGTGGTAGTACTACACGTTTCATCCTTAGTTTTCGTTACACACTGCACACTACTCATTACATGCTATCACTCATTATTACATAACATCTACATTATTTATAACATATGGACTCAGTCTTTGTCTAAACGTTTTAGCAATACTTTTTTTTCTTTTCGAGAAACAGATAAACTACGATGTAGACTGATAAATATACTTTT
Source organism: Sussaba pulchella (assembly GCA_963971145.1). Lineage (NCBI taxonomy): Eukaryota > Metazoa > Arthropoda > Insecta > Hymenoptera > Ichneumonidae > Sussaba > Sussaba pulchella. The sequence goes on from OZ020168.1 coordinate 4,882,713, forward strand.
TTGCACATTTTTCGAAAACCCGGCCTGGCT
>OZ020168.1:4882942-5006299 GCA_963971145.1 Sussaba pulchella
CCGCGATCATGTATAACGCTTCGCTCTAGCCGATAAGCTTCGACTTTTTGAGCTATATTTAATTATTTCTCGTTCCACTTGACCTATTTCTCAACTCGTCGATGAAAATATCCCAACGGCGTATTACCACGCGTACCACTTGGTGATAGAGGCTGGATAAAAGTCACGCGCGTGTAAAATGTATTTACGATTTTTTCGTACTACGTAGTAACTAAATTCATACCGTCGTGTACTGGCAATCCTCGTGTTAGAATACATTGTTAGATAATCGAAACGCTGATTTTGTGATTTTTCACCTAAATTCTTATGTATCAAACCGCAACGAAAGTTTAGTAAATACTTATTATTATCTCCTTCTGTGTTATTCGCAAATGTACTTTGGGAACTTCAGCCCAAATACAAAATACATGATATTTATTCCTGGATAACGAATAATTTTATTTATATAATAATATAAATACTACTATTATTTTTATGAATTAATTTCCTTGTGTTGTACTTTCGTCACTATTTAATTTTTCGCATCGAAAGTTCGTCAAAGACCTTCCATCGACGTGGAAAAATTCAATACGGTTTTGCAGTGCAACCGCCGCAGTAATAATACGTCGTGGCTAAAGACGGTGCACAAGAAGTCTGGAGCCAGTGCGCCACTAAAGTCGCGAGATTCTTCGATGGAGAAGAACAAGGTGACCTTGAATAAATGCTCGTTTTCGCGCGGGCTCGCGAGGAGCTGGAGCTACTTCTTGTTTAACCAATGAAAGAGAGAGAGAGAGAGAGAGAGAGAGAGAGAGAGAGAGAGAGAGAGAGAGAGAGAGAGAGCGATAAAAAGAAAGAATAAGGGAGAGAGGACAAGAGTCGAGCTCCAGTCGATCCTTCTTGCACCATATTTTATATTGTATTCAGTATATAGGGTGTATCTCAAGTCGTGGAGTTTATTTTTTAAATGGGTCGCCCACTTTCCGAAAAACGAGACAAATATTAAAAAAAAAACATTGATTGAAAAAAAAGTTTGAAACTGTAATTCGGGGATTTTTAATACAGCAAATCTAGATAAGAATATTTAATTAAGACGGTCTGAGATGAACGAAAAGATAATGAACTACGTCCTAGACGTCTCATTCGAATTGGACTTACTGACATGGCGACCAGAGAGTAAAATCAATTCGACCGCACAATAAAGAAAAGAAGAATGAAATATCTGGCTATCGCAGCTTGAGACGTGAGACCTTATCTGTTCGAGCGATCTCGATAGACTCGAGTGAAATAATAGTGCATTCTGGGGTCGGCTTCAAATCCCGAATAATAAATGTATCTCGATCGGAATCGCTTATTCGTGCTGCAACTGCTGCTGCTGTTAGGAGGAAAGAGATTTGCGCATAATTAGACAGCCGAGCGTAGCTTACGTACGAAGAATGCGTCCATGCAAACCGAGAACAAAGGAATCAGGAACGAACGTTCGTCCGCTGCGTTGTTTCGTTCTAATAGGAGCCACAGGAAACAGCTGTGATTTTCGTCGAGCGTATCTACGATAGAAATCGGCTCTCCATATTTGGATCTTAACCTTCATCTTGCAACTGTTTGAATTTTTTTTCTGTTTTTTAAGCGACGTAATTTCTGCAGCTTCTTCGGGCTTTGCGGCTGCCGCATCTGTCCCGGCATCTGCATCGTTGCATCGAGTATCGTTGTTCAGATCGGTATCATGCGCAATAGATACAAGATTAAACGAGAAAAAAGGCTCCTTGACATATTGATATAATTATCTCGTTTGATTAAGAGTTAAAATAATCAACTTCCGTGTAACGAAATTGGTTTATTCTCATTCAATACGCAGTCTCTGAATCATGATCGGAGACCTATAATTGATCGTGCTAATAACATAAATACAATTTCTTAGTTTTATTATAATTCTCGAAGACTCAAAGCTCGAACGCCAAAATAATGGTCCAGTGTTGAGGTGCCAATGGCCGTGCATTTTGATCTACAGTTTTCGAGGCCGTTGAGCAGCTGTTCGCGTCCGAACCGGAGAAGCTCCATTAGGTCAGACCTCGATTGGGTTCCAGCATCATGCTGCTGGCTCACGGGTTCAGCACGTGCCACATGTACCTACACATCCGGCCAGCCGGCCCAATTTTATCTCGAAAAATGTTCAGCCCACTTGTGGTAGCCATGACCAAATATCATGTAAGCCGATGACCATCGCGACCTTTTATGCACGCGACCGATGCGGTTTGGTTGAACTGGCTGCAGTTCTGGCAAAAATTGGCATTAATTGAATGGAAATGCATCTGAAATAGTTTTTTAAAGTAATAACTATGATTAATTATCACAACAATTGAAATTTTCACATTTCTGCAATAACTACTGATAATTTAGACGAAGTATTATTCTACATTGAGTTTTGATAGTTCATAGCAGTGGGGTCATGAGTAACCCCAAGGGATTAGAAAAAAAAATAGAAAATATACTCTGTCATAAATAATCTTATTTTTCGCTGTTCAACAAATATAATATAACAAGAAATAATATTATACTAATAATAATGATAATAATGATGTGATATAATAATGATAATATATATAATAAATATAATAATATAAATAATAATAATAATAATAATAATAATAATATACAATAAATATAATAATATAAATAATAATAATAATAATTATTATTATTATTTTATCAACGATTGAAATCGGGCCCACGCAAGACCCAATCAATCATCATTTAATACTGAAAATTAAATACTTTTTTATTCATTAATTGCCCATCCTTGGTCGCGTCACAGATGGGCAAAGCGCACGTGCAGCCTGCGACGAATCACAAATTCGGATTATCCCGCACACGCGCCTCGTACGAATCGCTTCCTTTCAACGCTCGCTCTATCGACCTATCGTAAACGTCCGACCATTGGAATATCTTTTCTACGCGAGTATTATCTTCTCGTCCGCTTGGCTCTCACGTTCGTGCGATGCGTCTCGCGGATGCAAAATTATGCACCGACTCGCGGCGACGCAGAAGCAAGAATTATGTCACGCATACGCTCACGATATGCTCGTTCGTTCTCCATAACGTCACGTTTTTCTTATCGCGGCTACGTGTGGGCCTTCGCTTGCGCTTCACGTTGCGTGTCGTCGCCCAACGTGAAACACGGGACTTTTCCACGCGCCGCGAATAACCAACCGGCATGCATCCGTTTATGCATACTCGATCAACTTCCCCGTCCATAAACGCATGCTCGAATCACTATCGTGAATCACTCGATCTTTGCATAATACGCGTTTGAAAATATTATTCTTTCTTTCAATTTTTATTTATTCATCTCCATTTTTCGTTGCAGATAAAATTGCAGATGTCATTTCATTTTGTTACATGACTTATCGATAACCGAGACAATGACTGATACGAATCTATAATCGGTTGTTTTTGTATCAATCTATTTATGGGATCTAATAGATATTCCCAGTACGCGAGTCGATGACGTCGTTGGAACGTTGAAAATAACAATAATCTTATGATGGCGATATTAATATCGTAAATTTCCGTATCGCTGATTTTTGTCGTACGATAAATTTCTCGGATATACGAATCCAAAATTAACCATACCAGGTCGACCCAACGGTGGAATCTCCGCTTATTCTGTCCCAATCCCACTATTTCGGGTTCGTTAGATAAGAATAAGGATAAGAAATTGAACATCCAACGATCCCGCGAATTTACGACCCAATCCGAATTTCGCCATTTTTGATGAGAAAAATTAATCAATTTACAATCCGGCAACCTTGCAGCGAATATAGATGCAACGTATGAGAACACGAGGACCCCACGCTGCCGGCGTTGCTGCGCTCTTCAAGGCCAACAATCTCGGGGATAGTCGAGCCCGCTGACGTGCCCGCCGCTGCTCTTGCGCTGTTTTCCCCGAGAGTGTGAATAACCCGCGCGTTCGCGGTCACTTTCGCCCGTTGGTAAAAGAGATCGCGAGACGAGGACGCGCGGGCGCGCGTCGACCGTGAAATTTATCAAGTGGCGTCAGCGTCCTCGTCATCATTTACGAACGAGGAAGAAGCTTAGATAGCCCTCGTTTATTTACGCGAATATCGTAGAGTTCGTCACATGCGTAAAAACGCGTTTAAAAACCCATCGAACCTCGTCGCCATTTTGTTTCGTCAGAATAAGCATAATGAAAAAAATGATAATGGAAGAAGGACGAATTTTTGCGGGAAATAAAAGGGAAACTTATTTTTTTAATTGCCTTTCGGTCGAACCTCGATCCTCGTCGCCATTTAATTTCCTCGCTATAAAACAAAATATAATAATAAAAAAAAATTCAAATAGAAAAAAAGCGATTTATACGAGTAACAAAACGGAAACGTTGTATTATCATCATCGTCTTCCGGTCGGACCTCGATCCTCGTCGCCATTACATAACCTAAATAACCTAAAATACTACAATAAATCACATTAAATAGAAATGAAACGATTTCCACGAAAAACGAAACGGAAACTTATTTTTCTCATCGCCTTCCGGTCGGATATTGATTTTATTCATTTCATTCGTAACGTTTTTGATAGCCTCACGCGCGCTAACCCACTTTTGTTCCGGAGAAGATCGTTTTATAACGCTTTCTCGACTACGGGAAACGAGGAGAATCCATCTGTTCGGGCACCTGACTCGATTCACCTGCCACAGGTATGCGGCACGCGGACGCTAGCAGCCCCGGAATCGGCGAATAGCGGCCAGCGGTAGTCCGAGCAGACGCTACGGTTGCCATCAGGTGCTCGTGCTGCTGCTGGTGCTGGTGCTGGCGCTGCTGGCCCTGCTGCTAGCTCTTCTGCCGATGGCTAACGGCCCGTCCGAGCCACGCTACGGAACAAAGAAAAGTGAAATTCGACGCAGTTTGCGCGCGCGCCCAACGGACAATTCGCTCGTGTATGTTACCATACATAATATTCATGTTTACGTCGAGACACCGCAAGCCTTAAGTCCAGTCAGATGTTACGTTTTTTATACATATATGTCTAGAAAATTAAATACAGATGTTAGCACGGTATTAATTGAAAAGAGAAGAGTGACGACTTTTTTTAATTCCTTTTTTTTAAATTCTTTTTTTTTTTTTTTTAATATACGAGGAACTGAGAAAGTGAACGTTACGAAAATGTTTGAACAGCTGAACGTGACAAAGGCACGTTGCGTGCCTGCTGATAGTGATAAATAGCGCACTCGGTGGAAAAGAAATGCGACACGTCGTTGGCATAAATTGAATAAGCGTGACCTGGAAAATAATATTTTAGACGGAAATTCTTCGTCTCCGACTCATGGCTCTGAGAATGACGGAACGGGACGTTGTAGACGGTTTTTATCATAATCTTTGATCGATGCGGTAAAAATTCAACAGAATCTTTGAATTAAACTATTTTTTTTATTTCTATTTATTTTTTGGGCGATTGGCATTTTTTTAACGCGTTTAGCGTATCGTGAGATCGAATCCTCAAGATTTAAAAAAAATAGAAAATGTCATCCTAAAAATCTGGAAAAATTCACGAATGAAGCTCAGGATTTATACTTTACGATGAAATTTTGAAATATAGAGATTCCGGAATTATTCATTACGAAAATAAAAATAAACAAATGAACTGCGGGAACTATAAAATTTTGTCCCGGGTCAAATCGACCCCGCGTCACACTAATCGGGTTAACGATGTCGCTGAGAGATTGATGGTTCGAGCATTTGTTAAATCGCGAAGTTTCGAGCTACGAGAGTGATGACTGTATTGAGCTGTCGTGTGTGTGTGAACTCCGCCGAGCGAACTGCGCATTTCGTCTGGCAAAGCTATCGCACGTATACGATTAAGGTGACGTATTCGCGACGCATTTTCCCACGCGCTTAGTCAACGGGCAATGCAACGCTCGCGCTGTGTCCTCTCCCGTATAAGCGTTATGTGCAATCATTTTTGTAGAAGCAAAAAAAAAAAAATTACACGTTCCTGATGCACGTATATACGAATATCGGCGGTCTACGACGGACTGTAACGATGAGAGGGAAATAGCGATTACGTGTAAATGGCCTTTACCTTTTGCATGCTAGATGCACGTACACATATAGTACAGTCGAACGTCGATTGTGTGAATCATTATTTCGGTTTATCGAAGCGCGATCTCGGAGGCGTAGAAAATCCGCCATGCAAATTGAGATAATAAATCATTTTGAGATTCTTCACGTTCTGTATGCAAATTAATGAAAAATCCATCTATATTTAACGCCAGTTTTATGCGCGACTCGATTTTACGTACTTTGGATTTGTCAAAAAAAAATAGTAGTCGCCATTCCTATTATTTATCACTAACAGTTTCTGTAGAGTTTTTATAGATATATTCGTATCGTTTTACTCATAAGAATCAGCAATAAATTTTAGTCAGTAGTAGTCATAATTTCTGTCATTTTCCTCGTGAAATCCGAACGTCATCAAAATGACAAACTCCGTAAGTCTAGCGTTGTTAATTAACCCTTCGCCTATTTTGCACACACCCTCTTTTGGAACGTCGTCCTTACATTAATCCAAAAAGCCCTGTCGCTGGTTTATTCTTCAACTACGAAGAAAAAGGTTAAAAACCACCCACAATCTCCTCTCTTCCCATTGCGATTACATTTTTTCTCGCGGCATTAACGGCTCATATGTATATCTCGATTCTCGCCCTTCGTCGGTCCTTCCGTCTTAGTTGCGAGGGCAGTTGCGTGTTCCGTTCTCCAGTATTTTACCGTCGCCATCAGCATCAACGCCGTATCTCAGCCGCGTCGTGTGCCGGAACTCGCGACGCGGTCGTACCTTCCGGCCGCACCAGAGGCGCGCGTTTCCGTGCGTTGGGTCATTTAAACGAACAAAAGATCCGACCAAAGACGACGGCGGTGCGACGCTCAACGCGCGATCAGATTAGCGGAAACTTAAACAAAAGAAACGAAACGAAACGAACGTACGAACGTACGAACGCGATATAGCGTGCCGAAACGGAGAAACTCGGAAAAAGAGGGATTCTCGCGTGTTTCGTTGAAGCCGAGAAACTCGGCTCACGCGACATCGAACACGGGAACCGAAGAACGAGGGTATAACCGAGAATCTCGTGAGGGCGAACCGGAGAGTAAAACGCACACGCGATAAATCGGCCTCGCAAAGTTTCGCCACACCCCGGCCTTGCATTATATCCCGAAATCACGCAATTCCATCGTCGTTTGTTAATATATGCCGCGTGCACTCGTCCGGTGTGCAATATTGTACGAACGAACGCTTTCCGGACTCTCCGAACTACGGATCTTAGTCACGTTGCGACGAGTGGAAAATAAATGAATAAATGAAACTATGGCTGCGAGCAGATGCAAAAATAAAAGAGTAATTTCATTTGTAGTGAATATTTTATATTGCACCCGTGCAGTCTTTTACTATTCAGAAACATTATCGGTTTTTATTTTCCTGCGTCATAGAAGGCTGTTTTATTTATATTATTTATTTATTTTTGTACACGAAGGATATTTTCTCGTCGCGTACTTTATTAGGGTTTTTTATTCATCTAAATGATGTTGGTTCCGTGAAGGAATTGGACTGAAAATTGATGGCTATCCCGGTCTCGAATTGCGAAAATTGTGGATCCGATACTAATCTTGATACGAGACTCTTAAGGCCCCAAATCGTTGGGAGGAAGCCCGAACAAAGGCCCATTAAAGCAGGTGGTTCAAGAGCGAAACGTTCACGACGTCGTATTCATGAATAAAAAAAAAAGAAATGATACCAGGAAGCAAATGTGCCGGCCGCGAAAGGCTCTCGTTGCAAATTTTGGCGATGCAACTGCGTTCGAAAGTTTACATTGCAGCTTGCGGTGCATCGCTACCGAGAAAGGTTTCGACTCGAGTGCCATCAAACTAATCTTCTTTTGATGTCAACTTAACCGGTCTCGCGTTCAACTACTTTGGCGCTCCACCGCCCTCGCGTTTTATCGCCCTTGCGTTCAACTACCCTCGCGTTCAATGACCCTCGAGTTCAACTGCCCTCGCGCTTAATTACTTCGTCGTTAAACCACCCTCTGTGTCAACCGCCCTCGCATTAATTTACTCGTGCGTGCAACCTCTCTCACGTTAAACTGCTTTCGCATTCAACTATTCTCGCGTTCAACTACCCTCTTTTTCGACTGTTCTTTCATTCAACTGCCCTCGCGTTAGCGAATGTCCCCCAGACCGGATTCTTCGTATTCACCTGAGCTAATATTGTTTATTTCTGCTTTGGATCGAAGCTTTCTATGACTTTAACTTTGAAGTACAAGACTGTAATTCTTTTCACCGTGGAAACACGAAGATAAAAATGTACATAAACCCCTTATTAATTAATGGGCAAAGGTCGCAACGGGCGACATTTCGTCCCCGGAGGATTCATAAGATTCATAAATAAACGAACAAATGAATTTCAAAAAAATTACAAGCCCCATCTAGGGTTAATCCATCGTTCTACCATCCTCACCCTCAACTGTCTTTCCATCAAACTTCTCCCCCATTCAACCGCCGTCAAGCTCACGATGACGAACGCGCAATAAAAAAAGATGAGTGGAACAGCCGACAAAGAGGGCAATTGAAATGAAGAAAGACGCTTAATCATCCCCGACAGAATTATCCGCGATCGCAACATTGGCAAGACAATGCCGAGTTCGTGCTTTTTCGTGGTAATAATTTCAGAGTACGCGAACAGGATGAATTATTACAGTCGGAAGGGGTGGGAATGCGGCAGGAAGGGCTCGCGTGCTGACGGATCTTCATGATCGTTAACGTCCGAAGCGTGCAGATCTCCGTTGCGTGTGCAAACAATGAAAAAATACATCGAATGCCAGGCGGATGAAGCAGATAGCCTTATAGTTGTAGCTGAGAAATTCGACTCTATGACCACCCTTCTCCTCACCCTTCCTCCCACGATACGTCTTCGTAAAGTCGCCCGCAAAACCGAACACGCTTATTCTCGCGGCCACACGTTTCCGTGCGACATTGTGCGCTCTCGAGAGCTCCGGGAATGCTCTAAATCACGAGAAAGCGGCGCGGTGGGGGCGGGAGGGTTGGTTTGCTTCTGCGCGATGGAAGAAGACGCAAACGAGGTACGTGCGGAGGAATCCCCGTAAATTCGCGATGGTCGTTCGACAACACGCATAGCTCGGCGATGGCTGCCAATCCACCTTCGCGAGGATCGCCGAACAAAGGATTTGAAAACGGTCGGTACAGCAGGAATCTGTATCAACCCTTAACGGTCAGTCGGGAGTTCGGGGAACCGATGATATTTTTGGGGTGGAATTTGTGAGAAATTTACAAAAATGATGAAGAATAATTCGAGTTCTTTCAATAATTTTATCGGATTCTGGTTTTTTTGAAATTTCCATCTTTATACTTGAAAATAAATATACTTTCCGAAGCTGTCAGTATTGCGACAATTTTTATTCCAAAGTACAGTATGTCGACGGTACGTACATGAAATGTTTTTGGAAAATATCGAAAATTGACAAAGATATTAATATTTTTGGTAAAAAAGATCCCCGTTTTCACTTTTCTTTATCTATATTGAAATTGTGATTGTCGCAAAAAATGTATTGCTTTTAAACCGTAACTTTCACACTACCAAATTATATCAGGGCTATCTCACTGGGTAGATTCTACCCAGTTGAGGGTGTGCTTCTCCGTTGAGGAACAGCCGGAATTATAACTTTCGTTTTTCCCAGTTAAATTTACTTAAAAAATAGTTTCATCGAACGCGTTATCATATTTATTACGATGTGAAAGATATCGCAAAATAAATGTCTCGTTCCCGTGGAAAAAATGAGAAGGAATGTGAAATAACTTGCAGATGGCAGAAGCGCGGAGAAACGTTGAAACGAGAGGTAAAAGTGGGATAGAGAAAAACGAGAAAAAAATTTGCTCAAGGTAGTGAAGAACGGGCGGTCGCGCCCCGGCTGGACGTGCGGGGAAAGCGGATACCTCGACGGTGCCGGCGTACCGAGCTGGTGCCAACGGGCGGGGCAGAAGAAGGGATCGAGCTGGTTCCACAGCTCGTTCCCTTCCGTCGCTCCTGGATAGCCTGGCCGCCATGTTGAACGTGTGACTTGTGAAAGTCTGGAAAACGCCAGACCAAAAAATGTCTACCATATAAATACGAATTTCCTCTATCTTCGATTTTTTCAAAATTCCCAATACCTATCCATTCGAAGATCGGGAATTTCAATACAAAAAATTCTCGTCCTCGGCGTAGAATGAAAACAATCCGAAATATGATCCAAATCGTCATTGCGGACGGTCAATGACGGAAAATAAATAAATTCAATAAAAAATACTTTTTCGATGAATTTATATTCATATCATTTGTCCTCCGAGTGGCTGTCACCACATTAGCTACAATCACAAATCAGTACAACAAATTTTCCCCAAAGAATCATACTCGGCTCAACGACCCTCGCTCGTACAAAATTTCTCCTCTAAAACTGTAGCAAATACCGTATTATCAATATCATCTTCGTAATCCCGTATTTTGAAAAAACTCTTCGTGCAGACTGTACGTACCGACGCTGCACTATAGAGCGCAGGAGACCCGTCTATGGTATACTACAGTCGACGTTCTATCCTGCTATGTACTACGTAACACGACGACAGACCAGGTCGGGGATATCTTTCGCGCTTCTGCGCACCGCCGCGTTGTCGTGCGGTCTCGGTCTGACCTCCGGTTTGTGTGCGTGCCGGAGTTTCTTCCTTCCCCTGCCTTCTCTTCCGCCGTTCACTCTATTTCGCGTCGCTGCATCCCTCCGTCGCTCCTCTCTTCATCTCCCACCGCCGTCCCCTCTCCCCGCTTCATCGAGCGACTGCTGCAACGTGACGTCACAATGTAGTATGCTGTACGAGAAACGGCAAAATGGCCGCCAAGAGCGGTTTGCGCGGATGCGCGCGCGCGCGGGCGCGCGGGGAACGGACTAGGCTACGTTCCTGGATGATGCCGCTGCATCGACACGCTCCGGCTGCTGGCGCAGATATATCACAGCTGCTGCTGCTGATGCTGCGGCCGCTGCTGTACCCGGAGACCGTCCTCCCCTCTTCCCGTAGATCGATCGTTCGTTCGTCTCACTCATAGTCGCTCCATCTCTCTGTTTACAAACAACGACTCGGATATCCGCCGCCTCGAATGTTCCACGATCATTCCCGATTTCGCAAACGTCCCGTCTCCCCGTTTCGCGTCAATCGCTTCCCGCATTTACAGGTTAGGAGCGTGGATCTGCGCAGCGAGATTTGTAATTTCGCCATGACGGCTGAACATTATCGATCGATTCATAGCGCAAACGTTTCTTGCCACGATTGTTCATCGTCGGAGATTAGTTTCGTTTACATCGGTCGAATCGCTTGGGAGTAATGACGAATCGCGTTTTCGAAGTGGAGAAAACGGGCTGGACGGGTTGTGAAAAATCGATGTATCATACACGCCTTCTCCTTGTGTATTCCAACGAATCGATGCTATCAGTTTCGCGCGAATCAAAGTTCGCGATGAAGCCTAAATCGTACGAACATCCGGCAGTTGACGATGATTGAGAAATAATCGTGCGGCAAATTGCGGTTCGTCGTGTCATCGTCGCGTTCCGACTAACGACGCCATATTGATCGGGCCAGCGCGTATCTGAGATCGAGCCAAAACACGTTTTCCGTCGTTCCACCGTCGAATGCGTTATAGTTGTACAGACGTATTTACACAACTTATATACGTGAAAACGTTCCGCTAGTCCATTCCCCTTCCTCTCGTACGCTTTGCAGTACAGTCACGAGCCACAGCGACCGCCTCTGCTGCCGCACAACGTAGTAACGTATATAGCCTCACCTCGTCCGTGACTAGTAACGGCTGGATCAAACTATCGTGACGTCATCCCTATAACACTCGATTCACGCACCGTGAAGCCGTGCGTGGCCGCGAGTGCGTTTACGTATGTCTGACGGTGCGTTCGTCACTGACACGTCTGTTTCTCGGCCTGGAATACGCTTCGTTGACTTGACGGAACTCTCTATCCCTATCGCGAATGTATTATGAATATACGCAACGCTTTCCAACGCGCTTGCATTATTCGCGCTCGTCGGATTGATATTAGATTACATTATATCGGTTTTCTATATGAAGCCCAGACACTCGCGTCAGTCTCATCGTATGTGTAAATTCGCTTCGAGATTTATCAACGCGGTTTTATATGTACATATTCATCTCGTACAAGGGACACCATTCATACGTCTCGTTATCTCTTTAAAGCATTGCTCAATTCTCATCAACGTTTTCGCTTTCGACGGAATTATTATGAGCTCCGGAAATTATAGTAATTCCGAATAATCAGACAATTTTCGAAAAATGAATTGATTACAAAAGAATTCGTATGAATTAATAAGTACAGATTTGATAATTGGTACTAAATGTTTGAATGCCAATCAACGGTTCCTGGACCCAACAGAGACGATTGTTTCGTCCAAAAGGAAAATAAAAAATTTCACGCCACGACGGAACCAAGAAAAAAATATGATTCATAAGATTCTGATCTCGACTATTGCGTCGTGGGCCAATCGTTACGATAATCCCAATGCGACGGTACGCAGCTTCCGATATAGCACACCAGACAATCGCCTCCGCAACGCCCCGACGTCGAGGACGTCGACGACAACGATCGAGACGCAATTTTTCTTTATTTTTCCTTTACTTTTTTTTCTTTATCTTTTTTTTTCATTCGGCCCTGCCCTCGCCCGCGTGTCGTGCCGAGCGCACGGCGCTTAGCCCGGCTATGACGTCATCCCATTGATTCAACGTAGCAGAACACTAAACACGAGAGAAACTATTTCTGGCTGGCAGCACACGGCCGAGTAGCGAGCAGCCGCGCGGTAAACGACTCTTGATGATGATGCATCGTGCGTGTCGTTGTTTTGCGTGGGTTCATGCGAACGCTATCGATAGTCGGACCATTCAATGCCGCCCCGAATCCTTTAAATATTCACGCTATCGCGTATACACGCCCGGTCATAATTCATTGAACATTCAAAATAATAATAAAATCAATAATTCAGGGAAAAGATTGTAAACAACAAGTTGTTAAGATAAAAATTTCAAATTATTAGTCAGACGAGACTTTTTATTGCAAAAATTGTATTTAATTTGTATTGCGTATATAATGAGCTAATGGAATTAACGATGGGGATCCGCAGCGTGAATCACGAGCGGTGGAGAGGAGGCGAGATCCTTCGCCGTCAGGGGGCGCGCGTGCCGCTCGTGCTCCCGGTAGGCCAAGGACATGTGCCGAGTCTCCTCGCGATGGCGCGCGCTCCGCACAGCGGGTCATCGAGACATCCTGCTCGACGTGTGGGGAAGTTCCGTATCGTTCGGTCTCGTCAGCACCGCGTGCGACTTACCGCACAATCAGCTCCAAATTCGCTTCCATCAATGCATTGCCGTACTTTTGATATGTTAAAGATATATTATTGTATACTACACAGTTTTATGAATGTGGAATTCAGAAAAGTACGAGAATTTTCAGAGAAATAACCTTGATAAAAATTTGAAACAACGACAAATGCAACATTTTCGATAGAGCACAGAAGAAATTAAAAAAGGAGAGATAAATAAAGAAATAGTAATAATAATGAACGAATGAATATAAATAATAATAAACTCCACGATTATCATTATTCTCCTCCATATTCTTATCATTATTATTATTATATAATGATAATAATAATAATAAAAATAATATGGAGAATAATGATAATGGTGGGTTTTATTATTATTATTTATAGTCATTCGTTCATTGTTATTACTATTTCTTTATTCATCTCTCTTCATTATTATTATTATTATAACTCAACTCGCGGTTTTATGATTTTGAATAAAAACTGTGTCGAATACAATCATTGTCATCGAAACAGACACGCGTTCCTTCCATTGTTCCAGAAAATACGGAAGTGATGTCTCATGGGTGGCGTCGTGATAATAATCATCGTCGTCATCGTCGACGGCACCGCGTCCGCGCACGCCCGTGGCGCGAGTGTACAAAGGTACACGAACCTCGCAGAAATAACCTAGCGCAACTTCGGGTCAATATCGCAGCGTGACGGTAGGGACGGAGGCGCGAGGGGAGACCCTTAAACCGCGGTCGCGACGTAGCATCACGACGGCGTACGTAAGCGCTCGGGTTAGTATAGAACGCCGGGGGTTGAACGCGCGCGCGGTATGCCAGGGCCTAGAGAGCTCCGCTACCGCTTTTTCGCCGGAAGGTTAGTAGAGACCTATAGAAGCAAAGCGTATACAAGGGAACCGGATTGATTTTCTCCGGCTGGCTCGAGCGGCCGACCCGCCGCCGCCGCCGCCCGTTTCTTCGTCCCTTTCCCCGTCTTCCCCCCCCCCCCTTTCACGTTTCTCCTCGTTTCGCGCGCTGTGACGTGACAAAATGGCCGCTCTTCGGCCCCCCAGCGGCTCTCGCTCTGGGTTATAATCCACGAGCTCCTTACCGCCTTCTACCGATGCTCAGCCAACGCGAATCCACTCGACCGCCGCACCACCGTACTTTGTAGCAACGTACGATGCCATCTTGGATCGTTTCGGGAAATGGCGGAATTGGCGATTCGCCGAGGATTTTTTTGTCGAAACTCCCCGAAACTTATATCGCCCATCGTCGCGTTCATTGACTACGTTTGAATGTTGCCGTTTGGTGAGAAGTAAAATTTGGAATGTTTGAAATAATTATTCGGCCCATGAAATAACGTCCTTCGGATTAATTCACAGAACGAGTTTTTGACGGTGTTGGATGAAATACTGGAATTTTATGAATTCCGGAGATTTGTTGAGAAACGATGACTAACTCGCAAATTATTCGGTGTCGGTGAATATTCAAATGATCGGATAAGGCTAATAGGTTTGAGCATAATTCTATGGAAATTCCGTCGGGAATTGATTTACGAGAGAATATCAATGATGAAGATTCTATATAAGATATAATCATCTGTCACGGCAATGGCGCTCGCGTTCGAACCACCTCGAAAACGCGATTCGCGATTTCTCCGTAATCACTCAACCGATCGGGATCGAATTAATCCCGAGCCACGCACAAATGTGGAACAAAGTATCCGAACTTTTGCTCGTTCTTTGATCTTATGTCGTTTTCAATAGCTCGCAAATTTTATTCTCACGACTATCCGCGCTGGTGCTAACCTCCGAAACGTTGCAAATTATCTCAACGGTTTCTCCCTTCCTCCTCATAAAACAACGATTCATCCCACCGACGCCCAAACTCTCGAGCGACATTCGGCCGACATTAAAATCAACCTTACTACGACTCTACTCGATTCGACCGTGCATCAGCATTTATACCCTTCTCACCGACGTCTCTCCATCCGAACAATCCACGTGCATTCTTCCGCGCTTGCACGACCGATATTGCATACATACGTTTCCGCAACCCAAGTTCAACAGAGCACGTCGCAGTCTCGTCCCACGGTCTCGGAACCAGCGGGGCGAAAGAAAAATTTGCTAGCAGACACGCGGGCATCGTCGGAGTCATAACGGAAATTATCCGACGACGAGGCGATTCTCTCGGTCGTGGCTGAGCTATACGAGGCTTCGGGGCCAGCTGCGACGAGATTCCGTCGTCGCAAACACGCCGGAATCCAGAAGACGCTGACGACTACGACGTCGACGACGCGTCGGCTTTCCGGCTGGTCGTTATAGTTTCTACTGTTGCTGATGTTTCATCCGACGAACGCTCGAGAGCATGGCGATGGCTACGAACGAGAAAAACACGACCGCGCACTACACCCGGCAACGCCGGCTACGGCAACGTCGCACGGCAATACGCACACAACGCTTCGCGCGCTCGTGCACGCATTTCTCTCGACGTTGCCAGACGTAAGCCCGGGTGACGTCACACCGACTGTTCGCGAACTCTCGCACGCCACCGGGCACGGAGCTCTCACACACTCGGTTACATGCACACGGAGTAACATACACGCATACACTTTGAAAGAAGGGGAAACGGCTGCGACGCGTTAGTAGATAGAGTACGAGAAGCGGCTGGCTGCCGGTCCGGACTTGGCCGGCTGAGCGTCACTTACACTTGGTGAAAACGAAAAATTCTGAAATACCGAAACATATTATTATACATGTGGGATAATTTTGGTTTTTCATATCATAATTCATATATTATTATTATTATTATTGTAATTATTATTATTATTATTATTATTATTATTATTATTATTATTATTATTATTATATATCATATAAAATACCGAAATATATTATATTTCTCTCTCTCCCTCTCTGTATATATATCTACATATATAGAGAAACATAATATATTTCGGTATTCCATGATATATTATATCATGGTTATTCATAATTATATATCTAATGTCATATAAATATTACTACACTATACAGACTAATTTATTACACATATATTCTATTATTATATACAATACGTTATCTATAATTTACTATTTCCATTATTAATAATATATGAAGAGAAATTTCCATCACGGTTATTACTATTATTATAACTATTATTATCGTTGTTATCATACATGTACACATCAATGCTGAAGGAGTTACGCATTGGGAGCCGCGTAATCCTTTGTTCGTCTTGGTGAAAGGAATATACAACACTATTATATGGCTGGCTAGGAACCAGATAAGAGATAACTGGCTTGTTTTTTTTCTTCTTCGAATAGGCTCGAGATCGTTCTCGCGCGTCGCAACAGTTACGTTACCGAAGAATTTTCATTGACATAATCACGGATTTTACGGTTAACAGTGGACGCGAGAATTTCCGGAACGCCGCGGGACTTGCGCGGAACGTAACACGATGCATATATAATTTTGTAATCACGTCATTGATAAATTCTCGTACGGTTTGCGTAACCGTTCGGAACGTTTTCACGACGATCTAAGCAGGATTCCAGCGACGTTGGCTGTGACGTTCGTAGAAATTCTTCGGTGGAGAATGAGTGTAGTGTCCACTTGATCGGTGTTTGCAAAGATTTTCATTAGAACAATTATATCAACGTTGCAGCGGAACCGATGGGATGATGACGCATTTTTTTAATAATTACTTCGAGCGGTTTCCAGTGATTTCTCTTACCATTTTGAATGATTCTGAGGAATTCCAGGCAGGGATGGACATTTATTGAATAAAAATGTATTTGAAATACTTTTTCAAACAAATAACTGCGATTAATTACCATGGAATAATTAAAATTTTCCGTGTACGGAATTATAATGAATAGTTTCGATGAATTATTGTCTTAAGATTGATTCTAATATTTAACAGCAATTATAATCCACGATAATTTAGTGTTAAAAGTATTTTACATAAATTTTCATTGAATGAATGCAAATTTCTAAATAAAATACAATTGAAGCAATATAAAAATTAGTATTAATAACAACTCTTCTAGTCCACTGACGAAGGTAACGGATGAAGGTAACGGCAGCTCGTTACCTTCCTTCGGGCCTTTAATGAGTAGCCGAAGCCTGTCCTGCTTCAAGTCGTAAGCAGCTACAGCAGGGAAGGGGGGGGGGGCTGAAACCGGTCAAACTTGGCGGGACGGCTACCAGCGATTTTCCCTTTAATATTTCTTATCAATGATCCAGCATGTCCAAATGTCTCTCAAAGAACTTCTGGCCCTTCCTCAAGACCGTAGCTAACTCGTAATCTCAAATTATTTATTCCCTAAATTTGACAAACGCGCATTGATTCAACGATCAACGTGTTTTCGGACAATGTCACAATTAAACTAAAATAATCAAAAACTATTTCATTCCGATCTCACGTGATTTCAATGACCCGCTGTTTCCCACCCCCACCTAAACATGCGCGATAAACACAAGTGTACGATAAATATTGACGAAAGTTTCTCAATGCAGATAGCGCGTTATCAGCGATAACTCGTTATCCAACGATTACCCGAACGAGATGTGTTGCTTGTTGCGCAGCGTCGACCATTAACAAAAATTTAACCCACGGCTATACCAATCCATTATGGATGGAGCGTTATGACCCTGGATTTTACCATCGCGGCTTCGATCATCAATTTTTCGTCAAATCACCTAAATTAACTCCCACACATTTCGTTATTCTTTATTCCACGTAAATAGACAATTATCGAATTCCTTTCTCTCTCTTTTCAAACACATAATCTCTTGAAATTCCTTTTTTTTATTTGGACTCGAAGCGAGTGGAGACAACGCGATATTACATCACCTTATCGATCGCTTCTTATCCTCCGTTCTTATCTCACAACGCACAATATCATTTAGCATCTGTGTAGTATGATAAGAGCTATATAGATAAACGTAAGCTAGCGCGCGCGCGCGCGTTCCACCGATCGATACAGAACCCAGCCGACCGTCCGCGGTCGTCCAACACCCATATTCCCCTCTCCCTTTCAATCTATCCGATAACAAAAAAAAAAAAATATATTCAACCTAAAAATTATATTCCAAACTTCTGTCGCTATGCCGTCAGTGAACAAACATCATTAGTCCTTTTTTCTTTTTCTTTTTATCAACGTTCCGAAAAGCAAATGAAACATTATTCGGTTTCGCGCGGTATTTTTCCAGGCCTCGTGTGTTTTGCTTTATCACAGCTCACCAGAATCGAACTATTTATCACCAGAAGCCACCACGGTTCGCAAATAAAATA
Source organism: Sussaba pulchella (assembly GCA_963971145.1). Taxonomy (NCBI): domain Eukaryota; kingdom Metazoa; phylum Arthropoda; class Insecta; order Hymenoptera; family Ichneumonidae; genus Sussaba; species Sussaba pulchella. The sequence goes on from OZ020168.1 coordinate 4,901,661, forward strand.
CGCATTGCGCAGCAATTGCGGCCCGCGGCCGTTGCGCCAGGCGTGTACGCGATCCGTGGCGCTGTTCGTGGCCGACGATGTGACCGCGGTCCGGGGCAAGGTGGAGGCGCCCCGAGAACGCCCGAGGCACGATCGCGACCGCTGGTTTATCACGTGGTTCACGAGGCACCGACGCTCTCCGCACTATCGCGCACCACCCGGCTACGACTCTCCACGACCATCACCTCCAGCAGCAGCCGTTAGCCGCAGAACCGCTCGCCGGCTCGTTACATAACTTTTAATTATCGCCTGGCTATGTACGCGTACGCGCCGCATTGTATTCACGCCGGATACTCGTGTGTACATATATGTACACGTGGATAATAAAAATTGCCTCGAGAGGACGACTGCGAGAACGCCTTAATGCCGGATAATTGAGAAAATCATCAAATACTGGTTTTTTTTTCTTTCGTTTTTTTTTTCATCATTGAAACGTGTTTGCCTTTATGCGCCGATAACACCTTCGGCTATCGCAAAATTCGAGACAATATTTGTTTTACAATGTCACCATTATCTCTTGACACACTCCTACATCGTTCTTTTTTTTTTCTCTCTCTTTTCCGTCTTTCTCCGTGAATTCTCGGACGGCTTATCCGTGAGCACGACTGATACCGTTACGCCGAAGTATTCGACGGGGACGCACAGATTCGCGACGACTCGGTTGAATGAAACATTTTTGCTCCTCCTTCTCGAGACTTCAACGAGCATTGCTCAACGGCTTCTTGAAAATTGCGCTAGATGGATTTTTTGGAATAATTTATTTTCATTGATTCGTCATTGTCCTCAAAGAATTTTCTTTCTAAATACATTGTAATTTTTTTTTAAACCCTCCGTAAATTATACATCGAATATAGACTCGAAGAATTCTTGTCACAATTTTGCGTGACACGGCGTTGTTTTAATCGTGATCGGTCGGAGGTTCACGAAAAAATCGGTAATGGAGTTTTCGAGGTGGAGTAAACGCGGCGATACGTGTCGTTTAAGGCGTGATCGCAGGGGGCGACGGACGTAGAAGGGGGTAATGGAAAACGGGGCGGTGGTCTCTCCGCAACGACTGACGGGGAAAATCGATACGGTTCAAGGTCGAGGGTACAATTGCCTCTGTACAGCTCGAGGCAGCGATTCCCGGGGATGCCGAGGTTCGTCGGATAGAACGTTAACCGTTGCTCACCAAACCCGCACGGACATCGTGTGCTGCCGCTGCTGCACCTCTTCTACTCTACTCCACTCTACCTTACCCCACTCTACTCTCTCCCTTGTATTGCCACAATAGCACACATTACGTGTGTTTGCGTGTGCGTGTGCGTGCGGGCCCGTGTGTGCGCTCGTCACGGCTCGAACCCCTCTCAAAGCTGACGCATCATCTGCGTTCAAAAGCTCAAGGTCGTTCATGGTTCGTGACAACTGACACAGATGTATCAATTTGTACGGTTCGCGTATCGACGCAACGTTGTAGGTCGAAAGGAGGATTCGACAATTGGAGGGATTATATTTTTTTTTAATTTTTTTATTGTGTCATTTGCGTTCACGATGGAAGTCCTGCGGATCGGAAGGGTTTAGTGGCGATTTTGATTTGTAGAAAAATCATTTTTGAGTCATTCTAGTGGTTTTTCTGATAGGTCCAATGATTACGTTTTTCCTTCACGTTTTCAGTTGTTTGTATGATTGTATTGTTTGAACGAATGATTATCGCAGCAATGTGATGATTGATTCTTATACTAGGATAGTTGATGATATTTCATGAATTTTGTGGAATTTTTATAGAGCACTTTATGGTACTTTTTGAAACGCCAGAAACAGACCGATTCATAATACAGAGGGTGAGCTGCTGCAAAAAAAATCACAGACTAAGGATTAAAACAAATCGAAGTCATTTCTCTGCAATTTCAACGACATTTCCGTACCATCGAAGTCGCTAAATTTGATGCAACTTTGATAAAAAAAAAACCTTCCAATCCTTTCTTACAATTAACAACACGGCCTGCAACAATATTATTATTATTATTTTTTTTTTAATTATAAAATTGAATCGACACCCGAACAAAATACACTCGGCTTAAAAAAAATGAAAAAAAAAGTCACGTAACGTTCAATACTATTACCTTCCGTTTATGACACGCTGTCACATAGTGCGTGTGTTTACGTAGCGAGCGAAGAGCCCGCGCGTGTACTCTCGGCCGATGCGACGAGTTTCACGTTACTACCTCGTGATCCGGCTGAATAAGACTCAACGTAACTATACTTACACACGCATATGCGCACACCTCGTACGTGTATCAACGTGTCGACGACTGTCTCAGGTCAGCGAGCCACGTAAAGGCTGTGGCAGCGATGACATTATGGCGAGAAGCGCTGATCCGCTGATACACGCAATATCTTATCGTACGGTGCGGCGCGGTGTTCAATCGTGGAATTATCAAATCACCTTGAAATCGAATAACGAGAAATTTTAATCAAATCCGCTGTGATCGATTTTACAAAAATTACACTGAAATATTTTCCATTATCTCAAAACCGGCAAAAAACTACTTTTTGGGATGCATGAAATTTTTGTAGAAATTGCGCGAAATCGGATATGAACGGGAAAATTGTTTGTATCGTTGTCGAAATCATGGTAATCGAATGAAATTGAATTGAACGACGGAATCGCGAATCGAGGGAGTCGCTGGACCAACAATTACGCTATGACTCGTTATGCACAGAATGAAAAGCTGATTTAAAAAAAAGATAGGAAAACATGGAGTTATCTTTGATGTTATTTCTTTCGACACACGTATTTCGCTTTATTTTCGTCAATATATTTTTTCAACTCGCGAAATCAGTCGTTATAATCGCGCGGGGAGTGTAACGGTGCCACACCTGTAACAACAACGCGACGAGTGATTAGAACCCGTATCTCGCAATTCTTTCGCTACGATGCGAATAATACGGACCGCATAATATTTGTGTTTGATGATAATATCGAATCGACAACTGAACCAAAATAAAACCAGTCGTCTTGAAAATTATGTAGATCGATGTGTTATCTAATTCAGGGATTCAGATTTTATCAGTCTTTTTCTAACAACATCTGCGAAACTAAGAATTACAGAAAGAATGACAGAAAGAAAAATTCTAAATTGGCAATGCTTTGACCGTGATTTCAATTAGATCTTTTGGAATGAAAGTTAAGGCGGTCGAAATTAATTTACTACTTGAATTTCGCAACGGTCGAAGTCTTTGCAAACTGTCGAAGCAATGGCTCTTCGAAATATCTCTCGATCTTTATACGACCTCACGAGCTGTTAACGTTGTCACGTTGGTCGTTGGCTTCCGAAAAGCTATGCACGTGTGACAATTACCGTGCGAGAGTACGGCGCTGAAGATTGCCCTGGTCGGCGTTAAAAATTATCTTTTAACGGGCAAAGTCCGTTAGATTTTCACGACTCGTCGGCGATCTTGTCGTTATTTCGATAACTACCGCAAAATACCAATAATTCAGTGTTTATGGCGACTCGTGAAATATAAATGTTGGCGCCATAATAGTCATAATTATAATAATAATTATTATTAAAAATAAATTATGAAATATAAAATAGAAAAAAAAGAAATAAATAATAATAATAATAATAATAATAATAATAATAATAATAATAATAATAATAATAAAAATACTAATAATATAATTTTCTACGTGCAATTATTATAATTATTATAATTATTATAATTAATAATAATATTAATAATAATTATTATTATTATTATTATTTCCGTTAGTATTATTACTATTATGGTGGCAGCCGGTGTCATTATCGCTCATCGCCAAACGTCTCGAAACTCGTGGGAGATTTTATCGTCGTCGAGGTTCTGATTCCGTGCCAGAAACAGCATCGAGCGTCAAACATTGGGCCAATCCGTGACTAACAACGAACCGCTCGAGCACGATGATAAAATTGTTCGCCGCGAATCGTTATTTGTGTGTACAAGCGGGCTCGAGATCTCGAGAAGCCAAGGCGCGGTTTGAATCGTCGTTCATCGAGCTATTCGACGAGAAACCAACGCACGAAAGACGAAACGGAACTCGACGACGTTGTTTACGTTCCTCGGAGATTATAAACGTGCTGTATCGGCACGAACGAGGAATCTCTTGCAGATGTGAGAAAATACTGTGATACTGACTTTATTACCGAAGACTGGGGCACCTACCGTCACATTTGTCACGACGAATTTTTTCAATAGAATGAATAATAATTCAATGAATTCGATAGATTGATTAAATTATTATCGTTGAGGAAAAATTGTTTATTTCGGTATTGGGCGAGTTTAGCTATTGAGACGTCTAGGCGTCTCCGACACCTTCAGATTCTACGTCGTCGACGAGATGAAAGACGTCCGATCGTTTCCCCCAAAGTGTGAATAAAATTGAAATTAAATAGAATAAACGAATAATTTCACGAATTCACGTGATCACACTGACGTTGAATACAGGGTTACGTGATTTTTCAAACCTCGCGGGGATTTAGAAACCCAGCCATCCAAAGTCAGCATCATCGAAAACGATAAATTCATCGTTTCCATCTATATATAAATATATTTTTTCTTGTTCGCGATAATATGTTTACATCGTCTCATTGCCGCTGTCTATGTACGCTCGACGAGGAAATATGTAAGCTCGACGAGCGATTTTTTTTTTCGCGTAACTGGATCGATCAAAGGTCGCGAAATATCAACGCGAATTATTTGACAATCGGGTTTCTCGTGATTTTACGACGACGACTGAATCGCCGAACGCGGAAATGGAAGACAGGTGGATGCTCAAAAAATTATGGTTTCGATATTTTTCTTTTCCTTTATTTCTTTTCTCAGCGTTGGCTGAATTCACGATAGCGTGGGCGTTTCGCGAGTTTCCGTGTCTTCGACTTTCATTGAATTCACGCTCACGCTTTTTCGCTCTTGTTTACTCGTCGTACTTTTTTTTCTTATTTAGGTTAATAATTTTTATTTTTATTTTGTGCAGTGCGGTGAGGAGTCACAGGAAACGAAAACTCGTGAGGCCTGGTTTCGGTTCCGTTGCGTACAGCGATGACGACGGGACCCCGGCAGTCAGCTTCCCCGTAGATACTGTTATCTCTCAGACGATATAATATCTGCATATATATATTTATATATGAGTCTCGGTTTCTCTCCCTCTCTTGCTATCTCGCTCTTCGCACAATAACCGTATCGTTCACGTGCTAATTTACCGAGAAATACAGAGGCTTCGAAACGAACGAAACCATTGCGTACGGAAAAAGCCTTATTTCTCGTATCATTCGCAATACTTATCAAATCTTATCGGTACAATGACCACCCCGAATATGTAATCACGCGCGATTCATAATCATTCCTTTCATATTTATTTATCGTTCCTTTATCCATTGATAAAATATCCCCTAGTAATAATGAATATCATCTAATTCTAAAATCATCATCTAAAATATAATCCAATATCATCAAACTAATGAACATCATCCCTCATTCTCAGCATTCGTTACAGAACAAACAAAACAAACTCAAAAAATACAACAAAATATCGATAACCCTCCACCCGCGTAAAAAATGCGATGTAACATCGTTCCATCCCTTCGAAAATTATCATTCTTCCCGATTAAAAACCCCCATCCCGACCGCGAAGCCAGGACTCAGCTCCAACCCGCCCGGAAGTTTGATCTCGGACATTCAACCCCGCGCTCTTACGCCCCTGCGTTCTCCCCTCAACGGGTGTGTCATATTTTTTTTTCCTCGTTGCCATTTCGTCGCAAATATTTTGACCAAAATATTTCCTCGTTCCTCGTCGCCATTTGGTCTAAAGTCCTCGTGGCCGCGCGAAGCACGGAGGATCCTCGTCGTTCGTGAGAGCGACCTCGAGCGTGTTCGCCAACCGTGCAGTGGGAAAGGCGAAGCCTGGAATGACCCAAAAAACCGGGTCGAGTCGGTTATCTCTCGCGCCGCGACGAGGGGGAGATCTTGCGCCTTCGTCACGTTCGAATCGGGTGTAAAGACGGCCTTCGTCGCGAACCCCTCAACCGCTCTTGGCCGTCTCTCCGGGGTATGTCGGTGTTAGTGCGTGGCTATAAACGCGGGTGTTCGCGATCGCAGTCGCACACGCATACCCGATCGCACGCAGCTATCGCGCCGGAAAGAAACGCGAAAGCCACGACGACGACGACGACTACGTCGACGTCAACGACGACGACGACGACGACGACGACGACGACGCGCACACGACGCGGCGGGTTGCGCGGGTTACTCGCCCGCGCGCGCGCCATCGCCGCTTCTGATCTTTATTCCACGCATATTAGGGTGTAGAGAAAATGTTTTTTTTATTTCTCATTGGCCAACCGGGAAATGGTTAAGGTGGAGACGGGCGATAAGGTTGGTAACAGGTGAGGATTCTAGGATGATTGGAAGATTCGCCTTATTGGATTTTTCATTTATTTTTGTCTTTTTTTTCATTGGATTTGAGAGAAATTGATTGTTAGGGATGAAGATTTGTTGTGGTTATGGCTCACTTATCGGTATAAAAAGAGATAGGGTCGATATTGCTAACAAACGTCACTGAGGACAAAAATCTGTAACACTGTAAATCTTTAGTCTTAATATCATCGATCATTAAGACTCTATGAAGTTTTTCGAGAATTTATTACGGAAAAGAAAAACAATAATCTAGTGTGATAAAAAATAAAAACTATACGAAAATTACTACGGACTGTACTCTCCCAAATCAACAATTTACGTCCAATAACAAATATCATAATTCGATTACTAAAAACAAAGAGTCGTCGAACCCCCAACGGAATTCCATCCTCGACCCAACTCCCCAGCAGCTGTGAGACCAAAAACAATTTTTCTCAACAAAAATCTATCTCAAATCTAACAAAAACCAAAAAAAAAAAAAACCCAAATCAGGCCGATGTTCCCCGTCAACCTAGAAAATTCGCCGTTCGTCACAATCCCTCCCCCCCCCCCCCCTTGCCAAACTAACTCAAGCCACGTCCGTCCGGTTCTAAAACCAAAAACCATATTTTCAATCAATAAAACCATATATTTTCTCTCGAAACACCTTAATCCACATCCCATCGCCGCCCGTCTACGTGCCTTCCCCCTCCCCGACCTACCCAGCGGCGGCGAAGCAACGGCAATACACCAGCGCCGTCCCCCCCCCCCACTCCCCCGCGACGTTCGTACGCCCCTCTATCGGATATCGCGAATATCAGGTGAGCATTGCGCACGCGCGCTATCCAATCGTGACGTCGTACGCCGTGACGCCGCGTTCACCGATTGGTCGTTAGCTCGGTCGTGATCTCACGGTGGGGGAACGACACCCCTCAAACCCGTCGACTCGTCGCATTCTCCAGCGTTTCGTCGCGGCTGATCTCTAGTTCGTACGTTTCGCTCACGGAAACAACGTACGACGTTCTTCTTCCTCAAACGCCGTTTCTACGGGGAAGCTCATCGAAGCAAAAAAAAAAAAAACAACAATATTTTACACATCGTAACGGATAACAAAACAAATTTGCGGTGACATTTTTTTTTCCTCGCGGTAATCCGCCTCCCCTCCCCCGGCTCTTCGTCGCGGTTCGACATTGCGTATAAAAATTCGGTCATCAATGCGATAAAACGATAACGGATCGGTGTCAAACGGTACGGACGTGTTCGTCCGTCGTTTTCCCCACCGGGATATTTTTTGGTGCAGTTTGTGCGGATTATTGGTGCGAATTTGTTGTTTTTTTTTTTTTTTTGTAACGCTTTTTCGTTTCCGGGATTTCGTCGGGCCGCTGCGAAAGACGGCGACGGATTCGCCATCGCGAAACAAATTGCGGGTGCGGAAGAGAGAGAAGGAAATAACGAGAGGAAGAGATAATAAAAATCGCGGTTGTCGAAGCGGCGTTGCCACGCTTTCGTAGATCGATCGAGAAGAAAGTTTCGTGCGTGTGGGAGTTTTTGTTGTTGTTTGTTTTGGGTTTTCAAGTTTTTTTTTTTTGTTGTTGGTTTGTTTCGTGATCGCATTGAAATTCGACCGATTGGCGGTGGTGAGATCGGCGTCCGTTGTTTCGAGTGATCGAGAAGAGATTCGGATTCGTCGAGTGCTTGAGTGAATTTTTTTTTTTTTTAAATCGATTATCGGGACTTGATCGCGAGAAAAACGAGTGCGCGCGCGCTCGTTGATTTACATCGTTTATACATCGATATTTAATAACGCACCAACGAGCTTCGACAATTTTGTATTTCGTAGCTGCTGACGCGTCTTCGAGATCCATCAGTGATTTCTCAATTTTTTAACGCAACAACCCCGTAAACAAACGCGAAAAAACATTCAAACTATCGAAGAAGAAAAAAAAACCGTACAATCATTTTCGTAAGTTTGATAAAAATAAACGAGGATTAAAAACTTGACTTCAAGATGATGGGAAAACGTACGCAGTGTTATCTCTGCGATTTGCCGAGAATGCCGTGGGCGATGATAATGGAATTTTCGGAACCGGTTTGTCGTGGTTGCGTCAATTACGAAGGTGCTGATAGAATCGATCTCGTTTTGGAATCGGCTAAACAATTGAAAAAAGCTCATGGATTTCAAGATACAAGACCGAGCGCGGCGTCGAAGGGTTATCGAACGTCGGGAGCTCACGCGGAACACAACGGTGGTGGTAATTTGGACGTTTTACCGATACAAAATCCAGCTGGACAATCGCACTCGCGACATCACAATCTTGCCGGTTACACGCAACTCGCTCATCATCGAAATTCATTGACGGATTTTAATTCCGCCGCGCCGAGACAACAACAACAACAACAACAACAACAACAACAACAACAAATGTCGCGTCACGAGGATGCAACGCACGAAATGGGAAATGGAATGAGAGGCAACAACGTGAGAATTTCGCATTTAGCCGCCGTGGCACATCACGTTAATTTGAGTCACAATCGCGGTACTCCGCTCAAGCGCGGGATTTCGACGATCGATGACGACGAACACGCGGAGAAGAGACTTTCTCTGGAGGAACAGCATCCGGTCAGGCCGCCGTTGACCAGAGGCGATTCTTTGCCGGCCGTTAGTCTAGCCGTTAGCTACGTGCAGGACAGAAATAAGGAGAAACATCCGGTCAGGGCGCCCAGCTTCGAAACCGCCACGACTTTCAAGGCCAATGGTGAGTCGCACACGCAGTCATTTTTTTATATTTTTTTTTTGGTTTCACTTTTTTTTTAGTTGAATTTTTTTTTTTTTTAAATCTACCTTTTTGTTTTTTTTGGGGGATTTTTTTTCGGACGCGGGGGTTTTGGATATTTGGTCGGGACAGTGGCGCCGCTGTTTGGATTGTGGGAATTTGTGACGTTGACATTTTTTTTGTTCTTTTATTTTTTGAAAATAAATTTTTGTAATTTTGAAACACTTTTTTTTTTTTTTGGAATCGTAAATCGGTGGATTTGGTTTTTTTTTTATAAGCGAGAAGATAAGGATGTTGTATCTGGAAGAGTCAAATTTGCGGGAGATACGAGTGGAAACGTTTGATAAGAAAATTATGATGATAATTTAACGCGTTTCGAGTTATTCGACGGTTGTGGGAGATAAACGGCAACGTCGGAAGCGTGGAAAAGTCAGAAATGCGAGAGAGAGGGAGAGAGAGAGAGAGAAGTTAGTTTTTTTCCACGCGATACGAAACGTCGTAGCGCGAACGAATCGCGTATGGCAATGTTTGTAGATACGGAGAGTACACACAGATGTATTTCGGTGTATTTCGAACTGGGCGATACATAATCCGGTCACGACGGCGTATTGACGATATCCCTGGGGTGGGTAATGACAGAGTTATAAACCGGTAGTATTATTGACGATTCACACGCGAAACGGGAGATTGTGGAGAGACAAAGGAAACTAAATGAATAATAGCGGGATCTTCTATGTATGCTTAAGATTCACGTCTTAAATATTTTCACGTCTGTTGGTTGTTATTATTAATAATAATGATTAAATATAATAATAATTATTATTATTACCATTTTTATTAATAATAATAATTATTATTATTATTATAAATATAATAATAATAATTATTATTATTAATAAAAATGTAATGTTAATAATATTGTTGTAATGTTATTATAATTATTATTATAAATATAATAATAATAATAATAATTATTATTATAATAATAATAATTATTATTATTATTATTATAATTATTATATTATTATTATTATTATTATTATTATAATAATTATTATTATTATTTTTATTATTATTATTTTCTCATGATTTTGGACTTGATCGTAACTACGACTATCAATGGTGAATAACTCTTGAAGATCGTATAAATATCATCTGATTGATAGATGAAAATTAATTAAAATTACGGTAAAGTAAAAAATAAAATAATAATAGAAATAACAGCAGTACAACTGCTGTTACTGTTTATTTTATGATAATAATTATTATTATTATCATTATTCCTATTATTCCTATGATTATATTTATGATAAGAATCATTACTATTACTATAAAAAAAGAAGTTGTATTGCTGTTTATTCAATTCTACTTCGATTTTTTTTCTCGTGCGTTTATTTACTGGCAAATGAAGCCCACCCTCGAAGCTCTAACGGAAATGCATCTGGACGCGAACCCTCCCCCCTGCCTTACTTCCCGCATGGGCCAAAGTATCCTTACTACTACGGCCCACGTGATGATACGCTCTCGTTCGTAAAAGAAGAAGCTTCGGAACGAACGAGAAAAAGCGTATAAGCGGTTGCCGGCAACGTAAACGTGACGTTCGGAAGAAGACGAGCACGATGCGCTGCTCGTGTGACGTCATTCGGCCTCTGTCGAAATTTATATTTAGAACCGATGAATGGTTCGGAGATTCCGTATTCGACAACGATGATAGCCCTAAATTCGTCTACGAACGTACGACTAATGTCTAATGTCTTCGTCGATCTTCGTCACTCGATCAATTTATAACGAAATTTCGTCGTCGAAATATCGAACGAGTCCGTCTTCAACGTCAGTCGATGACCGCAACTTGAACACAACAATAAAATTAAAAAAATAAAATAACAAACAGAAAAAAGACCGAATAATTATAAATAAATAATTTTTCGCGATAATTAATAAAAATTTCTCTTACAAATTTTATAAATTGAAAAAAATTCATTAATCCGTTTAAATCATCCCGTTTTGTGCGTCATCGTATTTCTCTTCTTCCGTTTCTTCGTCTCGTTGATGAAACACGTGCCTTCGCGTTTCAGTGGAATAACCGTAAACCGCGTTACCGTTGTTGCGGCGTATTCGCGCCCGGAGAAAAGCGCAACGAGAGCGTTTAGCGCAAAAAGACCGAGTAACCGGTGTGTGCATTCCCGCTAATTACGGAGAGTTCGCACACGTGTGTTGTTACGTCATCGACGACGGTTGAAGATTCGTTGGAGAAGTGTGTTTTAAGGTGATGTGCTACGTGTCGTTCGTTTTTTTTCTCGGATTATCACAATCGCGATGGGCTTGGTTGAATCTTTGCGAAGTATTTTTTTCCGCCATTGTTTTATTTCCGGGTGAAAAATGAGAACGGTTGACCGCGGGATTTTGTGACGCACACAATCGTTCGCGTCTTTTATTCGGGAGATTGATCGTGAACGAGAAAACCGCTTTACAGTTTTCCTTACCGACCGAGCACTGGCACGTTGTCTTGAGATTGGTGGAATCTTGTAATTAATGAAGTATGAGCGATGATAACGGCTGTTTAGGTCATGGTTTTTCGGTTTCGGTTTGTCCGTTTGTCGGTCTGTCTGTGTGTAGTAGCTCGCTTATTCTATCATTTATATAACGATTAGGATTATATTTGGTGTACGGACGTAGATTGATGACCCCAAAAACAGGAATTATAGAAAATTTTTTGAAAAAATATATATATTTTCTCGATCCCACTCCCGTACACTGAAAAGTATATCGAAATATATTTTTCCCATTCGCCCATAATCTCAAAATAAATCTCTTAAAATGCAACAAAGCGTTGAGGACCTTCCAATTTTAACCCTTCAGTCACGTGACATTTTCTTCCCAAGTCGTTATCAGACCGTCTCCCCTCCAATTTCTAAACTATCAATGCTAAAAATCTCAAAAAATTCCACAACGTAGCTCCTTCCAAGTACTTTCAATCAAAACGTTATTAAATATTGTACAAAAAATAGTTGATCCAAAACTAAAAAATAAATCTTCTTTCTCGGAATCGAGGCTACTCTGGCGAGGTGAAATAATTCTTGGTGCGTATAATAAAACGTTAAAGAGAATTTTAGTGAGAATGATTGGGGTAATTCTGCGCGTGACGAACGTGCTTTTTGTACGGTGATTTTCGGAGTTAAATCGCGGTTCGAACGGGCCATCATCGTCGTGCCGAAAGCGTCTGTTTCCGTAGCTCGTTGCTCAGCTGACGAGCGTCAGCGCACCACGGGGTTGGCCGGTGCTACTCGAACCGTTACACGGCTCTGTGAATGGAGCTACGTTAATTGCCGTTAGGGTTTCGGGGGGGGTCGTGAGCTCTCTTTTCTTCGGTCGGTCGGTCGCCCGGTCGGTCGGTCGGTCGACGAGATGCGACCCAGCTGATTGGTAACCTTACGGGGTCTACGAGGATTCTCGACGCTCAAAATGCTCGTGGAAAAAAACCAGCACTTTCAAACCCGGCCCCGACCTTTCCTCTCCCTTCTACACGCTCTCCGGGTTTCTTTGTGCTTTTTGAACAGCAATGGCGGCCTCGGGAATTCGGAATTTTCCGTTTATACGACACGTTTCGTCAACTACAATAATCAACATCTTCTTTATTTCTCGAACAATTATGAAAACGATTGACATTTTAATTAGCGGCCGGTAATGCTTCGGGATTCAATGTACTTTACTTTGGAAATTACGAAAGAAAGTATTTATTACAGATTACACAAGGAAAAAAATATTAAATAAATAAATGTTGCTCGCTGCGAACCATTGAAATATTTTTAAAAAAAAATGATTTTTTTGTAAAGTTTTGTAGATGAAAAAGTTGTGAATTCTTAAGTCGATACACATAAACACGCATCAGCAGTCACACGGGTCGGGCGAGCTAACGGTCGGGAATCCGGTTACCCGACGGTTACTCTTATCACCAACCACGCTCACCCACACACTTGCGTGTTACAGTTACGCACTTTACACGAGTCAGCATCCGCGGGTCCAGCAAAACTGGCCCGAGCGGTCTGAGAGAAATTGCTCGTCGTGATCGGCTCGACGCCCGGTTTAGTTCACTCTACTCTTCCTGCGACACTTAGACTCACAGCTAATGCCCCGATGTACCGATTTCTCTGCTCCTTCAAGTACTTTTGTTCTGGATAATTAATTAATTAATTCATCGAGGAATACACCGTGTTCGAATAATTTTTGCGCTGCCTTTTAACATCTTGCGAGTGACCGCGTTGCACTATATCTATATATATATTTTTTAATCAATATATATTAAAGAAAATAAATTAATAACCAAACTATCGAATGACTTTAATCCATCGAATTTTGTCAATTTTTTCGCGACGACGGCAAACCCGTTTTTGTTATAAAAAAAAATATATATATATCCTTATATTTTTCGCGTTCGTTTCCGTTGGAAACTCGTCGACTCGAAAGGTTTACACAAACTATTTCCGGTTAGCAGTTATCGCGATGAATACGTGATGCCCGGACCGTAATTCCGTTGCTGTTCTCCGCAGCAGCGGCAGCGTGAGTATATTTTCAAGCACGCTGCCACTATTGGTGCTGCTGTTTCTTGCTTATGTTGAATTTCTGTTGCCACCGTTGCTGCTGCTGCTGCTGCTGCTGCTGCCGGTGTTGCCGCTGCACACGCTGCTGCTGCACGTGTGATTGAAATAGAACTCCGGTTTTCTCTGGCGAAGAATCGCTACGATGTCTGGAAATAAACTAGACACCTCGGCTTAGCACGGTGGATTATGAAAGGAACCGTGAAATCGAGAGTAATGTCGTTTCGCGCAATATGACGTTGCGACTATTATCCCGTTGGGTCTTCGACGTTCTCTTCGTTGTCAATCTTTTATCGAGATGTTTTGTCGACGAAAAAAATATGAACCTTTCGCCGCAACAGTGGGTGGAATCCACCCGTTGATAAACCGACAAACGGCGGTTTTTGGTTCCGTTTTCAATTATTTATGCATTTTTTTCGACATGTTTACATTCTATTTTTTATGAATAGACTTTTTGTACATCATCTCGATTGTTCGGAGCATGTTTTGTAATTTTTTTCAACTACTGTGGACGAAAAGTTTGCTTACGATCGTTTTTTGATGACTGACGTGGGTGGAATCCACCCAGTGTGATCGGCCGTGATATTATCTGGCGGCGCGATGGTCAATTACCACTGGTGATATTTTTCAAGAATAAACGTAAATAAATAAATAAATGAATAAATAAATAAATAAATAAATAAATAAATAAATATATAAATATATAAATGAATAAATAAATAAATAGATAAATAAATGTATAAATAAATGAATAAATAAATAAATAAAAATCTAGCGTATCCGCCGTTACATTCTAATAGTAAAAAATAATACACGTCCGTGTGATATGCGTATCCGGTTGTACCCGAGTCCACATCGATCCATGCGTTCACGTGAATACGTGTTTTTTCAATTTGAATTTTTTTCAATTTTTTTCAATTCGATTTATTGGATTTCTATTTTCCAATTGCCGTGCGACACGCAATGTCTAATAATACACTGTGAAATTACCCCGACGCGGTTGTCGTTTGCGGAGAAATCTGCCGGTTCGTCGAGTTTGTGGAGCGGAAAAAAAAAAAAATTAATAAAAAGTAATAAAAATCGTAAATCAAGTAAACACAAGTGTTTATTGACGCAACCGGGCCAGACATATTTCATTCTTAATTCTCCAGTCTCGTAATATTTCATGTCACGAACAAGGTCGTCCATTTCGAGGAATTGATAATAATAAATAAATAAATAAATAAAATAAAATAAATAAAATAAAATAAATCACAAATGAGCTTCAATCAGTGAGATATGACGCGTTGCGATAAATAGTATATTTATATTATTGATTGCGTTAGTTCGTCGGGAATAATGTGATAACAAAATTGATGCATTCCAATTGGTATAGATTAGTCCGAATTAGGTAGGAACGTGAAAATAAATTCCTAACGTTGCAACGATTATCTCTATTCGTAGATGAAACGAGCGCGTGACACACAAATGTCGTCGGAACGTGATTGATCGTAGAAATTTAATTATAAAAACATATTTTTTTAGCCACGAGCATTCTAGGTAGGTCGGGAGATAATTATACCGTCGTACGTATCTGTACGTGCACGTGTGTGTAATGCCTCGTAACGTCACAAGATGATAATCTCGGGTTACATGGTTACGTCGCACGTATTACGTGCAAAGGTTAAGGCTATATCGTCCCGGTCGGTGAACGTGCACTAGGTCGTGGTAGGGACGCATGAATCAACATGTACTGTTCGTTCTAACAATTTTTTTTACTTCAAATCGAATAATGCATACGAAAGGAATATTATGCAGGTCAATTAAAACGAAAAAATTCGTTATTCTGAAAATTTTTTTAATTTTATCTTAACCGGATTAGTTTAATTTTATCGTTGTTTTTCGCACTCTTGAAGTGTATTGTGGGGAATCGAATCGATCCAAGGTTTCGAAAAAAAATTAGAAAATGTCATCCCAAAAAGCTAGAAAAAATCGTGAATGAAGCTCGGGGTTTCGACTTCGCGATGAAATTTTGAAATATAAAGTTTCTAGAATTAATTCATTATAAAAAATATTACGGTAAACAAATGAACTGCGGGAAAATGTGGGAACTTTGAAATTTTCCCGTGGGCGAAATCGACCGGACGATGCACTAATCTAGTTAAACAGTAGTTACCGGTGTGATTGTTGAACTTTCGCAACGACGAGGTATTATTCTGCAATAGTATTTTTTTACATTTTTTTTCTGTGTATTATATTTTTCTCGGAAGGATGAATGTTTGAAATAGGAATTAATCGGATTAATGTATGAACTAACTCACACGGCCGTGCCAGCGCTCTCCCCCCCTTTTTTTAAAAAGTATTGCCAGTCTTTCCGCGTCGTGAAGAATCGTCATCTCGCGTCTGACACAACGAAGCTCAGTCGAGGACCTTCGCGTTGCGTCAGTCGCCATCGTCATGCATAAAACCGCGGCATTGCCGTTCGTGTTTTGTTTTTCGTTGATATTTCGTGAGCCCGAAAGCGAGAGCAATGGCGTCCTCGCGGCCATCTCGCGGGAGTAGCGTCTCTAGGGTAAGGTTGGGAGCTGCGCGGCGATTGTTTCTCGTTAGTCGTGTCGTCGAACACGAGACGGAGACGGACGACGATAACGCCGTCATTATCGCGTCGTCGTCAACGACGACGATGACAACGACAACGACGAGCCGTGGCTACGAGAGAGTTGATCTCTCTCAAAAGCTTTCGCAACTTATAATCACGAGATACGTTTCTACCAAACATAGTTGGCTCTCGAAACTTTTTCATCTTCTATCTCTCAATATTTTTGAAAATAATAATAATAATAATAATAGCAATAGTAATAATGATAATAATAATAATGATAATAAAATAATTATTTAAAAAAATGATAATAACAATAATAATTAAAAAAAAAAAGAACAATAATAGCGATGATGATGACGAAAATAATAATAATAGCAATGATAATAATAATATTAATAATAAAAATAAAAATAATAATAATAATAATAATAATAATAATAATAATAATAATAATAATAATAATAATAATAATAATATTAATAATACTATTAATAATACTATTAATAATAATAATAATATTAATAATAATAATAATAATAATAATAATAATAATAATAATAATAATAATAACAATAATAATAATAATAATAATAAAAATTTTCCGAAACTAACAATAAAAGTTGCTTTTTTAAATTTATTAATTTTTACAGTTGAGAGAGCGCGAGAAGATAAATTTGCGCGCTACTACGATTTTGCTTATCACGTTATATACTCCGAAGCTCTGCTGCCGGCCTACGTCATCGGGATCGAGCTGTTTGTGTATATACCGCACGCGATATAACTTCTTTTTTTTTTTTTTTAATCGACGTGCGAAGTGGCGTAAGGGGACGGATAAAACGCGTATGTACGTACGTGTGGCTGGCGGGCGAGCGAGCTCCGCAACACCAGCGACAATTGCGGCGTTGGTTCGTACCGTCGAAACAAGGCCACAAACTCGACGCAACGACCGGTGACTAAGCCGCTTCGCGCACCGCGATTCCATCTCCTCACCCCTCGTTTCATCCTACGTCGCTGGTATCGCCTCCACCTTCCCCGTTCACCGTCCACAAACCCTTTGCACGACAACAACAGTAGCCGGCAAAGTGCGCCCCCGCCTCCACCCGCCCAACCTTCTCCCGCCTTGCGATTGCGGCGCGCGCATCGCAATCTTCACCCCCCCCCCCCCCCCCCCTCGCCCCGTTCGCGATTTTTTTGCATGCATGCGTGCATGCACACACGCGGTAGGCCACTAGCACGTATCGACGATCCACTCGCGAATTCCGATCGTTCTATCGCGTGTGTTCTTTCCTCGGCACTTGTACGCCGCAAATTTATTTTTACGGTACACAAAGCTGAGCGCGAAATTCGCAGGCTTGTACGAATAATCTAGGATGATGTTTGTTTTTTTTTTTTTTTTTAATTGTATTTTTGTATGGTCTGTGAAATCGAGTGGGAGGGTTTGCTGCATTTTTATTTGTTTGTATGGTTATGTTGATTGATCGAATGATTTATTCGTCAGAGTAATGATTGATCCTTGTACTAGGATGGTTGATGAGATATCAAGATTTTTTTAAAAATTTTTTCGCGTATTCTGGAGTACTTAAGGTGCTGGAAAGTATACGATCCCCGTTGCACAGTAAAATGCCCAAGGAACACGTTGCACACTGAGGATTAAATACGATGATTCGAAACATCCATCGATTTCAAAACTTGTTTATCATTCCTTCTCAAATATCGGAATGATGAATTTCTATCCTCTTCTTCCGCCCTCTTTCTCAAAATAGTCGGAAAAAGGACGTTACAATTTTTCGTGGTTGACCCTCGTTGCCCCAATCGGCAGATTTTCGTAGCGGTGTGCCATGCTTGAATGGGTTCTACAATCGGGACCGGCGATTGCGAAAGTATATAATATCATACGCGACGTTCGATCGAACACGCGAAGCTCGCGGAATCTCACGCGAGTATTACTCGAGAATGAGAGAGAGGGAGAGAGAGAGAGAGAGAGAGAGAGAGAGAGAGAGAGAGAGAGAACAGCCTTGTGATAGCCGTTGAGCGAGTATTCGAGTAGTCACGGAAAAGTACCGGTCACATGTCTCGACGGCGGTGGTTGCGTGTTCTCTCTACAGCTTCTTGCTCTAAACGATGCGTGGCGTGTTCTGCTATTTGCTTCTCTCTCTCTCTCTCTCATTCTCCTTCTCTTACACAAACAAACGCACATACACGTGTATCATACGCGTGTAGATACATATGTATGTATAGAGAACGTAAATACACAAATTTTTTTCGATCCGTCCACTTCGTTTATCCGCGCGTAACGACTTTGGGCCCCGTCTCGCCCCTCTCGAGCCCAGAACCGGTGCACGAGTGATTACTGGGGCGTGTACACTGCAACCGTGCAACGCACCGTGACACGTGATCGTAGATCGCGATCGAGAGCCGTGTCGATGTTTTTCGTAGGTCGCGGTTATACCGAACGGTGTATCGTTGGTTTTCGCACCCTTAAACTGTGCCGCGGAGTCGAATCAAAGCTCTGAAAAAAAAATAGATAATGTCATGTTAAAAATCTGGTTTTTCATTGTTACATGAAGGCTTTATAATTATTTATTATTCCTCGCTAAAGAATCTTTCTACGTAAATCTTATATGACCTTTTTAATTCCTTGAAAATTTATTTTCGTCACATCTCTCATATTCGATTTTTTCCAATTTTTTTACGCAATTTACGAACAAAAACTTTCAAAAATAACGTCAGAATCAACGAATCTCTCGATTTACTCTGGAATGCTCTGTATAATGTATAAACACCGATATCGCATGTATTCCGCTGTTTCACGACGAAACGATAAATCAACGAAGCCACGCGAGTCAATGGATCGGATTTCTCCGAGCGGAATAAATAAATTCCGGTATTCACGGCTGCGACGATGACGTCGTCCTATCGTGCGACACGACGATTAGACATCGATGCGAATAATCGATTCGCATCTATTATCGAACGATAAAAAAAAAAAAAAAAATGACGAAACAACATCCCACCGATGTTAATTCGAGCTACGATCTCGATGCTGTATTTTTTTTCCTCGCGTTTAGACGTCAGCACTGGCTTAAGGGGGTCAAGACGGGGAGGAGAAGTCGTTTGGGTAAATCATATCTCTTCGTAGGTCGCGGACGACACTGAAATGTCCGTGTCCGGGATCGGAAGACGTCTATAGATGTTTCTCCGCAATGGTTTCATGCTTCATGCGTGTGTACGTGTGCGTAAGCGACTCCCAACAGGCTCAGCACGTGCTGTCTGTTCTCCGCTTCGCTCGGTCCGTTCCGACTCTCGGCTATTAGTCGTCGGAGTATTGCGCGTCACGCTCAACGGAATAAACTTGATTCCAGAAAGAAACGTCGGCCCGTATGTGTGCCAGTCGGAGACCGGTTAGCCGTATCGTGGAGTTTCGGTTCGGAGAACAGAATTCGGAACCATGAGATACGACGGAGATATCGACGTTGCATGATATTTCTTCGGGATGCTATAATTATTCGGATTTTGACGCAGATGGGTAATTTTATTCGGGGGGTTTTTTTTAATTTATTTCATTGGCAAATATTTTTTTTCGAATTCCTCGAATGTTAATCTGTGAGATTCGTTCGGCGTATTTGAAAGGAGAAAGGAGAGAATATTAAATGATAATTTTTCCTTTCCAATATTTGGAATTGTAGTCGATCGAAAAATAAATTAAATAAATTAAATAAATTAAATAAATTAAATAAATTAAATAAATTAAATAAATTAAATAAATTAAGTAAAATTAAATTCATTGCTTAAATAAAATAAAATAAAATAAAATGAACTAAAATAAAATTCATCAATAAAATAAATTTGATGTTTATATTTGAAAAAAATCGATTCTCTTGCTGCATCAATTGAAAGTCCATCATTGCCGATACCGAGACGTTTCGCATCCAAGTTCTACATTCGCCCCGTTTTTTCCATCTCTTTTTTCCCGAATTCATCATTTTCCGTTGTTTTCAACATTTTTTTCCCCCAATTTTTCTGGGCAATATGCGACGTATCTCGAGACGTCACAAGCCGATGTTAGTTGCACCACCGGGTTCGGTGTCTCGTCGTTGGGTTGTTCTTGCGTAAATGGAGCGTAGCAGACCGTCGAGCTAGCCGGAATATGAACGGGCGGTTTCTCGCTCGGCTCTGGGCGTAGTAAATCGCGGACGACTAACACAACCGTGACTACGACGAGCGTGTGAGCTCGCCTGACCTTTCCATTACGTAGTCGTCGTCGTCGTCGTCGTCGTCGTCGTCGTCGTCGTCGTCGTCGTCGCCACCGAATGAAACCTCGATTATCGCTCGCGTATTACATTTTTTATGGATATGCTCGTTGATATATAAATACGTATAAATGAAATATCTCGCGTATATATCCGCATACTTGCTCACGGACATGTATATAGTAATGACGCAGCAGTGTCGTCGCAATTAGACGCGATTCGCAGGAGTTTGCTCGACCTTTGAAGGCTAGCGAATATATATATATAAATCTGTCTAAACTTTCATTGCTAACTATAACGATCAGCTATATTTACATATCTATATATGTTATAGAGCCTCACGTCTTGATTTAAAATGCATCTCGTGCTCGAGCTTTTTCAATAGCGGCAATGAAATATTGTTCTTGTTTTTTTTGGGACTATCAACGCTGAACTGATTTAATTCGCTGGGGTGTGACATTTTTTTATCGAGCTCAGAATTAATATTTCAAAACATACGAAAGGTTTTTATTATGATTTGGTAAATTCGATTATTACGTATAATCGTAAAATTACATTGTCACGAAATTACGTAATATCACGTGGTTACCAGAATCGCTCGGGTGTTCAATAATACCGATAAAATCGTATGAAATCGGATTTACAGGCAATTACAACGGACTCTGCGGTTTAATATTGTTTCTCGGGAATTTCCGCAATTGTCACAAATTTTTCACATAATTTTAGACGTTTTTTACAAATATTTTCGACGAAGAAAAAGAACGAACGAAAAGCAACGAGAAGAAAAAAAAACGTTGCGACTTTTTTGAACATGCAATAAGCACGTTTCGTCGAAGAAATTTCTTCGGCGCCTCGCAGCTGCACGTTTTACCGTCTTCTTTCAGGGTCTCTACGTGCACGCAAATCGTGACTCGGGTGCCAAGCAGGCGGGCGTTTGGTTCGTGAATTCAGAACCCGGTACTAACCCTATCTCGTTATCCACGCGGCAATGAGCCCAACCCTCCCTCCCCCCCGTTTCGCGGTAAACATTATCGACACGCGTGAAGAATCTTTCAGGTTCGTCCATGAAACGAATATTTAACATTCCCTCATGTTCCTGTTAGCTACGAATTGTGACGCGCATTTCGAAGTAACGTTATACACGTTTTTTCTTTTTTTGTCTTACAACTATTCACGATGATTAATTCGATACAGAGAGCTCTGGAGTAGAGTCAATGGCGACGGATAATAATATTATTGTATATAATAATAATAATAATAATAATAATAATAATAATAAGTATTATTATTCAATTTATTTATTAATATAATAATAATAATAATTATTATTATTATTATTATTATTGTTCAATTTATTTATTAACATAATAATAATATAATTATAATATATAATATTATTATATATAATTACAATAGCAATAATTATAATTATTATTATTATTATTCAATTTATTTATTAATATAATAATAATAATAATATTATTATAATATATAATTACAACAATAATAATAATTATTATTATTATTAACAAATAAATAAATTAAATAATAATAATAATAATTATTATTATTGTAATTATACATATATTATAATTATATTATTATTATTATTATATTAATAAATAAATTGAATGATAATAATAATAATTAATTAATATTAATATTATTATTATTATTATTTTATGGAAAGAGAAAAATTGTTGAATCGAGCATACTGACCACCTCACAAAGAGCCGAGTGTTTCACGGCCGCAAACACGTATCCGCTGATAATCATGCAGTAAAACGTACTCGATGTCATTGAAAATTTCGTCAGGTTCGTCGTCGTGACCGATTCGTGAAACGCATTCGATCGCAATCATCGTCGGTTACTCGCGTTGAGCGCCAAATCCCATGAAAAAAAAAAAAATGGTTTAGGAATTGCGCGCGTGGAGTCGCATCGAGTTGCGTTCGAACCGCAAGATAATGAAACGGAAAACTCGTTTGTTCGCGTGTTTGGAACGCGAAACGATTGAACTATCCCGGACGGTACGCGATTTTGTATCACAAGACACGTATTTGACGATGCTCGGGCGGGAGACAAGCCCATAAAACGTCGGCTCGAGTCGGTCGACGCGTAAATATGTTTGATTCGAGGTTTCTAAAACAACAAAACTCCACCGTTCGTCGTCGTCGTTGACGTTGTCGACGTTGTCGTTTCTTCTTCGTCGGGGGTCCCGCGCGAACGAACTTCGTCGCGTTCGTTGAATATCAATAATCACGCTCGCCAATTCTTACTCCTTCGTCTTGCGGCTATCGGGGTCAAACCCCCCCTCGTTCGATTCCGCTTTGAAATTAAATAGAATCAACGTCGAGGATCTTACGATCGCTCACGAATCTCGATCCAAGAAATATAAATGTAATACAAATTATTATAATATTTATTGGTGTATGGATTTTCCTATTTCTACCGAGAATTTTTTTTTTTTTTTTTTTTTTTTTTTTTTGCATAGCAATGGAAAATATAATCTTTCGGGGTTTTTCAATTTTTTTTCTTATATTTCAAATTTTCGTTCTTCCTATTCGGTGCGGTTGAAAATTTTTATATCGTTTTTTTTTCTTTCAATTTCATTCATTGTAATTTTATTTCAGGTGGATACGTCGGTCCTTCGATTCCTCTGGCACCGGCAAATGTTGCGACAAACGGAGGCGGTGGTTCGCCACTTCGTCCTAGAACGAGTCCTCCGCCACCGCCGCCACCTCCTCAGGAAGCCGGCGGGGGAAATCCACAGTCGAATCATCATCAGGTTCGTCAATGACATTTTTCAATCGTTTGATATAAAAAAATAATTGATAAAGACAAATGTTAACTGCGAACAGAACGTCACGCGATCGACAGTGTTGTATTATATTTTTCGTGATTGAACAATCGAGGGCACGAGCTGCATGTTATTAAAGTTTCATTTGTACTTGAGCTTTGCCTTCGCGATCTTTTTTTCGTATAAATTTCAATGGTTTTTACGTTTGTCCGCGTTTGGGTGAGAAACGAGCGGGATTAACGAGATTTCGGGTCGATTTGCATTGTCACCAGGGTACAGCGACCGGACCTTCGCCCATGGCCGCTCTCATGTCCGTAGCTGACACACTTTCGTCTCCGGAACCGGTGCCACAACCACCGAACAATCCGAGCCCCACGAGCCGAAGCCCACCGACGACGGCGTCCAACGCTCAACAGCGCAGCGTCTCGAGAGGATCTCAACACAGTCCGAACAGTTCAGGTTTGTGGTTTTTTTTTTTAAATAAAAAAAAAAAGAATAAAGAATCATTTGTTGTCATTGAAACGTTGATAATAAAATGAAGATTGCATCTCGTTGATCCGTCGTTGGAACATAAAATTTTCGTTATTGAAAGTTCGGCATTGATTATTATTATTCGTAATATAATAAAATCATTATTAATTATTATTATAAATAATAATAATAATTATAATAATTATAATTGTAATAATAATTATTAATAATAATAATAATTATTATTATTAATAATAATAATAATTATTATTAATAATAATAATAATAATAATTATTATTATTATTATTATTAGTATCGTATTATTATTATTAATAATAATTATAATAATAATTATTATTATAAATAATATCATATATTAATAATAATAATTGTAATAATAATAATAATATTTATTATTATTATTAATAATAATAATGATACTAATAATAATAATAATAATAATTATAATTATTATAATAATAATATATATATATATATTATATTATATATATATTATAATAATTTATAATAATTATTATTATAATTATAATTATCATTATTAATAATAATTATTATAATAATAATTATTATTATTCGTTATTGAAGTAAATTCCGCTATTAAAACGATGGGGAAAAAAAATTAATTCCGTCTGGAAGAAATTCCGTCCACTTTAATTAAATATCTTCCGTAAAATCGAAGTTCTACGACGCAGTTCTCTCGTTTCTTTAATTTTTCATGAGCTTACACAGCGTCTTATGGTGGTCTCAGGGTCGTCAGGCCCAATAGCTTGTCTCCGTTGCAATGACGATGTATGATTATATCCTTCGATGAAGTAATTTTTATTTATTCATTTTTTTTTTTAAAATTATTTCTCTGCTATTCTCGGATATTTCATGACTAATCGATGTCTCGTTGGTTTGCGCAGGTTCAGGATCCGGGCGGAGGTCCAGCGGTTCCAGCTCCAGACACGTGTCCTCGACAACCGTGATGACCTCGTCCGACGGCGCCACGACACAAGCGACGACCGCCGGTACCGAACCGGTATCGGCACCCGCTCTCAAGTGCACACTCTGCCAGGGACGTCTCGAGGACACGCACTTCGTTCAGTGTCCGAGCGTGCCCCATCACAAATTTTGCTTTCCCTGCAGCCGGGACAGCATCAAGAGACAAGGCGCAGGATCAGAGGTGAGCCCCCCCCCCGAACGATTGATGCCCATACTTGGCGGAAAAACTGCGTGCGAAATTTTATTTTATTTTTTTCTTCATTTGTTTCTCTATGAATAGATAAATAAATAAATAAATTGATGAATGAATCAATAACCTAAATACATAAATAAATGAATAAATAAATAAATAAATCAATGTATAAATAAATAACTAAATAAATAAATTAATGAATTGATAAATTAATAAATTAATAAATTAATAAATTAATAAATTAATAAATTAATAAATTAATAAATTAATAAATTAATAAATTAATAAATTAATAAATTAATAGATTAATAGATTAATAAATTAATAAATTAATAAATTAATAAATTAATAAATTAATAAATTAATAAATTAATAAATTAATAAATTAATAAATTAATAAATTAATAAATTAATAAATTAATAAATTAATAAATTAATAAATTAATAAATTAATAAATTAATAAATTAATAAATTAATAAATTAATAAATTAATAAATTAATAAATTAATAAATTAATAAATTAATAAATTAATAAATTAATAAATTAATAAATTAATAAATTAATAAATTAATAAATTAATAAATTAATAAATTAATAAATTAATAAATTAATAAATTAATAAATTAATAAATTAATAAATTAATAAATTAATAAAAGGAGACGCAGTGGCCAAGTGGTTACGTGCTCGGGTTCCCATGCAGAAGGTCCCGGGTTCGAATCCCGGCGCCGACACCAATGGAAAAAATTATTCTATGTGTTTTTTTCTGTGTTCTCCCGGTGGTTCGGAACCCACCGTTACAAAAACTGTAGGGCCAGTGATACATCAACCATGTTAATGTATCACTATAGGAATATGTCTTAGGTTGGAAATCATATGTCAGGATGGAAATCATATGTCTTAGGTTGGAAAAATATGTATCAAGGGTAGCTTGTAAAAAACTTCTGAGTTGTACAAGTAAAATTCATACTACTAATAAATTAATAAATTAATAAATTAATAAATTAATAAATTAATAAATTAATAAATTAATAAATTAATAAATTAATAAATTAATAAATTAATAAATTAATAAATTAATAAATTAATAAATTAATAAATTAATAAATTAACAAATTAATAAATTAATAAATTAATAAATTAATAAATTAATAAATTAATAAATTAATAAATTAATAAATTAATAAATTAATAAATTAATAAATTAATAAATTAATAAATTAATAAATTAATAAATTAATAAATTAATAAATTAATAAATTAATAAATTAATAAATTAATAAATTAATAAATTAATAAATTAATAAATTAATAAATTAATAAATTAATAAATTAATAAATTAATAAATTAATAAATTAATAAATTAATAAATTAATAAATTAATAAATTAATAAATTAATAAATTAATAAATTAATAAATTAATAAATTAATAAATTAATAAATTAATAAATTAATAAATTAATAAATTAATAAATTAATAAATTAATAAATTAATAAATTAATAAATTAATAAATTAATAAATTAATAAATTAATAAATTAATAAATTAATAAATTAATAAATTAATAAATTAATAAATTAATAAATTAATAAATTAATAAATTAATAAATTAATAAATTAATAAATTAATAAATTAATAAATTAATAAATTAATAAATTAATAAATTAATAAATTAATAAATTAATAAATTAATAAATTAATAAATTAATAAATTAATAAATTAATAAATTAATAAATTAATAAATTAATAAATTAATAAATTAATAAATTAATAAATTAATAAATTAATAAATTAATAAATTAATAAATTAATAAATTAATAAATTAATAAATTAATAAATTAATAAATTAATAAATTAATAAATTAATAAATTAATAAATTAATAAATTAATAAATTAATAAATTAATAAATTAATAAATTAATAAATTAATAAATTAATAAATTAATAAATTAATAAATTAATAAATTAATAAATTAATAAATCAATAAATCAATAAATCAATAAATCAATAAATCAATAAATCAATAAATCAATAAATCAATAAATCAATAAATCAATAAATCAATATTGTCATGTTGGCATTAGGTAATATTATGACTAGAATCTTGATTTGAATCAATTTTTTCGACGAATATTATCTCTATCAGTGCATCGTGGTGTTCGATTCGACCCAGACCACAATTGCCTCTTTTCCAGGGGTTCATTCGTTCATTATTTTTTTTGTAATAAATAAATTTTATCGTTCCAGGTTTACTGTCCAAGCGGAGAAAAGTGTCCATTGGCCGACAGTCAAGTGCCTTGGGCTTTCATGCAGGGCGAGATAGCGACCATACTGGCGGAGGACACCGCCGGCACAGGTCTCAAAGTCAAGAAGGAACGCGAGACCTAAAGAGACCTTCTTTCGTAAAGGTTTTGAGGCTCAAATTTTCTCTGCCCCCTTGCCGGTGCGCTCGATTAACGCCCGTAACCGTGGGGGGGGGGGTAGCTGTTTTGGTGGAAAACCGTGAAGGACCACCGAAACAAAGTTTTGGTAAAGCAGTGAGACGTATAGTTGGCTCAGGCGTAATAATGCGGTGAATTTAAATGGCGGGACAGAGCGAAAAAAAAAAAAAAAAAAAACAAAAGTAAAAATAAAAATAAAAATGAAAAGAAAGATGTAAAGAGGAAGTAAGAGAAAAAAGAGAGATAGAGGGAGATTGGGGATAAAGAGAATAAGAAAGATAGAAAGATTGGGAGAGAAGCGAGCCGACTACGAAAAGTAATGGAAGAAAAGAGTTAGAGCCGAAGACGTTGATGCGGAATTGTATGAAAAAGCTCTTCGTTGCAGCTTTATTGTTGTTTCGATCACCGACTCGGGGGTTGTATTTTTCTTTTACGTTTAAATTTATTTTATTTCTCTCTTTTTTTATTCGCATTTGACGATTAATGCAAATGAAAACGAGTTAAGCGAGCGAGCATGGAACTCGTATTTTTTTTTTTTTTTTGTCTCACCCGAGTCTCGACGATCGACAAAGAAAAATATTGATTTAAAAAAAAAAAAAAAAATATAGAATTTTGTCGAGAACGATTGTGTTTAACGTTGGCATTTGAGAAGAAGTCTTCGGCTAATTTGCACGTCGGCATCTGGCCCGATGACTTATTTGTACATAAGAAAAAAAAAAAAAATAATCGCTTAGCGATTCGACAACGCCGATTCGATTGACAAAAAAAAAAATTGTTCTCTTTTTTTTTTTTTTAGTTGTTTTAATTGGCGTTTTACGAAGTTTTCGCGTGATAATACATGCTCACGTTCAAGGCGAAACGTGTCAACGTCACACTGAGGTTTTTTTGTAAACACCCCTTTTCCCCCCCTCGAGATTTTTAGCGGGGCCATTGTACTTAGGCTTGACCGCCTTTTATTCTTACACGCGTTTACGTCGATTGTTTTCCAACACTACGTCGGATCGCAATCGTCTATTTTGCGCGTTCATTTGTAAATTCTTTCTTCTTTTATGTTTTTTTCTTCTGTTTTTTTTTTTTTTTAAAGGCCAAACTGGGTGGTCGGTGAGGGAGAAACCTTTGGGAGGTTCGCGTTTTTATTTTTTATCGGTCCCAAGCATGTGTCGATGACAATCGGATTTGCAAATGACACGAACAAGCGTTATTTTCGTTATTTTTATCACAAAACTATCGTAATGCATCTTTCTTTATTTTATTTTGTTTTTTTTTTTTCGTGTAATTCTCAAAAATAATCTCCCTTCTCTCCCCCTGACGTGCGAAGAATTATAAAAAAAAAAAAAAAAAAAAACGCACTCATTTCTACTCAATTTCCGCGCATGCATGTCGCAATAAACGATATAACGTGGCTGTTTCTCGAGCCATCGGCTAATTTCTCGAAACAAAAAGATAAGAAACGAATCGTTATTTCTTTTTTTTTTTTTTTTTTTTTTTTCGTTGAAGGGTTTCTCTTTTTCTGTACATTCTGTATATGTGTACATATGACTAATTAATAAAGCGTATGACTAGAGGAGTAAACATTTCTCAATGTACAAAAGAACAGGAAGAATCTTTTATTTCATTTTCACGTGAAAACTTCTGTTTTCACCGTCCTTTGTTTTTTTTTTTTTTTTTTTTTTTTTAACGTTTTTCTTAATACTTAACTTTGTCTTATAAATCGAATTAAATTTAATGTGTCATTTTGGTGAGATTGTGCGACGAATTACGAAGAAGGTTCGAAAAAAAAGCCCGAAGGGGTCGTCTTTGGGGTCGGAAAAGGAAAAACAAAATTAATTTAAAAATAATAATATAACCTTTAAAAAAATGGACGAAGTCCCGCTGAGATAGCTTTCATTCGTTTTTCTCTTTTCATTGCTGTAATTTCCAAAGACGTAAAATTTATTACTTTTCGAATTATTATTGTTATCGCATTTCGACCGAACGACGCACGATTATTATTATTATTTTTTTTTTACAGAATTGTTCAACGACGTGCGAATGACCAACTGTGCGACAATTGGCCAAATATTGCCATTGAAAAACAAATAAATAAAATAAAATCAGTTGGTTCGTCCATATTTATCGTCGAAATTATTTTTCTTCACTTTTTGTTTCCGCTTTATTTTTATTTTTCCATTATTTCTCGTTACTTTAATGCTAGGGTTTTATAAGTGAGGAGGGCCCTTTGAATTTTTCATTTATCCGATGAAGAAAGGTACGCCCGACGAATAGGAACCACACACTCGCTATGTCAAATGGAAAGAAAAAAAAAAAAAAAAAAAAAAAAAAGAATAAAAAATAAATAAAAAAATAAAATAAAAAAATAAAATAAATAACAAAAAATAATGAGAAAACAATTTTTGCTGCCGCCCAGGGCCGTGTTTTTTTCTAGTGAGAACGTATAAGAGTGATAAAATAATATTGCGAGCGAGAGAGAGAGAGAGAGAGAGAGAGAGAGATCGTGTGATATAATACAGAGATAAGCGTGAGAGTGTGTTGAAGAGTCGTCGAGGTCTCTTTTTATAGAGAGCCCTGGACAGCGAGCGGCTACTCTTTTGTTGTATATATTTGTACAGATGAATTGACAGAACGAAAGATAAGATTATATATTATACATACATATATACACGAATTATATATGTAATAATTTAAGCTTATAACGAATCGCCTCGTCTCAAATGCGACGAGCGCGCGAAAGTTCTCATAAAATCTCGAGCCAGCGTGCGGTAAACAATTTTTTTTTTTAATCGCGCCGTATCGATAGCGAAACCACGATATGACGAAATATAAAAAAAAAAAAAGTAAAAAAATATTGCGAGGGAGAGAGATAGCGAAAGAAGTGTGTTTATAGACTTAAATGAAGAAAAGAAAGAAAAGTAAAAAACGTTTTTTCGAATCGCATCTTATTATAACCCAAACATATGCCGATGATTCAAAAGCGAACGATGAGGAGTGCGAAGTAACGAGAGAAACATTTTTTTCTTATCACTAAAATTTAAAAAAAAAAAAAAAAAAAAAAAACGGTTAAAAAAAATTAATAAAGAATAAGAGAAATCGTTCGGGCTGATATTCGAGAGCATCGATTTTGTCGTCGGCTTCGCATCTTCATCGGTAGTTCCTACCTCCTCCTCGTGGTTCCCCACGTTGCCACACGATAACACAATGACAACAGCAACAAGAGTCGTCTTATCGTAAAATTTTATTGCAATTGCAAAGATAAATAATTTTTTTTCTCAATTTTTTCGTTTATCGATTTCGCAACCGAAAAATATTATTACAATTTTTTTCAATAACGTTCGTTGAATCGATCGAAAGAAATTTTTTTACATTGTTCCGTATGGCTACGATACGCGTTTATTCGTCGTTTTTCTCTTTGCTTCCGTATTTTATCTCGTTTCAGGCAATTTCGTTTATCGTTGATTTTTCATTCGGTTTTATAAATTCCAGTTATGGTCACGATAAAAAATAACGTATATATTTGTTTTTTTTTTTTTTTTATTTGATCGATCGTTATCGTTCTTATCTGGACGAGTCGATTAGCCGGAACGAGAGATTAGTTGCATTTTAATTTCGTCACCGTGCTTGCGAATCACGCAAACTCGATTGTGACACGCGAGAGCTTGCGTCAAGAAATTTGATTCAACCGCGCTTTCGGGATTTTTTTTTTTTTTTTTTCATTATCTCGCTTATCGAACCTCGTGTCACGTGAGAGCGTTATTATCATAATTTTTCATCGTCACGACACAAAACGCAACGATTATCAATATTAAATATTGCATCCAATGTTAAAAATCTGTACCGAAAAATTTCGCGACCGATTTCTCGGTCTTTTTTGTAAATTCGATGTAATCGGGCACATTTTTTTTCCCCCTCTTCATACGACTCTTGTACAGCAGCAACGCATACGGAAACACACGCGAAACAAAACATTTAAGTCGCATAAGCAATTGTAGTAGTGGATTGTGACGAAGAAAAAACAAACGAATAAAAAAAAAAACCAACGACAACAATCCAACAAAATAACGTGAAATAGAATAAAGTAAAATAAAAATTAAACGAAAAAAAAAAAAAAAAAAAAAACATTTTTTAGTGTACCATAATTCGAGAAGAATACAATAAAAAAAAACTAAAATTGTAAACATTGTACTGTTTATCGTATGTATGCAACATGCAAAAGCAAAATATATGTGTTGATGTGTAATTTCGTGTGGATTTATTTTGTTTCCATCCTTGAATCAAAAAAGTTCGGACAATTTTGTGGAGGGTTGAAATCAACCCTGGAGGTTGTTCGGAGCGGTCGTTGGGGCGGTTCGTGACTGCGCAATACGATCCCTTCCGGGTGGCGGCTATTGGCACAGCATTGGAACGAGCAGCAGCGACGACGAACGGTCTGACTAACGAAAAAAAAAAAGGAATAAAGAAAAGACAAAAATCAATGCCAATGTTTTAGGCGGGGTTTTTCCGGGGTCGTGGGAGAGAGGGGGTTGTCGGGAGGGTGGAGAGGGTGAAAGGAGCACGTAATATTGATCCGACGGTTCCAGACACGGCTCGAGTGAGCGCTTCAATGTACGCAGATACGCCTCTTAAAGAGGACATTCTCGTAATATTATTGTTGATATTACAATTTATTTCAATTTAATTTGATTCAAATTAAAATTGCATTGAAATTACAAATTATTGACATTGATTTAAATGTGACAGGGAAATAATGATAATTTGTTGATGAACAATATGTCTATGAAAAAAGAAAAAAATTGAATCATGATTAATATTTCAATTATATTTCAATTTAATTCAATTCAAATTGAAATTCCATTAAAATCACAAATTATTTTTATTAATTCGAATGTGACAGGGAAATAATAATAATTTGTTGATGAAAAATATGTCTATGAAAAAAGGAAAAATTGAATCATGATTAATATTCAAATTTATTTCAATTTAATTTAATTCAAATTGAAATTGCATTGAAATCACGAATTATCTTCATTGATTCGGATGTGATGACAACAATAATAATTTGTTGATGAAAAATATGTCTATGAAAAAAGACAAAATTGAATCATGATATTTGAATGCGTTGGCTCGTGAATTGTTCGAGCTTAATGAACGAGATTTGGAATGAAACTGACGCAGTGAATTAATTATGAGAACGTACGACGAAGCTTTTAAAAATTTCACGAAGTTTCCTTCATGAATGCACGATTGAGCTGTACTCGCGTGTCACGACCGAGAGTTGTTGGGTTTCGCGTAAGCTGGTTTTGAATTTAGTAACGAAAGCTTGGCAATGCAACCCAATGTCTCGGTGCTCGAGGGCGCTGTACCTTTAAGGGTCAATACACCCCCGTGTCCGACGTTCTTTATATCACGCTAGGTTTTTTCGAATTGCCTTCGCAACATTTGTCATCGATGCGATTCGTCGACATTTGTTTCCATCGACGATTCGTTTTAATTCAAATTCAACTGAGAGATCGGGAAACAAGAACGAAAAATCTGCCAAAAACCAAAATAAAGAGTCAAAGATTGTTTCGTTTTTAAGCTGTTGTTTGGTAAAACGAAATCTGTTTTGAAAAAGCTCGATCGTGGCAATTGATTGATTTTGTGGAAACCGTCGCGAAAATAATAATAATAATAATAATAATTGACTGTCTTTGGAAAATTCTTATCCCATGCGACTTATTTTTCATTGTTGACTGTCGTATAGCACCAAAGGCGAGCCGTGATGGCTGTAGCTCTGCCACATCCTCTTTAACGTCTCGCGTATTGCTATAGTGTCGTCAAGCAGGCTTCTTTGTCCCAACGAAACGAGCATATCAGTCTTTAAGATCGTTATAATTCGATCAAAATTTTTATTGATCGTGAATTGACGCATTATTCGATCTGATTAACGAAATACAAATAAGATTGTAGAGCAATAAAAAAAATAAAAATAAGACGACCATGATTTTGTTGAGTTTCGCAAAATATTCTACTCGAGCTCATTCTCTTTAAGAATCAATATGGGGTGTCGGTACGGCGTCCACGGACTCGATGGGGTCAACCGTGACGTATCAAGGCGTACGGCTTGCTGCTATCATCACGACCGCAGAAAAAAATTCTAATTCGATTCAACGTCAACGACATCAATATTTCACAGCACAATTGCTGTTCGTTCCCCTTAAATCGAGATATTTATTCAAGACCATTGAACTACCGATTTATTGACTCGAGTTGATGAGGAATGAATTTTAATCCAACTGAATTTATTGACCAATCGTCCGAAATTTATGTGAAATTAATATTTATTTATTTATTATTGTCATTCATCAATTTTCATTCGTTTACATTGTTTTATTTATTTATTGCGAATGAATGCGATGTTTATCTATTATTGTTAGTTGAACGTTTGAATTGAACAGTTTAAATCATGTGATTTTATTTATAAATCATATTTTTGATTATTAAGTATTTCAGAGGAGCCGATAAAATATTTTTTATCTTCATGTTTTTTTTTTCTGTTTCAGCAGTGAAATATCCGAGGATGAGCCGGAAGCGGAAACGAGACGGAGCGTAATCCGCGGACGGAAGCTACGACCGGGTTGTACGAACCGGTCCGCAGCTGTCGGGGAAACGACCGGGCTGGATGAACGTGCCGTTGATTCTCACGTGCGGCCTCTCGCGGCAGGTCGATCATCGCCACGGGGGGCAAGGGGCAATCGTGGTTCACCCGTGAACGACCGACCTGGAAGCATGAAAAGTCTCCGAGATTATTTGCACGTACGTCGTTATTTATGATTCAACGAAAATGGCCTTGATTACTTTTATGGAGAGCAAAAATGAAAAACAATAATAATAATAATAATAATAATAATAATAATAATAATAATAATAATAAAAATTATTATTATTATTATTTAATTTATTTATTAATATAATAATAATAATAATATAATTATCATATATAATATTATTATATTTATTATTATTATTATTTCTATTATGATTGTTTTGAATAATGATAATAATATTATTATTATTATTATTATTAATAATAATAATAATAATAATAATAATAAATGAACAATGTTAATAATGGAATAAAGAATGGTAAATAATGATAATGATGGCAATGATAACGTTGCGTACATTTTAGGAAAGACCCAGAAGAAAGACGCCGGCAAAAGTTTCGGAAAGCCCGCTTTTGAGTCCAGACACCGTCGATGCGCTCCGGAGAGCTGATACGTTGGTCAAGAAAGCCCAGAAGACGATATTAGAAGCCAGTTACGACATCGCTTCGAGTCCGGAACGCGAAAATTCCACGAGGTATCAATATTCCATCGATCAATCCCCTCATCTCGAAATTTTCGTATTTCATTCTCGTTACAACGTCGAAAAAAGAATGTGTCTGAGTCGTTATCTTGGCCCGCTGTCACAAAATTTTCCGACGAATCGGAAGTAAAACAAAAAAAAAAAAACAACGAAATGTATGAAACCCAATTAACGTCTAGCTAATTAAAATAAATCTTATTCGAAAAAAGTATGTTCATAAATTCCTAAAAATCTATTCGCATCAAAAAAACAAATTTTTCCTTTCGGTTCTCTTACGAAAAAGCTTTTTACCGGCCACCAAAATATAGCCGATGAATAATTTTCGCAGATCCCCCGGAAACAACGAAGCGGAAGACGACGATGAGCTTTACATCCGCGACATCGTCGCTACGAGATTCTACGAAGCCAACGAATCCGCGAGAATATTCACGAGGCCGTCGTCGAGGCCGTTGGCCGAACGAGTGTGCAGACCGTTCACGAGACACAGACGTGCCAAACGATTTCGACAAATGTTTTCCCACATTCGCAACGAACGATCAAACATTTTACAATTTCCATCGGTCCATTGCGGAACCGCAAATCTATTGAATTTTCTCGACAGCCATTCGGACGACCTTCGCGAAGATTCGAAAGAAAATTCGTTACCGCGACGAATGAAAACCGACGAAGCAACGCCTGAACAAATTGCGGTCAAAGACACGAACGAGTTTCGACGTAGTTGTAAAATTGACAATCGTAACGTTTCGAATTCGTTCACGGTTCAGGAAGGCGCGCGAATCGATATCCGCAACGAACTGACGATAACGAACGTCGAAAAGGTCGACATATCGCCAAAGCCGAGTTCCACGTTTCCGGCAAAACGTAACACGAAGACGTACGAGTTCCGTCACGAGTACAACGTTTGCTGTAAGATCGATGTTAATCCGGAATCTAACGAAAAATCACGAACTTCGGGCGAATCCGAGACGAAGAAGGATTTCGTCGTAATTCCGGAAGCGATGGAAGTCGCCGGAAGTACGAGTGATTCGAACCGGAAACGTCGAGGTTCCGTGACGTCCTCGCAACCGACAGGGTCGAGGTTCGACCTTGGGGAAAATAAATTCGGTCGATCGGTTTCGGCCGAACGACTTCAAGGGCGACGAGGTGATGATAAAACGCGTGGGAGTGTGGAGAAACGTAACGAGAGCGTGTCGAAGGTGAATGACGGAATTAAGGATGACAATGGGGATGAAACAAATATTTTTGACGATGAAGAAGAAAATCGGGAAAAAGGGTTTATCGATTTTCTTCGACGTTTTAGGAATTTAGGGAACGATGGTGAGATTGAGATTCCTGTGGGACATGAAATTTTCGGAAATTTGGGTAAACGTGGGGAGATAAATAATTTTAATCGTGCGATAGAACGATTTATCGACGAGCTTGAAAGAGACGGTTCGAAAGAATCGCGAAAAAATCATTTGCTGGAAACGAATATGCATAAAAATTCCACGAACGATGGCGCGAGAGAAATCGAAGATTTGATCGGGAACGAATTTCGGTCCGTCGATGATCTCGACGAAAGTTGGAACATCGAAGAAATTAATTTGCAGCCTCCGAACATCGAGGAGTTGGAAAAAAGATTGAAAAAATTCGGTACTTCGATCAATGACATTCTACGAAGTACGAAAAATCTCGATCTGCTGATGCCCGAATATTCCGTCGATGCTGAAACGACGACTCCATGCGTTTCGACGAATCAAAGATGTTGTAACAATTCAAAATCGGTTGAATCAATCGCCATTAAAGATTTTTCCAGCGATGTTGAATCAAAAAATGCAGAAAAAAACAATCGAGGTTCGATCAATCTCGACAAGATCGAAGCACGAAACCCAACGAGAATCTGCGACGATTCGATAGAATCGCGCGGGAATTCCGACGAGAGCTCGATTGCGTCTCGTTATCGCACCGATATCAAACGCAATTTCGTAAAACCATCGACGATGGAGAAAGAATCAATAACGATCGGTTTCGATCATCATCCGAGATTTTCCACTCCGTTGAATAATAACGATTTAAAAATTACAAAATTTCGCGGTTCGAACGCCGATTGCAAATCCAACGAATTTGCAAATTTTTTCAACGGCATTCAGAAACAAAAAAATTTTCTCGTGTCGAACAAAGCGTCTTGTTCGTCGCGACGCAGCGTTTTTCCGACGATCGACGACCGAACGAACGATAATAAAATTGTCACGAATCCCCAAAACAAATTCGTTCGTCGTCGTTCCGTCGTGACGAAAAATGATTTGGAATACGATAAAAAAATGTTACTCGACGAGATTGAAAAAAAATGCAATTTTCAATCGTTGTTCGATCGACAATTTTCGGATCGTTCGGAAATCGTGGAGAAACCGAGAGAGACCGAAACATTATCGACGATTGCGAACGAAGAATCCTTCGACGTGCGAAATTTCGAAACGAAATCAACGATTCGAGACTCGGAGATTCGTCCGGCGACGAATCGGTTGGAAAAAAAAATATTCGTTGCTGAGAAAACGATCGACGAGGTTGGAAAAAAAAATTTTACCGTGTCAGAACGGTCCGAAAGATGTGAAAAAAATTCTGCCGCAACGACGAAATGCGCGATTGAAAAAAACGATAAAAATTTTCACGTCGAAGATGTCGACGGTAAAAATAACGAATCCATCGAAACGAAGTCTTCGATTGTGATAAAAAATGTCGTTGCATCCACGGGAATGATCGACAAGAGCGAAAAAAAATCGTCGGCAACGTTGCAATTTGAAATAGTCGATGGTGAAAAAATTATTGAAAACGACAATGAAAATTCGTTCAAGTCCAGAGAAAAAAGTAATAAAACTCGATCAACCGCATCGCCAGGATCGTCATTGAAGGATCGAACGTCTTTCGACGTGTCAACCGTGCATTCGGAAGATTTTCACGAGCCTGCGATCGTTGACGAAATCTCGGAACGACACGAAAAATCGGTATCGGTAAAAAGCGCGGCGTC
Source organism: Sussaba pulchella (assembly GCA_963971145.1). Lineage (NCBI taxonomy): Eukaryota > Metazoa > Arthropoda > Insecta > Hymenoptera > Ichneumonidae > Sussaba > Sussaba pulchella. Next base: position 4,939,575 of record OZ020168.1, read on the forward strand.
AAAATCAATTTCGCATCGCGTAAAAATCGTGGAAGCGAAGGAAAAAACGGTGGATTGCGAAAGGGATAACAGTAGCAAGAGCGTAATTGCGTTGTCGTTGTTTTCAAAGGCGTCGAGCGATTCGGGAAACGAATCGAAAGAAGGAAATAATTATTTGAAAAAATCGGTATCGTGGAGTTCGGTGAGCAAATCGAGTGACAAAATTCACGAAGATGACAAGAAATCCAACAGCCATGAAATTATTTCGAACGAACTCGTGACGAAAGAGAACGAAATGAACGACTGTAATTCAGAGATAAAAGAAAAAAATTCAATTGCCCCGAAAATGGCGGAAGAAACGTGCAAGGAAGGATGTAAAAGTGCTTCGACTTCCGCATCATCGACGAGAGGATGTGAAACGAGGTTGGTTCAATTATAATGAAGAATAATTCGATCAAAATTTTTATTTTTATTTTTCGTGATTGAGAAAATGTTTTGGAGAATTAAAATGAAATGTTAATTTTGCAGATCGGTCGGGGAAACACGTCGGAAAGGTGTTACAGTAAGTAAAGCTCGTTTGCGGTTTGGTAATTTTATGAACTATCGACGTGCTGATGTGGAAAATTATGAACTCCTTTTCCTTTAATTTCATCGACACGATTTTCTTTTTTTTTTCGTTTCTACCAATTAATTTTCAGCGGCCGAAGAGAATTAACGATGATGAGGTGCTGAAGAATTTTGATGTCGCGGAAAATTTTCTTCTGGGCAAATGCGATGGCGATGAATCCGCGATTTGCACAATTGGCAAACCGGATGTCGCTCTCGATAAATCAAACTTAATCAGAACTATCTCAACTGATGTCAATGATGCGAATAAAGATAATGAAGTGGTGCCGAAAATTTTAAACAGAGAGATCGAGGTTTTAAAATCAAATCATTGTGACAAAATAGTCGTCAGATCTGCCGAAAAATCTTGCGTAAAGAATGTTTCCCCGGAAAAACAAGAACGTTCATCGACTTTTCGGAATCGTAGGCACGATAAAGAATTGATTCAAGCTGGAGAAAAAATTAAACCAGAACGGAATAAACAATCGCAGGATGAAAAACCACGGCGAGAATTGAATCAATTGGAACAACAACAACAAAATATCAATGAACAGCGGAAAATTGTCGACGAATCAAATGAAAATTGCGCCAAATCGGAAGAATTTGTTAATTTTGAATCGTCGGTGGGATTTCATTCGACACCCAAGGACGTGATTTTGAGTGAATCGAGCGAGCTTCATCGGACTAAAAATGCAGAGAATTTACAATCGAATTCAAAATTGCAAATTTCTCTGGACGATCCAAAGAAAAACGATGAAAAGAAAATTCCATCAATCGATAGTACGAATAAGAAAATTAATTTAAACAAGCCAAAACTCTTGCATCCAGTTTGAGAAAAGAAAATGTACTAATTTCGTTCGTTCTTCTCAATAACGATAGATTCGACCTCGAAGCGTCCGATGGAAAATTCCGATTGTGCCAGCGAAAATTCCTATCTTCCCACTCCCGATCCAATTTCCGACGATTGCCTAACCGCGGTAGAGTCGCGAACGAAAAAAAAAAAAAATATTCACCGTTGCATGGCAAAAAGCCATTCGTGACGAATTCGCGTTTTCTAACTTTATATCAACTTTATTATCGTCAATTACAGATATCGGACACGTTTTCGGACAATTATTCGGAGGGTGAACTCTACTTGCCGAGTTCTTGCTCGTACTCTCTGGGCGAAATAAGAATCACCGAACGTGGATCTTACGGTACACACGGTCCGATTATTCGATCCTCAGCTCAAAATTCCGATGGGACGAAGATATATCGTGGAAAAAAAAATTCTACTTCGAATTTGTCCGATGAAGGAATAAAGGGTTCGAATGTAAGTCGAATAAGTGAGGTACTCGCGACGGGACCTTCAAAGGGCAATCGATAGAATTGGGAACTTTGCTTTTTTCTTACGTTTTGAATTTTTTATTTCTTATTCAAAGTTCTTTATAAAAAATTGCTATGTTCGGAAATATCTCAAGAATTAATAATAATAATTATATAATAATGCATAGGATTATTATTATTTTTTTTTTTTATGTTGAATTCGAACCGTGATTATAGTTTTATTCGAAAATTTTGCGTTGCTTGTATTTAATTGAGTTAAAAACCCGTAAAAACGGAAAGTCCGGAATTCACTTAGCAAAAGTATTATTGTTACGATTGTCGTACTTTGTTTCAGTCGTTGACGCGAAGTCCGGGTGAAGTGCAGGTCACAGATATCGAATCGATCTGCAGTGAGTTCAAAGTTTCATCTTTATTTGCGAAAAAAATATTTTTGATTATCCTGATTACCAATTTTTTGATTTTTTAATTTTTCTTAAGGTTCGCAGGGGGCGTCGTCCGATGGGGAACATCGCATGAACAAGCGTTATATTCTACAGTCGAAATCAATTGATACGTGAATTCGCACAATAATGTATAATTGTTTGTAATAAATCTTGCCAATCACGTTTAATTTAATGTCTGATTTATATTTATATCGTTCAACTGTGATTGATGCATTTTTCAACCAAGTCGACAAAAAAATACGTCCGATAATAGCGAAAAATTGTTTCGCTAATTGCGTAACATAGTTTCTCTATTTTTTTTATTTTTCAGATAAGATTACGACCTGCAGCTTTTTAAATGCAATATTAGGCGAACGAGCGATTATTCCCATGAATTTCCGCCTATTTACACAACTCGTGCAAACCTAATATTCCTCGCCATTTCGACAGTCAACCGGCGGTGTAATAATCATAATTATTCTCGATAACGCTCGATTAAACATGCAAAACAAAGATAAACAGCGATAAAAGAGTCGTAAAGGAAAACTTTGTTCTTCGGGTGGCCGAACGGTTTTAAATAAATACTCGAAAGCACAGCGGGTAATATTCAGTACTCGTTGTGCCACACGCCATCTTCATCTCTCCCATTGCCATGAGCGAGGAGGCCATAACTAAACCTTTCCGAAGTCTCGTTCTCCGACATTGTTGATCTCTCGAATGAAATACGAGAACGATTGACTACGGAATTTTCATACGCACCGCGTCGTAATCGCTTTTTATCCGGAAAAACAATCGTGGTTGATAAAAGTACTTTACAGTTTTTCATTACCGACCGAGCAGTAGCCGAGCATCACCTTAACAGGTGGTCGAATCATCGACTGTCAAGATTTCCGCGAAATCGGGGGTTTGAACTTTCAAGGTCAGGAGGCGCTTTTCGTCGAAAAAGTTCCGTTTATGGTGACCGCGATTGAACATAACCTCGCGCGGTTCGTGGAACCATGACGCATTGTTGACTATATCAACTTGTGTCACACGATAGTTCTCGACTTTTCGTTATCCATCACGATGGGCGAATAACGCTGGGCAAAGTCGTTGATGAAAGGATTGAACCGGATAGCCGGCACGTTCGTGGAAAAATTATGAAATAAATAACGAAGACCAAGAAACGAAGAGGGAAAAATGAACGACAGAAGCGTTATCGGTTATTGGATATCGGAAAAAAAGCGACAGAAGTTCAATTGCAATCATCTTCACAACGAGTTCGCGAAGGAGGGCCTCGTTTTGAAGGAGGTGAGGATTTGTTTTGTGTTTGATGGTTTTGGATGATTGGTTTGCTTTTTTAACCGGTGTTATTGTTGCATAGGAGCTTGAAATTTGAGGTTAGAGAGGCTGAAAAGCTGGAGTAGAAAAACTCGATTGTTTATTGCGGTTCGAGGGGGGGTTATGGAGATCGATGGGGTATTTAACTTGAAATCACAACTTTCCGACGGTTTGAGGGAAAGTTTTGTGCAGTTGAGATGTTTTTTAACCATAAAAGTGTCGTTAAGGGAAGGCGAAACATGTTTGGCTGGTAACAAAAATCGCAAAACATTTTTTTTTTGGGATGTCGAACGCTTATGGATGAAAAGATTGTCTTATGTCATTCGGCTTGTCATTCCGTTAGGATGTAAGGCTTTTTCTCTTGTCCCGAAAGGCTTGATATCGAGGGTAACAAATGTTGCGGAATCTACGTTAATTTACAAGGCTTATAAAGATTTCACAAATATTCAAGGGATCTCTGAACAATTTCCGTGGCTTCACGGATTACTAAAGTTCGAACAGGATTTCCAAGATTTATGGAGTTTTTACAAAAATGCAAAGCATCCTCACGAGATTTATGTGATTGATTTTGAGGATTAATAATGATTACCACATATTGACATGATTTAAAGAAATTTCTGGAAGCTTGCGTAATTTCCTAAATATTTTTGCAATTTAATCTAATATTGGTTCACACGTTTTCTTAGTGTTTTTCAAGATTTCTTCGATTCTTAAGGGTTTTGGAAATTTCAAGAACTGGATGTGTAATTTTTTTTCTGACATCTCAGGTGGATATCAGCTCTAATCTTGAAACTCAGGGACCATTCCATATATTTCTTCACAAGCTGACTGACGTACTGGCTCATGCGGCGGCCGGTGATCAGAATGTACGTCAATTTCTTCTCCAACAAATTCTATTCATTATTTTTTTATTTTTTTTTATACCATATTATAGCTTCAATAACGATTTTTTTATATTTTCCAAAGGCAAGATCCATTGTGACAAGAGTACAAGAATACATTCGCAGACATCCCGAAATGTTAGTCATAGATCCCTTAGAAAATGTGCGAAACTTAAGCAACCGACACAAATCCTATCGAATAATACAAGCTGGAATCCAGTCGAACGGTTAGTTTTTTCAATTTCATCGCCCATGAAAGCACGCATAAAAAACAGAATTAAAATAACAATCCCGATTCATCTGTGTTTCAGATATCTTCACACCAAATTCCGTAGAATTACTTTCGATAAACATCTCCGAAAATCTGTCGCACTTGAGAAGAGTCGGTATAAAATTTCCATTCCTTTGCAAACCACTTTTGGCTCACGGTTCAAGCGACGCCCATAAGGTAAAATTCTTTATCCAAAAGCTTTTTATTCCTGCAGATGTCTCGTAATTCTCATCCGAGAATTACAAGTAATACATACACACAAAACAAAACAATACAACACAATACAAACAACAACAAACAAAAAAAAAACAATACAATTTCTCGTAATACACACGAGAAATACGAAGATTTCACACAAACAACAACAAAAATAATTACCAAAGATTACTTCTCTCACGTAAACGAAATTACAGAAAATTTTTTTTACCCTCCAGATGATGGTTATCTTCAACGAGAAAGGTTTGAAGGACTGCCAACCGCCTTGCGTTGCTCAGGATTTCGTGAATCACAGCGCAATTTTGTACAAAGTATTCATAGTCGGTAATAATTTCAACGTCGTCGAAAGACCGAGTTTAAAAAATTTTTACGCCAAGGATTGCGAAACCTTGGACACGCTTTTCTTCAGTTCTCACGATATATCGAAGAGCGGTTCGAATTCGGAATGGTCGGTAATATCGGCGAACGACGAAGCCCTAAGGGTTCAACCCAATTACGAGATATTCGAAAGAATCGTCGCTCGGGTCACGCAGATGTTCGGTCTTGTTTTGGTGGGAGCCGACGTTGTTATAGAAAATCACAGTGGCAGATACGCGATTATCGATGTCAACGTTTTTCCGGGATACGATGGCTATCCGAATTTTTCCAAACACTTGGTCGAGAGCATCGAGAGACTTTTGATCGAACAAAGAAACGACAGAGATATTTCACGTGCTTGCACGATTAAAAAGTGCCTGAGCGACGATTTGGATTCGGGTTTCGAGAGCGATGAGAAAAAAAATAAACGTATGAAATGAGCTTTATTCGATATTACCGAAAAAAGTTCAACCAATTTATATAAATTAGACTGTATTGAGAAAAGAAATTCTCTATTTTCTTCGGTGCAATTCTCTTGATTGTTAGTTTGGGGACTAAAAAGTTCCTATCTAAAATTTCAGCAGCCTAGCTTGTGTGTAAAAAGTTCCGATTTTTGCTTATTTTTTACAATTCTCGCGTTATCTCCTGAACTATTCATGCTATTTGCAAAAAAAATATCAGAGAACTTGTTTTATCGTTGAAAGTTTAATGTGAAGAAAAAAGGTTCATATAAATTTTGTCGAAATCAGAATATTGGAACTCTTTAAGCATTAGTTAGGTCGCTTAAATTTGAGGCTTGAGTAATTTTTAGGATCCAAAATCAATATTTAACAGCGTAAAACCGAAGAAATCATTTTTTTTTTTCAACAGTCTGATATATATATGACACAAATCTATATGTATATATATAAATATTGTAGTTAGGCGGTGACGGTTAGACAGTTTATCGATTTCGAACTGCCTCGATTGGATCCCGTTTTTTCTCCGCGTAATTTGAGACAAATTTTGTTTTTTATCGCAAAAATTTACAATCCGCGATTCGACGAAGTTGCGATAATCGGCATGTGGTCGAGATAACGATAAATAATGATAACGAATTTAGGTATAACCGTTTATGGGCGCGAGCGCGGTGCGTTTGCTTGTCGTAAGTTCGCAAAACCAAAAATCTTCCAATTTTCGAGGAGACGTTGAAATAAATAAACTCAATTCGTCGATTTATGGTCAATTCTACTCGCCAATTTCGAATTATTGGCAAGTTGGATATTTCTGCGTTGAGACGGTGTTTCCGCATTGCTTCTACGACGATTGTCTTTTGGGGGGGGGGGGAAGCAAAAGCAACGCGATTCAACGATGAAACGTGGAAAACAATGTTGTTGAGGTGATTGTGAATCAATGGAGACGCCGTCGTCGTTTGGAATCGTATACGAAAGTGGGTTGGGGTCGAAAGTACGAATGATCGAGGTATCGACAGCGATAAAACGTCGGAAAATGCAATGCTTCGAATGTCACGTTTTCGACATGTTAATGAAGGTTAATACTGTGACAGATAAATTTCCCTAATGGGTCGAAATCCTGGAATGGTTTCAGTTTGCCTAGTCTCAGTTTGACCCGGCACAGTCGATTCCGCGAGTTTGACAGATGAGAGTCATTTATGCTCTCTTTCTCTCTGTCAAATTCAGAGCGAATGTCAAATGTCAAGGAGAGAGCGAGTGACTCTCATTTGTCAAACTCGTAAAGTCAAACTGCGCCGAGTCAAACTGTGGCAGGACAGACTGAAATCCCTGTCAGTGGGAAGTAATCCCGGTCGAGGGATGGTGTCAGTCTGCCTCGGTACAGTTTGACCCGGCACGGTTTGATCCGCGAGTTTGACAGATGAGAGTCATTCTCTCTTTCTCTGTCTCTGTCGAAAGAGCGTCAAATATCGGAGAGAAAGACAGCGACTTTCATCTGTCAAACTCGCGGAGTCAAACTGTGGGGAGGCAGACTGGGACCATCCCCGCAATAGATATACGTCGTCGCCATTTTGATTTTTCGAGATAATATTCTCATTCGGAGCTATGTCGATTCGGTATATTTATTTTCGGAGCATTTTTATTCGGTCTATTGACCTGTCAAAACTTTGATCAATTGGAATTTCGAACCTCACCCGAAAGTCAGTACATCGTTACTCCTAAAGGAGAGGAAATATTTGCGAATCATTGCAGTTGGATTCGTTCCAATTCGCATTTAAAAAAAAAAAAGAAATATTTTATTCGTATCAAGCAGCTTGACGACTGGACAGATTCGGTAGATCTTTTGCTTATGCCGATCGTTTACATGCACACATTTTATCGTAAAGACTTCGCATCGATCGCGCTTCCGCAACGCGAAAGGACGTTTGTCGGCACGAAGAAAAGGAAAACGAAGAATTATTTATACGCAAAAAAAGCATGAATGAATTTAATAACATAGATAGAAAGTATAGCTCGAGAACGCTAGACGTTTGTACGACTGTTTTCGTCGAGCTTACGTCGAATACTTCCGGTTGAGAGGCGTGTAGGGTGAACCAGACTCTTTACACTTGATTTTCAGCGCGCAAGACGTCGTCGCGCGTCTTCCTTATCGGGAATCTTGAGAAGACTCATTTATTTTACTCTTGTTATCTCGAATAAGATTTGCTCGTGCTGTTCGAATCGAGTGGAAATAATTACGCGCAATCTTTGTATCTAGTTTACCGAGTTTAAAATTAACGACGGTTAATATCCGCTAATCCGGTGCAATGTTTTAACGAAAGAAGAATTAATCGTGAAATTCTATCATCGTCTTTCGTACTCGTGATAATAATTTTTTTCCCGAGAACTGCAATCAGCAGAATCTCGATTTCAATCGCTTTAAACATTTTTTTTTCTATTACTATTCCGAATTAACAACCAAAAAATTGAAGGGGTTTCAAAAATGTCAATGTACAGGGAAATAAGTTTTTTTTCGTGATTTTGGTGGCAACGCCGAACCGATACTCTTCCGGTGAGAATCTACAGTTTTGTATCTTCGTATACTGTATTTCGTATTAATAAAAAAGATCTTTATAAAATATTAAATATGATACCTTAAATTTCTCTGTATATATTCTTTATTCGCAAGTTTTGTATTTTTTTTAATGGCGTCTACTCATCTCTGATCAAATCGCAGAGTCCATGCACGGTTGTGCGATCAGAAATAAATATGAGGTGTAGGGAATATATTTTATCAATTGTATGACAATAAATGAGCCTGATGCGAAACACTGGAAAAACTCTGATGATCAGATTCGCATGGAGATTGCTGACGAAGAAATAGATTTGTCGATAGACTTGTCTGGGCTCCGATATGATCTTGAAAACTGGATACATTATTAACGATTTCAAAATCATGTAAGCTCTGGACTCTCCATTCATTTTGTATTAAAAACTCGGATTCGGAGCCAGAGGTTGAGACCCGCTGATCGGTCGCGTGCAGAGCTCTCCCCGGTTGCCTACAGTGGGGACCTAGTGGAGCTGAGTCGGTACGGTCGGACTAGATGGCGCGCCGGTCGAGCTAGTGTATACTGACCATCCCCTCTGTTATCCCAAAAAAAAACTCGAGTACTGTGCCACTTCCAACTCATCCCCTCGTGCGTATGAATCTGTGCCAATGGCAGCGCTATCGGTAACGGTGGCTACTCACGCAGTCGGTAAGTGCTTTGTCGATAAGGTATCTTCCTGGTTTCGTAGATCTCGCTAGTGCTGACGAGTGTCTACCTTATCGACCCGTCGAAGCTCAACCAATCACTCGCTTCTCATAGCCAATTTCCGTTCACTTCTAACAGATGACAGCACCATATATAGATGGATAGATACATGTGTACATATGTTTATACAGAGCTCTTATAATATAGAAAATCTCGGGCAGTTCCAAATGACTAAATGAATAGAACGAGATCGCGAAAAAATTATAATGTACACAAACGAAATGACACGAGCGAATCGCTGACCGGAAGTGCGTAAACATCTTGATAGACTCTTATAATGACGAGTCATTCGTCTTCACCGATAACTCGTTCGTTGTGATCAATCTATTCGCGATTGAACGACAGGTGTGGAATTGCACACCGCAAATGTGCTGTTTACTCGATGTCCGACGTATAAACAAGTTTTATTGAACGGGTTGCAACTCGTAACAAGCAATTTTCTCGTAATGGTCGCGTCGTTAATACAATCAGTAGGGTTTTATCGCGACGACTGCTCGAAAGCGTCGAACCGCAGAGCGCACGGTTGGTAATGATAGTGGTCAAGTAGTGCCGCATCAGCGGATGGGTAGCATAAATCTTCGTACGAGTTATTGTATTTCTTTTTACAAGTAGCTCTCTGGCACGGTATTGAATCAATTCTGTACGGTCTGAAATTTATTTTCGAGAATAATTTTTTATTATTTCACGAAATCAATAGCGAGACTGGAAAATATTGGAAACGAACTGACTCGAATGCGAAAAGTTTTCTACCGTTCGTTAAAATAATAATTATTATGTTTTTCGATGCTTGAAAACCGTCGTTAATTATTCTGACGAATCTTCGGTTTCGGTTCGGGTCGGTTTATCGAAGTTATTTCAGTCTCTAGATCTACGCACGTTTCTGATCTACATACGTGAAAATATCTGTCCGCAGTATGAAGTGACTTTAGAGTCACGAGGCTTGGAGCTATAATGGCGACGGGGAAAACGCGTGGCAGCCATGTTGGTTCGTCAGATTTTGACATATATAGTTGGTTCGAACCTGCGCTCTCTATCGCCTGTTTGGTTCGCAGCAGTTTGTTTTTTGGCTAGTTATTATAGACCGTGCGTGAGCTCTGTTGCTATTATTCGATTAGGGTACCATCCTTTTTTGGATAACTCAAATTCAAGCTGATTTCAGATACAGTTGTAGTTTTCAATAAATCTAATGAATAAAGAAAACACGGGAAGTTATTGAACGACCTCATATAATATTGTCATATGTCAGGTTCCATGTATTTTTACAGAGCTCGGCGTTGTGTCAACCATGACAAGCTCCTCCATTGTTAAAAAACGGAGCTAGGCCTCATGCCCCGATGATGCCTTTTACCGTGATTAGATTCCCTCAGCGCCATCTTGCTTTGTCACATTAATCAGATTAGTATTTCGTTTCCTTCACTTCTAAGGCTTCGCTCGAGATTCCGTCGGCGCCATCTTGGCCCTCACATTATCCATATCGGTCTGTCATTACCCTCAAAATCTACCCTGAGAGGCAAAGGCTCCAGCCTCCCCATATTTTCACATTCATTGAGTCATAGGAATTGAAATATTCGACATTTTCCGTGTCCTTCCACGTCGAAAACTGTACATGAGAATAAATTCCATATAACAGTAGGCAAAAGTATGAACCAAATCGCGTGTACTTTTCAGTCAACACATCCCGATCAAACAAAATGGACCTCCGTCCGACCCACACAAGATGTCGTCGTAATTGGATCGCCAAAAGCGTGATCTTTTCCTCGTACAATAACCACGGCCTGGCCTGGTGGTTATAGAACGTGCTTAAGGCGACGGTGAAGAGGAAAAAGAAAAAACCGAATATCTCGTTCGCGTCGGTAAGCGCGGATGGCGTTTCCGGGCGGAGGTCGGCGACAGAGGGTTTGCCGGAACGTTGGTTCGCCATTGCGGAAAGTTTTACAAGCAGTTTAGCGCACGTGTCGTCGTCGCCTCGGTTCACCCGGTGATGGCGAATCCCGGAGATGCGGAAAAACGTGTGGATATTAAGGGGCGAATGTGATATCTCCGACCACAGCCGGAGAAATAGGGACTACCGCGAGTTCTTCGCTCTTCTTTCGTCCATTTATCCAATATTTGAGATTTTCGCGTCATATACGACGCTCCGCAGCGACATGTGGTCCCGCACTTTGCCGGCCCTCGTGCTATCTTCGTATATTGCTTCGGGCAAAAAAAGAAAGCGAAAAAAAAAAAAATAGTTTGGCACGATCGTCACGTAATAAAAACGTGACGTCCTGGAAAAACGAGCTACAACGATGGAAATTGTAACAAAACTGCTGTTCCACGCATCCCGGGCGATTTGCGACACTCGTTCTCGACTGCGGTGGTTCGGAAACTTCTGTCGTATATATGTACATAGATTTCGTTCCCAGTAAATCATACGAAAGGAAAAAAACGAATGGGAAATCATTGTATGCTACGGTTTCATATTCAACCATACTGCTGTGCATTATAAGAGAGCGCTGCATGGCGTTCGAAGATGCCGCGCAGGCAGGCCGCAGCATTGACAGATAGGCAACGTAAATTTATTCGTTCCATCGAAAAGCGATGAACCAACGTGTACCAAATAAATTCAATACGAAACGAATTTCAAGCGCTTGATAGCAGTATCGAAAAGAAAAATTATTATTCCTCGCCTCTCAATTTTATCTAGACTTGACCTCTTTTTCGGAAAGCAATGAGAGTCGTGTTGCAAACTCGACGTGATAAATAATAGATACGTTGACAAACGAACAAACCGCGAGCGCGAATGATCGATCGACGAATATGTGCGCGTGTCGGAAGACTTGTGTAACCGAGGATGAACGTTATGGTGAAGAGTGAAGAGAGCTCGACTTTGGATGATAGAAGGGACCGGTTGGGGGAGGGTGGAAACTAAGAAGAGGCGAATGAAGCAGTCGAGAGTCCTGGCGATGTAGGTATATATATGGCTAGCGTCATCGAGGCACAGGTGTTCAACCGTGCGTATACGTATGTGGAATGATGAATCTTTTTCTCAGCTTTGCTGTCTCTCACTTTGGATCACGTGCTCAACGATAAACGAACTCGGTCTACCGGCTCGAGCGAGGGAGCATTGTAAGAAGCGTCGAGCGTCCATTCTTCGCTTATATATACATTTATATATATCCTTCAATGGTCACTCGGAGCCCAGAGGAGCCCAAAAAAAAGCCCTGCGTTTGCATTCGGAAGTTGTAAAAAGAATAGAAATGATTCGAGTTCTTTTTAGAATTTAATTGATTTTTTTCCATCTTTGGAATGTTCAACTTCATACTTCGAAAACAATAGACTTTTACAAGTGAGTACTATTGCAACCATTCTTATCTTGAAGTATAGTACATTTCGACAGCACGTACCTAAAATATTTTGAAAAAATATTCAAATTTCGTAAAGTGGTAAATTATTTTCAAAGAAGTAATTTTTTCGATTGTTTTTTTTTTTTTCAATTTTTTTAACTACTTTAGAATTATAATTTTGGATCATAACGAATTGCCTTAAATTTTCGAAGATCCAACGAATACTTTGCCGTTTTTTACATTCGAAAATAACGAACATGCTAATTTAGAGCACAGCTTCAAGCGCTCGGGGTGAAAAGGACCCCCTGCGATCGTTATGAAATTCTACCGAAGTGTGATGGTCGATGAGGGGCTCGAATACTTTGCGTGTCCCGACGACGAGCGAAGGAGTGAGTATAGAGCAGCTTGCGAGGCTATAGAGGGAACCGCGAGGTGAAGAGTTTGATCGTTCCATAACGATTGTCCGACAGCCGGGAGACGTATGTCCTTTGCGATTTCGGATAACGTCTGTTATTCTTCGTCCCAGTGTGGCTACGTAGCATGTAAATGCATTGCGAATGCGGAAGTTCAACAAACGGAACAGAGAAAATACTCGTAGAAATAAACTTGAGCATTCGTCAGAACCTAGAAATTTCCCCAGCAAGTTTGTGCAATGAAAAAAACACCGAAAGAACAAAGGCGGCCACCGAACAAGCACCGGTAAGCAGTGAGTAATTCTCGAACATTAAGAACACCGAAATTTCGGTCGAAAGCTCCAAGAAACGACTGAAAAAAAATTTCCGTCCATTGTTTGGTGTTTTTCACCAAAATCTCGATGCTTTTAACGTCTCAAAAGTTTTTTCGGTGTTTCAGCCTACTCGGGTTAATACGAGTACGAGAAAGTGAGAGACATTGGAAAAAAAAAAAAAGATTTCTAACTCCTTTGAAACGGTTAATGATTCCAAAACGAGTAAAAATTCCGGTAATTTTTTCCATAATTGCGCGTAATTTGAGGTTACTTTGATCTGAATCGGCGTACTCGTTTCAAAGAGTAGCAAACGTATAACCCTCGTACATTTCTTTCAATAAAAAATGACTCTTACAAAACGTCCTTAATCAAATTTGTCACCGCTAGGGATGGAAACAAATTATCTTTTTATAGTACTCGGGTTAATACGATAACGAGAGAGTGAGAGAGATATTTGAAAAAGAAGAAAAAAGATTTCTAACTCCTTTGAAACGTTTAATGATTCCAAAACGAGTAAAAGTTTAGGTCATTTTTTCCATAATTGCGCGTAATTTGAGGTTACTTTGATCTAAATCGGCGTTGTCGTTTCAAAGAGAAGCAAACGTATAACCCTCGTACATTTCTTTCAATAAAAACTGACTCTTACAAAACGCCCTTAATTAAATTTGTCACCGTTAGGGATGAAAACGAATTATCTTTTCATTTCGTACAATCGAAGAAAGAAAAAGAACAACCCCGGTTGCGAGGAGAAAAATACAAGAGGGTCGAGGAATGAGAAATTGACTCGTCGTGCCATGTGGCAAGCGCAAACGGAATGAGTAATGGGACGTTGAAGTTGATTGCTCTCGCTGTTGATGCACACGCTAGGTAGCATATATCGAAGTCGATGCATCGAACGTTTGCACGTAACGTGTACGCAAACTCGAGATCCGCAGCGCGGTGACGACGATGCGGTACCGCTTAAACGTTAATGAAGCGTCGAGGGGTCAAAACGAAACGTCGAAGAAACGACGGGAGGTTTTCTGGCCCTCGTGTCGAAGGGAGTTAATAATAATAACAAGCCGTAGGATCATAATCGAAACCATTATGATGGCCCTCGCGGCTTCTCGCGCCTTCGAATCTTCGTCTTCGGCGTCTTCGGCGTCTTCGGCGTCTTCCGCTGGGTGCCCGGAGGTGCCCTCTGGTGCGTCAATTGCAGCGCCATGCAAAGCGAGAAGGAGCGAGTACCTGTGCATGTGTGAGAAAGGGAGAGAAAGAGAGATAGAGGTCGCCCTCGGCGCTCTTGCGCACCGCGTGTTTCGTTGCCGCGCCGCTTCGCAATCCATACTTCGAGGGCGCTCGCGGCGCTGTCGGCGGTAATGGCAAAATTATACCCAAACCAAGCTCTTCGCACGAAGAAGCTATGCAAAAAGGTAGATCCGTTCTTCGTGTCGTATCTCACTCGCGCCTGTGAGATTTCCATTGCGCCCTCCTCGTCGATCTTTCGAGCGCGAAAAACGGGTGTCGAAAAAAATAATAATAAAGAAAAGGAAAAGAAATAAACGAAACAAAACGTTTCCTTATCTCTCGCGAATGTATTAAGGTTGATGAGTAGCCACGCAGTTCGTGCTCTTGCACACCCGACCGATCGATACCGAGAGGCGCCTCGAGACAGAAAGCAATCTCTTGATGATTATACTTTCTTCTTTTCGTTTTTACCTTTTTTTTTTTGGTGGTCCTTATTAGCGTCGTATTAACTCCAACGTCGTTGGCAGATTCGGCTGACGGTCGTTTATGGAAATACGATGTGCGATATTCTGATAATAACGCGTTTGACGTGGGATATTTCATGGGATGTGGCGTCGTTTCGATTCTGATTCCATTCGCAGGTGGTTGAATGATTTTCAGGAGTTATCAGACGGTCCGTTAATTCAATCTCAATTCAATAGATCTCATCTCAATTTCACAATATCGACATTCAACTATTTTTTCACATTCTTTTCTACCAATTTTTTGTAGTATCGAGAGTTTTTTCATTTTAATGAAGTTTACATGGGCGGCTGTGGATAGATTATGCGTACGTTTCTCGCCCCAGTAAACGAGAATCATTATCGAGAAGACACTTTTGCAACCACGGTAAATGTAATATTTTGACCGCAACTCTTGTTTTTATTTCTTCTCAGCCTGAAAATTATATTCGACCGAAGGGCTGAGTGGTATATCGGGTCTTGGTACCTCCGTCGGCATATATACATACACATCCTCCTATATATATATATCCTCTCTGCGCCATGACCGCAGGCAGCCTAATGCCACCTCCATAAATTAATATGTCACGGGATCGCCGATGGGATGAAGAAAAAAAATGGCTTATGGTCGGAACATATGCTCGTTGGGAGGATATTCAATCGAGCGTTATGGCGACTAGGAGCCTCAGCCTGTTAGGCGTAGACTTTATCGGCCATCTTTGAAACCGCTCGGCATACTTATTTGCTCCACCTTTCGAGTCTCAATATTTATTATTTTTGAAAACTTTTTTTTTTTTTTTTTTTTTTTTTTTAACAGACGACTCTGTCAATTATATTTTCTGTGGCTTTTACGTTCTTCCGGTTGAGTTGTATGCTCGAACGAATCTCCGAGAATCTCGCAATTGGTCGAAACGATTGCCTCCCCGTCCGGCTTCTTCGCGGATTTTCACCCACCGGACGCGCTGGCTTGGGATAAACGCGCGTTTCTCCTGTACAGAGTACTTTGCAGTACATATGTATGTATTTGTGTGTATGTATTGTGAGCTATAATACAACCGAGCGGACGATGGCTTTAGCAAAACGCTCGTAAAAGACGAAACGAAACTTTGCGGGGTCGCCAACGACGCGAGAAAGGAAATTAACGCAAAAGAAACCTGTGGCAAATGGTTGCTCTGTGAATCGTCGAACCGCGAAACTCTTGCTTATTTTTCTTTTTCGTCGTTTCGGGTTTTTTTTTTGTTTTTTCGTTCATTTTTAGTGTTATTATTGTTTTTTTATGGTTCTCCGACGTGGTGAGCATAGTTCTGAGAGGTGTGGAAAAAAATTATTTATCTTTCTCGAGTTTTATTGCGACGATGTTATTGAAACACTTTCGTTCCAGAACCCTCTTTGAGATTTTTTGGTGATTTATGAGATTCTTTTTGGTATTTTCTTTCTTTTTTTTTGCGTCCGAATTGTACATATGGTGAGGAAAGTTTTATTAAACTCATCACCGTCGTTATAGATTCGTCTACATTGTTTACATCTACAAAAGTTTGGCATCTTATTCAACCCTAAGTGTGCAACTCGGTTTTTAACACCTTTACTGCGCAACGGGGCTTACATATGCTCCAGCGCCTTAAGAAGTACTCCAAAGTGCTTCAAAAAATTCTTAAAAATCCACGAAATCTTATCGACTATCCTGGCATAAGGATCAATCGTTATATCGCTGAAGAAATCATTTGTACAAACAATATGATCATATAATCAAATACAAATTTGGAGAACGCACCACTTGGGTGGGGTCACCCATGACCCTAGTTGCACACTAAAAGTTACGGTTTAATAATTTGACGCAATTAACTTGATAACTATTCTGAAAAAATATGAGAAAGTTATCGCAAACCAAATCCTTCTCGAATAATAAAACATAGTTCATAATTAATTTTGTCCTAATACCACAAGTTGAATAGATTTTCACACTTTACTTTTATTGCGTATGAAATACGTAAGACCCGAAGAGATCGTCGTTGGCGTTTGTAGTGTCTGCGTGGTCACCGAGCGTGGAAGGCATTGTAAAAAAAAGGTAAAATCTAATAATCATAATAATAATAATAAATTGTGTTTACGGGTGCGGTATTATATAATTCACTTCGCAGTTTAACTCTCGTCTCGCACGACCATATGACTTGTCCTTTGGCATTCGTGTTTGCCACCGAGCTGTTTCTTCTTACGCGCTTTCGTGGTAATCAGCATAGAAGTCCATTAGTGTAAATTACAAACCAGAGAAAATAATGGGTCTCGGAGTTATTTCCACAATTCGTTTTCCCATCGTTCATCTTTCTTCCTTTCCCTCCTTCGTCCGTTATTCCGCTTAAAATATTCATTTATGGAAACGACTAAATTGCCGCTTCGAGAGAACGATACAAAAAAATATATAAATATATAACTATATATATACATATAAACATCCGATGAACCATATTCCCATTTCAGTTGCAGCGTTGTAGAATCCCATGCCGTTCGCTTCTTTTTCCATTTCGTTCTGCTTTTCCCTCAAAAACATTTACGACCACTTTTCGACCACCGAAAATTCCCGGACCGCGACTAACCTCCGAACGTCAAAATATTTAAGATGTTTTTCCGTCATTGTTGTGGGTTTGTGACTTCTCGTAGCCGCAACGAGGATAATACACCCACCGACAAAACCCGGTCGGAGTTTCTTCGTGGGCTTTCACAAAATTGGTCCGTCGGGATAATTAGCCACACCTATATAGATCCTGGGGTCTGAAGGTATACAACGAGAACCAACCGGTAGACGAAAATCATTCGTACCTATCCACCAGTTCTCGAGCGTGGAAAAGGGATCGCATTTTTCAATCGGCCATGGAACTGCTGCGCGTAACGAAAAACCCCAACGGCACGCAAAACATTATAATATATCCGACGTTACGTTTGACCAGAGCGGCAACGATTCGTCACGATCCCCTCAAAACCCAAAATTTCTTACCCTCTATTCTTCGTTCGACGTCCCTCTGTTCGTGGCCACTCGAAATTAGCTTCTTCGTATTATCCAGGGGAAAACAAAATATACGATACGGCTATACACACAATCCTGGTTTTCTCAATTCTGATTGACATAATTTTTTTGCTCGGCTCAAACGTGTCACAGAATAATTGAATCATCGAAAAGCTCAACGGTAATTCTTGAGGAATTATAAAATGTTAAATTTGTAAAATAATAATAGACAGTAACGAACATATTTCTAATTATTCATGAACAAAAAAAAATGCATCAACTTAATCCCGTCAAAATAATCACGCCTATCAAAATAAAAAAATCCAAATCCATAAAAAAAAAAGCCACACCCAAAAAAAAAAGAACTTAAAAATGTCTTTCGATAAAATTAAAATTACAATTTACAATATTTCATTCCGCGCATTGCAATTTATCGATCGTTATGATATAGAAAATAATTCAAGGCCTTCTCCAGTCCCCATGAATAATCGATAACCCGTCACCATAAACCATCATTCATTAATATGCAAATTAATCAATCTTGGAAATAACGCCATGGCTTCACGCAACTTTCGATAAAGTTTTTATCGTATTTCCGGAAGCGATAACTCACCACGTTGCCATTAAAACCCGGGTGTGCACCGGTCGTTCGAAGATTCGTTGCACTTTGGCGCTCGGGAGATGCTCAACGATCGTGACGGTGTCGCGAATGTTCTTCGAACGTGTGCGCGTGTGAGTGCGTGCAATATATTTCAGGTAGCTGCGTAACAGATTCTGATCCTAGATTAATACGTCGCGCCTACTGTTAACGATGTATACGAGTTGCAAAACGGATACGGTGTAATAAGCACCACCGGGTACGTCTCGAGACGGTGCGTGAGGTGGGTACAAGTGGATTTCGCTATTACCGACCATTGCCGCAACTTTCAAGACCGGGACACCGCGCGTCAGTGGAAAGTGTCATCGGGGTAGCCAATTAGTCTGTCGCTGAAGGCTGATTTGCCATCGTAAATGGCTGCGAGTCTGAATTATCACGAGAGGGGGATTGTGAGGGGGGCGGGGATATGATATGAGTTGAAAGAAGTGGCGTGAGGGAGGGGTTGCGGAGACTATAGTGAAATCCAGACGTGAAAGAGGAATGAGAGAAGTCTGTTATTTGGATAGTTATACACGTGTAAAATATATATGCAGCCCGGTTAACACACGCGTTACATATATATACAGATATTTACCAAGTGATTCTCCCGAGACAGACAAATAATCATGCCGTGAACGGGGAGAGGAATGGGGCAGCGTTGACACTTGGAGCGTGGGACGAGCTTCCGCTGCCGCTGCCGCTGCCATTGCTGTTTTCATATTAAATTTTACTTCCACGCTTGTCCTTCCCGTCACAACTTCGGGTGCGGATGGTTAAATTGTGAATTGCAGTGTAGAGTGTGATGTTGGGTTTGAGAAAAATGGCGGCGATCATGGCGATCTGGGAAATTTTATTTTTCTCGTTTATAAGTGCTGACAAATGAATTATGGGAAAATTGCTACTATTGAGACTTCCTGCAATTGAATTGAAATGATTTCGATTCCGGTATATTTGATTGATGCTATTTCTTACCGAATTTCGGGTGACTGCAATTTTGATTGAATTCGATGACGTTTCGACGATTCGACGGCTGAGATAGCGGCCTTCGGTAACGAGGCTTCCCATGTAGGGTTCGAAACTCGGGCGAGTGCTGGGCCTTTGATGGCAACGCACACTCCAATGCTGGCGCAATACTGACAGCCTTCGTTGGTCCAGCATTGGAGAACTGCTGGGATGATGACTTGGGACCGACACTGGCGGTCGGTCTTGCCCCAGCGATGGCGGTCGGTCTTGGCCCATTCCTATAGCCGCTACTACGCGTCTACCGAAAAATAATTAATATAAAAATTAATTATTTTTATCAGGGTAAATATTTTTGCCTCAAGACTTTATACGGTGATATTTAATAAATTATTCGACAAATATAAAAAAAAAAAAAATCGTTCAGAAATTTCCTTTTTTTTTCGCGAAGTGGCAGTAACGGGATTCGAACCTGCGACCGACGGGACTACCTACCTACCTAAGCTACGCAACTACCTAACTACCTAACGCTTTAACCACTAGACCAATCTGACTATATGAAATAGCTTTACTTTTCTTTCCTATTAGGTACATCTGAGATAGCAGTTACGAGAATTATCAACCCATCAGAGGTATCATGGAATGGGTGTGGGTCCGTGCGTGCCTCTGCCCCCCCCTCGCGCGGAGTGCGTCCGTGCGTGTGTGTGTGCATCCTTGCGTGTGTGTGTGTGTGTGTGGCTGGCTTCGTGGTTCGCGCTACGCACGGTCCGTGGGTAGAGTGGGTTCGAGCCGCCGCAATGAGCGCGAGTAAGAGAGAGACAGCGAGAGCACAACAGAGTCGAAAAAAGATAGGGCAAGCGGATAGACTGGAACGGAAGAATAAATTTGTAGGATTGATTTCTAGAAATCTATAACACCTTCGTTATAATGTTCCGGTGATCTTCGAGCAAGTCGTCAGGATGGACCAATTTGTTTTTTCTATTTTAGGCCCAGCAGTTGCGGAATTAAGAGGGGCGGTACTCTTTTTTCCGTATATTTTTCAAACGGTACCGTCCAAAAGCGTTAACAAAGAACGACTTTTTGTTTATTTACATGCTGGCTTCGCGAACGCCGAGGAAGTCTTTAAGGCAGGGGGGGGGGGGCGGTGGTCGTAGCTACGCCGAACATTGTAGCTGCAACGCGTTACCACGCGAGCCGCCATGAGTCCGTGAGAGAGAACGAATTGCTGAGAGAGAACGGGCGCTTACGCGTAGGGCGTTGTGCGATATGTTTTTCTCGTTCTTTTTCGCACCTTAGCGAGCGCCAATAGCGATGTTTTTCTTGGCGTTATGGCGGAGACCGAACAAGCGAAACGTCGTTTTTTTTTTTATTTTGATGCTCGATTTGAGTCCCAGATAGCCGATTAACGGGTTGCGTCCGCAATTTTCTATTGGCGTTGAATTACAATTTTTCACAAAAAACGGTGAGCCTTTAATTTTTTTAATTATTAGAACGATTTTTTTTAGTTCATTTTTTGAAAGTCATTTTTTAATAATTTTTTTAAATTACTTCTCAACACGTTTTTCCGATTATTATGTTCGAATTATTTTCGACACGGTTTACTATGATTTTCTAAAAATATCTTTTAACACGTTTTTCTATAAGTATTGTATTCTTTTTTGTAAACACTGTTTATTCTGTTATTTTTTTTTTATTACTGCTGAATATTTCGTTTTCCAAAAAATTTTCGAAAAATATTGTTCATTATTTAATATTAAAATTATTTTATTTTAATCAATTAAATGACAAATTAAGGGTAAATAGTTACGGGCTATACATACGCGGTGCATCATCGGTCGCTATACTTGCCACTTGCACGATCGAGAAAATTCTTAACGATATCGTCGCGTCGACATATATGTATTGGGTCAGTAACAGCAACCGTACATCCTTGAAGAGATACGGGTTTCAGGACTTACCCAGTATTGGCTCTGTACTGGTTACCTATACTTGACCGATTATCGGGAGCCAAGTACTGGCCAATTCTCGGCCATGTTGTAAGTCTCGGTACTGGCTACATGGAAATGGCCCAGTATTGCACCAGTATTGGCAACCGTAAGTCCTCGGGGAGGTACGGCTTTTGAGACTCAACCATTAACGGCCCAGCACTGATTACGTATAATCGGCCGAGTGTCGTGACCCAAGCACGGGCCAAGGCTCGGCCGGGTATTGAGTCTTGGCGTTTCCTACATGGGTTGTTTTAATCCACACGTGTTTGAAATAATTCAAAAATGTCGTTCAAAGTCGTTGGAATCGTTTGCTAATTTGCGGAGCGTGCATGTCCAGCTGTTATAAATGAGAACCCCGAGTACCGGTGACAGTTAGTGCACGTAACACCGTAAATTATTATTATAATACGTACACGCGTGTTATTACGAGCTTACGCAAAAGTGCATGTGCATCATGCAATAACGTATATGACGACTGGTATATATGCATATTACGGTAAATGCTGTGCGGATATATAGTTGGCTCGTCTGTGGCGATGTAATCCACTGTGTGGCTGCAGAAGGTTCGGTTAAGAAGTTTCGTACACCCGCACTGTATATGCCGTGAACAGAGAGGAGAAGGAGGAGAGAGGGAAAGAGAGAGGAAGAGTGAGAATGGGAGCGACGAAGATGGGCGAGAGAGGAAAAATAATAAACGTTAAAGCTCGAGTTACTTTATGGGAACGAGGGTTGCCAGCACTCTGCCTCTTCCCGTACTTGTATGGATGTATATATATGTACACAAGTACATTGTGTATGACGTATGGATAACGTACAGCCCTAACTCTCGTAATTCATAACGGCTTCGCAATTTTGTCGAAAATTAAGATACGTTTGTAGTCCGAATAAAGGATAAAACATTAGCGAATATATTATATGAGGTTCGATGAGTTATTGAGAGAATTTTTTTTCAATCTTAGGATATTGATGAAAATCTTCACATTTTCACGTAATTTTTCCGTTTTCGAATAATTAAAGATATTGTGGTGAAGCTATTCAATATATCGATTGAATTTTTTCTCCCCATCGACGGATAAGATACCATTGAATTTAAAAATGGAAGTCTATTGAAATTCATGCTAGAAGAAATTTTTTTTTGTTGTATTGCGGATATTGAAAACATTTGTAATGAGATAATTCAATTGGGACGGACGATTCGAATGTTTTTGCGACCAAATTGGGATAATCATTGTCTTGGTAAATTGTGATTTGCGAGAGAGGGTACTGTAGGTACCGATAAAATCGACGAGGTTGTTACGAACACGTGGTACAATTTGAGCGCGTGACGGTCCGTAGGGTTTATATAAATCGTATACACTACAACCTGCGTGATGCAACACATCGATGAAAGGGTTGTTACAGGTATGTGTGGGGTGCTCGTTTGTCGGACGTTCTGAGTATATGGGCGAAGAGAGGCAGAATCAGATAGAGAAAAAAAAGAGCGAGAGAAAGGGAGAGGAAGAGAGAGAGAGAGAAAAAAAAAAGAGAACCGCAGCGGGAGCGAGCCGCCGAGAGCACTATATTATATCATTGGCGGCCATTTTGGACCACCCAAGTCGCTGTCAGAGCATAAAAAATATGAAGTTCTTTTAGGGCCGCCTTTTTTACGAAGCCGCGCGCGTTCTACACAGCCTCGCCGCATATCGGCCTCGGCCGCATCGTCTGGCGCAGCTTCCCGGTGCTTCCGCCGGTCGCTAGCTCCTTCCCCGGCGCGAGGAAGATAGGTCAACGCGAAACCCGTAAGATCCGAAGATCGACCGCGAGAAGAACGAAGACGGAGCGACGAGGAACGACGGAAAAGAAAGAAATTTAGAAGAAGAAAAAAATAAAACAAAACGAAAAGGCGGGAAGGGCGGGGAAGAAAGGGAGGAGAGGGAGATATTGAGAAAGAAGGCGAGGGGGTGGGGAAGACGCAGAAGAAAGATGTAGTTATGTAGTTAAGACGGGTTAGATCGTTGGGCCGTCCGCCATCGCCACGCTATCCTGTTTTTGTTTCAATTTTTTTCTTCTTCTTCGAGAGAGCCTCGTGGTCGCAACACTCGCAGCTAAAGGAAGAAAGAGATGGAAGCGGAGAACCTCCCCACTGGGACCTTCACTCCCTCTGATTGTGACTCTTGTTCTTCTCTTCTTCATCCTCTTCTACTTCGCTCGGCGAGCACCGACTCTATTATTATTTTACTCCTCCCTTCGGTCTTTCTCTCGTTCCTTTCGATACTTGGCTTACGTTTTATTTTCTTTACCCCCGTCTTCGTCGTTTATTTTTTTTCAAACCGACTGATCTTTTCACTCGGCTTTGTTGACTATTGTGTGAGAGCACAGAAACGTAGCGGTCTCACTCAATTTGAGTTTCTCGTGAAATTATCCGAGACAAACCAGGCCCACACCCTTCTTCTTCTCGTCCTGCGGTGGCTCATCCGCTTGTAGCGAATAATAATAACGTCTCGATTGAGACTCTTTGGAACTGATGACGCGGGGTGGGGGATGGGGAATATGAAGATATAAATTAGATTAGTCGAGTTAAAAACCGCAGATTCCCGTATGATCACAGAGGTTTGATGCGACGGCCATTGCGGATTATACTTAAATTCAGGGAGTCTCGGACTCCCTCGAAGACGCAAATGAGATCCCTCAGCTTTTCTTTCAAGTTGTATCAACGTTACGATATTAACCGGCGGCACAAGATTGAAATTAGAACAAAAAGTATGACATTACATTTCTAAAGTTGAAAATATTTCATAAAAAATAAAATCTTCTTCATTTCTTCAAACTACCGTCGTCAACAATTCATCTTTGACGTTAGATAAAATCATAGAAATTCGAGTGAAACGAACAAACGTCTTATTATATTCAATAACAAAAATCATTTACCTCCCTCAAATTTCTTAACACAGCGACCGAACCTCTCATCAACATCACAAATAAAAGTCCTATTTTTTTGTTGTTTCAGAACAAACTCTGAAACGTTTGAAAATTGCGGTTGTTGAATGATTGAGATATAAATCGAAATTTATGGGATAGAAAATTGTGGATATCCGGAGGATTGCAGAAATCGAGTTTTCGAGCCCACACCGTAATTGTATGGGTATCGCATGAAATCATCGGTAATGCTCGATCGCGGTATCATTGGTGGGGCAACGATAAATATGAATATTATTGCTTTATCGATGGCACGGTTCTGTCCACACGGAACGATGTATCGTGTTGAATCGAGCGGCCACATCGATCGTCTGACGCCGAGGCCCGGCAGGCATATAAAATCCCGAGACACGATACTTCGATCATCGTTCGCGCGGTTCGTGTAACCTACGTCCGCCCATATATATTCCTCCAACACCGACGAAACCGACCGCGGCGCACAGCACCGAGTTACCTTATTGCTGGCTCGCTTATGGACGGCCGAAGCCGTTGCTGGCTGGCTCCCCCGTCGGTCTTTCTCCTCGCCACGTCTTCGTCGGGGAGCCTTAAGGCTGTATGTTGCCCGCCGAGATGGCTCGGCTCGTACGTGTTGGTGAGAAACGATCAAGTCATTCCATTATCTGAATTGAGTGCTGCTCTCGTGGGCCGGTACCTATATACCAATCACTTTCTTCTTTTTTTTTATCTTGCTTTTTTATTATTATTCCCGGTCGACGATCGCCCGTCGGATCGGATCGCGGGAGGTTCCGGGGGTTGCGCGAATCGGTCGGTCAAGCCGGTCACCCTGAACGCTGTTGGTTTAGGGAACCCGCGAATTAGGAAGAATTGGAAAGGGTTTATCTCACTTTTTTTTTGTTTATCCGTGGCGGAATGGAATCAAAGATTTTTAGTATCGCTTGAGTTGCGGAGAATGTTTTTGATGTTTTGAAAATTTTGTTTTAATGTTGTTGGTTTATGTGTGATAATATTTTGACGTGTAATATCATGGGAAAAGAAAGAATAGTATAGAATAATGTTCAATGAGGTTTTCGAATTTTTTATTTGGATTTGAGAAGGCAGAGCACAGATCGAATATCGTAATTCTTCTATGGCGTCGAATACCGCGAGAGAGATACCGGGAACTCATTCAAAGAATATTACAAATGTTTCGATCTATAATTGAAATTCGCGCATATGAAATCATTGTTATTTCGATAATTGTATAATTGGCGGGTCTGAGATATTTCAATCATACATATTTATTTGTGGCAACGTTTGGAAATACATATAATATATATTTTGTGAAAATAGGCCTCGTGCATGGGTAACACAACCCCCATCTCGTACTTTATCAATCATCATGACAGGAGCCTTCACGAACGTTAATTCAAGTACGGATGAAAAAGAACGAAAAAATGAAAAAAATGGGCTTTCCATCACCCATCGGTATAGATAATGACACTCGAGAATGAAGAATACACGAAGTTCGAGGGCTCGAAAATAGCCATAAAAATATTGCCTGCTAATAATGAGATTGTTACTCGACGAAGATGCGGGGCGCACGTGATGCAGAATTGCATTATAACCCTCAACAACTCGGCGAGGCTTAGCCGACGTCTGAAATTACAGGTGTTGTGGCCACCGCAGGGCCCATTAGATCGCTAGAGACGCCTGCGGGTTCTTTAAGCACGAAAAAAAATCGATCGACCGCTTGAAAATATAATAATTCATCCACATAATATTTCACGTAATTACGTATGATCTCGCGGAAACTTGTTTCAAATAATTGAACGAAAACATTATTTTATTACTTCGATTTTTTATTTATTTATTTTTTTCATTTTTATTTTCAATATTATTTTTTAATTTCTTTCTACTTCGATCGATCGTTTCCCGATAATAAACTATGGAGCTATTTAGCGTTTGTGCACGAGGATAAACGGTACGTGAGGCAGGTTGAGGCCGAGGAGCTTCGATCGTTTGACGAGGACGTGAACGACGATGGCGTCGAGCGAGAGTGATTACGCGGTCGATTGCGCATCTCGTGTTCTCCACCGCGGGAACAGCTTGTACTTAATATTGCAATATCGTGCTCTTGAGAATATACGTAGATACGAGTACACCGGATTCTGTCTTCACTTCTCGTCATTTCTAAGTTCGAAATTAGCAGCGGCGAAGCGCGTGCGCGAAAATTCAGACTAGCGATTGGCCACGATCGGCGTTTGGCCAGCGGGCGAATAGCCGCGGTCGATCGTGATTCCGAATTTTCACGCACGGGTTCCGGTCTCGAATTGACGTATGAAATATCGATGATAAATAATATTGACCAAAACTATTGAGAAATTCTGAACAAACAGAAGGGTTTTAAGAAGCAATTATAATTTTTATTTTGGGAATTTCGGAATATCCTAATAATAGAAAAAATTTTTTTTAATAAAATAATAATAATAATAATAATAAAAAATAATAATAATAATAATAATAATAATAATGATGATAATAATAAATAGTTTTCCAATAAAATATTTGCAAATAAATCTGATATCATTACAATCACGGATATGATTTTTTTCATTGTTCGTTTTGGCTGTAAAGATCGAAATTTGATTACCATCGATTGCACGTAACGATTAGTTTGCGAAAAATTCTGCGTTAAACGTCCAGAGTCGGAGAAAAAGAAACGCGAGTCGATGGATCTTCGTCTCTCCACCGGCCAAAAATGGTCCAGATCGTCAAGAGAGGTTCTTTACTTCGATTCCATTATTCAATGGTTACTTTCGCATTTGATCCCTTTATGGAATTTAACGATATCGCGTTCGCGCGTGATATACCGATACGCGCAAACTGTTCAGCCGTCGAAAGGCGAGAGCGAGAGAGACGACCCACGGCTAAAACGTTGTGCTTATATCGCCGGACCAAATATGGCGCACTCGATCGCCGGGCGGTCCCCGTCCTCGATTTTTCGGAAATTTAAATCACCGAAGAGAGAGAGAGAGAGAGAGGGAGAGAGAGAGAGAGAGACAGCGAGTAAAGCAAAAGTGCTTTCGTATAATAAAATCGTTGGACTCTCGCGTCGTTCGCCGAACGATATCGCCGATTTCTTATACCTGCGATGAAAAACCATAAGAACCGTGCCATAATTTAATCCCACCGAGCCCCGACGTGCCTCGTAAAAATGTTTCTTTCGTCAATTAGCCGAAAAAAATACACACTTTTGCCATAAAATTCGGCTAATTTGGAAACAAACATAAAAAGAAAGTCTTTCGAAGACGCAATTAAACAAAAATCATTCCTGCGATTTCCTCGCTTGGGGAAAATTCCATATTTTCCGTATGAAAATAAGTTTTACCGACAATTTATTGCAAACAAAACGCAATAAAGGACAACACATATGTAAAATAACCTAAATAAATGAATAATAATAAATCAAATAATGAAATAACTAAAATTGTTGTATTTATTATTCGAATAACGAAATAGATTCAATAATATTCAAATATGTGAAAATAAAAGAAAAAACGGAGAAATGTAGAAGAAGGATAGATCGGGCGTTTAACGATTTTCACAGTTGTTCGTTTGAAACTCGAGAGTCGAGGAATGGTGGCCCAGAGCATAACGTCGAGTATAGTTCCATGGCCCGCGCGCCGCGATCTAATCTCGACTTGAAATTTATACTTTCCTGCACCACTACTTTTCGGCGCCATACCTAATATCGTGGCGCGGTGTATCCTGAGAGACGTTGCTTGCGGTGCGTTGTTGGTGTGCCGCGCACCACAGCTGCCGCTGCTGGTGGTGCTGCTGTTCCTTGCTGCCGGTTTCGGTCGATCCTTTGGTAGGCGGCGACTTTATCTGCTTTACGAGCGGACTCCTCGAGTCGCCGGGTTTCCCTTCGTGTATATAATGTAGAGAGAAACAAGGATAGAAGCAGCCGCAGCAGCAGCAGCAGCAGCAGCAGCGGAAGGACCATCTCGCGCCTCGCACACTCGTTCTCACTGTCTTTCTTCCCCTCTCACTCTCTCTCTGTCCAATAATAACCCGACTGGAATCCAAAGAAGATAAAATGGTGGACCGGTTGCGTGGCATATCCGAACCCCACACGTACCACACCCGCACATTACGATAAAACGAACGTGTGTTAGTGAATTCGAAGCCCGAACACGATTCCGAATCTTTCTTCCACCATCGGCCACCATTTTGGCCTTAATTAATTGAACGGACCGAGGCATTAACGAAAATGTCACTGCCAACATCCATGGAACGCCGCGTCGTTGTCCGGAGCGCCGCCTTCTTTCGGCCGATTACTTTTTTCTTCGTTTTTTCATTTTTTTTTCTTTTCTCTCATCTTCTCTTCCGTTTTTTTTTCTTTCGGCTTTTCGGTGCTCGAACCTCGCGGCACATAAGCCGAATCGTCGTCATACGATATTCTTGAGAACGTTGTCTGTCCACGCGGGACTTTGCTTATGATAATGCGACCCCTCTCAATTCTCTTCTTTTCACGTTTTTCGGCCGCTCCTGCTCTTCGGCTTCGGCCCCGAAGATTTAGCGATGGTTTGAAAAAATAAAATAAGACGAAATAAAATCCACGAATGCACCTGCCTGAGGTTTCTTCGCCGAAGTATTGATTTTTTATCGCGATTTCATTCGTGAATAATTGTCCGATTGCATCATCATTTTCGATAATCGATTTTTACAATGTAGGAATGCTGGGTGTATTAATTGGAATTCAAAAATTTATTTATTCCGCTCGTAAAACATTTAATCGCGGTTGCTGGAATTCAATTTGAGAAATTTAATTGTATCCAAATAAATATATAACGACTGATTAGGACTAATTGGAACCCAAGTCGAGGTATATAAGTTGATATTATTATCAGATCCAATAATTATCATTGTTTTAACTGTTATTCAAAATGTACTTTATATAACCTGACATTTATAATCTCACTGCAATATATATATAGTATATTAACCATAAATACCTGAGATATCTGATTTAAAATAAATTCATCTTCAATGATAGATAAATAAATATATATAACGATCGATAAATATTTCTAGCCAATCTAAATCGAGTGGCATTCGAATCTACTCAGTATCACGCGCATGCGCGAATACGTCCGCATCAAGATTGGCCACTAGCTGCTATCGGCGGCGCGAACAAACCGCGCAGCCAATCATATCGCCGACTAACCCCGCGCGAGCGCTTCAAACTGCCAACTTCTACAATCAACGGTCCTCGCATGCGAATGCCGTCCATTGTTCAGAAACTCGCAGCAGCCGTCGTCGACCGTAAGAGCGGCAAAATTATAACACACACGCGGTAAAGAAAAGCGAAAACGACGGCAAGCGTGTAACTCCGGGGTGTCGCGATTGCGAAGCCGCGATGCTTACGCGGATACGAATTCACACAAAAAAATAAAAAAATGGAGCATCGAGAGCTTCGCGCGGATCGGTTAAACAGGAGCCGGAGATCTTCTCCACGGTTTCGTATCTTTGCTCTTGCATTCACTGAGTATTATTGTATATATTATGCAGACACAATGAATGGTCGTGCATCTATCGTTTCTCGCGCATAGATGTGTATAGATACACCCGTGATCGTAATCCCCAAGCGATCTGTTTTTCTTTCTTGCTCGTGTGTGTTTCGCAGCGTGCGGGCGGGTGCCCACAGTCAGCAGAAACTGAGAGATAATGATCGCTTTGGAACACAACACGGTGTCCGTGTCTACCTTTTCTTTGCTCCTCCTTCCCTCTTTCTCTTCCCTCGACGTACACACACCGACAATCAAAAACACCTACACAGATAAACAAGCACTGTCTGATTTGAATATCTCTTCTTAGCTCTCTTTACTTTAAATTTACCTTACCTCTCGTTTATCTCTCTTGCCGTTCTTCCTACTCTTCATTCGAGAGACAGAGAAAGAGGGAGTGATACGGACAGAAAGAAAGAGAGAGAGTGAATAGAGAAAAGGCGGCAGCAAAACGTTAAACCTCGCACGGATTTCAGAGAGGTATACGATAACGTAGGGTCCCACTTAGCTACTAATGCTGTCGCTACCCGCTTCTTTTTATTTACGTTTTATTTCATTTTCTTTTCTCTTCTTCTTTTTTTTTTGTTCCAAGCCGAACCGAGGCTATAGCTGAGGTAAATTATGACTTCTGGCAAATGTTGGCTGTTCTTTGTCTCCGTCTCATTCTCTCGCGGTGTCTTGGTCGCCTTGCTGGTGAACCAAACGGCAGCCACAGTTATCGGGCACGTTCTCTCCAATGGCGGAAAACGAGCCGCGCGATTAATTATCATCTCTTTTCTCTAATACCTCTGCTATTTTATACCAACGTCGTATTGTGCATGCGGAGAGTCTAGGCAACGTATGTGCGTCGTGTTCTTCACGTGGGTGCACTGAATTATCGTTCGTCGGCGTTCTGGACGGCACAGCCGTTGGCCGTTCAAGCTTTGATTAAATTCCTATCTTCAGGCTCTAGTGTTTATCTAAAAATGATATCATTGATACCGCATGAAAAAAAAAAACACCGATCTATGTTCGTGCGACTCCGCATATATACTTCAAAGCTACTTTACTCACTCTCACCTTGAATAGAATTTATAAGGGTCTTGTTTATGGTAGTCTTGATAATGTACATTCACCGCGAATAATAAACGAGTCTGTAAAGAGGTCAGAAAAAAAAATAAGCTCCGATATTAACATGTTTTTATGTTTTTTTCTCTTGTTTTCTTTTCGTCGGAAGTCCTCCAATGACCGAAGCTTCATCAACAGCCACGAAATTTCGTAGAGAGTCGATGGAATGTGTTTGCGTATTAAAACGTGGTAACATACTCATCACGGACGTTATAACGAGGCTCGTCAGACGCGATTAACGATTTCCCGTGAAGCAAAAACTCTCGTTTCAACCCTTCGCCGAGTATCCTCGTATATCTCGATTATTTATCGTCGTAAGTTTGTTGAGAACCAACGAGTTCTCAAAATTCGCAGACTAAAACCTTCCAAACGCATCATACGCAAGTCGGTTTAATAAATCGTCGTATTATTACCTTCGTGATTCGTTAACGCTCTTTTATAGAACCGGTATTCAATAATTCCACCTCACAGTCGCAAAGGCTTCGCGCAGTGCTTTCAAAGTTCCACATCGACAAAAATGTCTCGCTATACGTTCTCCGATGAAATCCCGACGATCTCGCGAGTTGCATCAAGATCCATCGGGTTGATTCCCGCGACCTCGAGACAATCGCGAAGGTCGAGCATATGCGAAGCTCGTGAGAACGAGAAGGACGCAAATGTGCCAACAACTGAGATTCGACGATTTTCCCGGACGATCAATGACCGTCCGGAATTTTCATCCGTCTTCTCTCTGTATTCGCGAAACGTTTGCGGATCACCTCGTCGACGTTGGTCGACGTTGGCAAAAGAAGGGCGGCTCGTTAGTTCCACAGCCATTTGGAATTTCTTGCAACAAAGCCGAAGAGCGCACACGGCAAACGCGCTACCGACTTTATATGACCACCGGTTGCATGTCGCTCGACAAACGGAGCGTTCAACGAGAGAAAGGAATACATATACGAACGAGGATGACACACAGCGTGCGCGCACGTGGTCTTGGTGTAACGATGCCGAAGAAAACGCGACCCCCGATGCGATCGAGAGGCGGTTTGGCACGCCGCCGCGCGGTTGTGGAAGCTTCGGGCTCTCCGGTCCGAACTCCGAAGGACGTCGAAGAGAGAAAAATAATCTTGACGAACGAGAGTGGAAAGGGGACGAGTGAGTTGCTGTTTTTCCAATCCGAGGGCGACGACCACGCGCAACTCCCCCACCTTTCGCTTTTGCCCGTTCGTAAGTTTTTTTTTCTCGCTTGTTTTTTTTTTTTCGTGACCGGGGAACGAGCGACGCGTTCGCCCACGATAATTTGTATCTCCGATTTGTAAAAGCTGCGTGGCTCACAGCCCCCCTGCGGTTGAATAAGAAGAAGAACCATTCACGGCGAAGAGGGGCAAGAAGAAGAAGAAGAAGAAGAAGAGGCAGAAGAGACACCACGCGGACGGATGGATGTATAAAAGAAAAAGTCGAAGAAGAGACGCGATGCCTGCCAGGTGCTCGAGGAGAGATCTCTCGTTGCTGGTCCTCTTGCGTTCCGGGCTGTATATATCCCCCTACGGCTACATACTTGACTCCCTTCCCTCCTTCCGCCCCGGCGTCAAAACCCTCCCCCTGACGGCTCACGGATGGACAATCTCATTGTGCTTCCATCGAGCATGTTCTCTTCGCGCCACGCATGCCACGATGGATTCACAAATGCGCAAGACGACCATAGTTACGAATCACGAAACACGGAGGCTGAATCACATATATCGCAATTCATCCCCGAAATCTGAGAAAACATTTGGATTCTATTCTCGCCCATAGCGGCGATAAATGCACGCGAACGAACCATTTCGCGGCAGATTCGTTGACCTCCCAGCTAAGTCATCGAACATCGATTACGTAAAACCTTTCTTCCGGTTTGGAATGACGTATAGAATTATCTTCCCGGCATCGAGTAACAGCTGAGTAAACTCTACTTGGACACTCGTGGTCGGTCTTACGTCTCTGCTGTCCTTCTAGTAGAATCCATTGTGGGTCAAAGGCGTGTGTCCGGTAACCTTTTCAATACTTGCAAACATCAATACATCCCAAGAATAATGAGAAAATGAGGGCCCACGAGCTTTTTCACGGTGTTTATACACCGTCGACCGAAAACATGTCCCCAAACGAGAATAACGAACGAAGAAACGAAAACACTCGGGACACGCGCGTCCGTGGAAACCATATCCCGCGGTTTTACCGGTAAACACCAAGTCCGATGTCGAGTTTGCCAACAGTATCCAACAAACGGTCCATCGTTTCGGCCGCAACCATCACCAACCATTGATTCTCATGTCCGGCTGTTCAGTGTCCTCGTTTCGAACAAATCTTTCGCTTTGTTTGGCGATTCACGAGAAGCCCCATGGGTATATCGCAGTAGCGGGCTGTCGAGGCCATTGTGCGAGCGTGCGCGACCTCGTGCGGTGGCGGCGCGCATCAAAACCGTCCCGAGAATGGTGAAGAAAATGGACGGGCGCCTGACATAACCTCATGGAAAAACCGATGCAACGGGCGGTAAACACGTGCGAACTATAACAAACATGAGTGACTTCGCTTTGGGCTTTGAGAGGAAACGACGGAGAGAACTCGTCAGGGATGGACTTTCTTTGCGAGAAGAAAAAAGTAAGAAGCAATGCTCGGTAGGGACACGGGATTAAGGGGTGCGAGGAGGGGAAGAGAACGGACTCAAGCGACAAACGGTCGACGTGGGCGGGTGGCCCGTGTTCACGCGTGACTTCTGCACCCGGTAAAACCTTTTTCAGCCTCGCTGTGTAACTTCGTTCTCTTCTTTTTGGATTTTTTTTCCTATGTGCGTAGCGAGAGCGAGAGGAAGCGCAAGGTGCTGCTGTTGTGGCTTCTGTTGGTGGCTGCTGCTTCGGTGTTATTAGCAGACTCCCGGAGGACTCGTCCGGGTCTTCTTAATTCTTATTCTTCCGGCGTACACCCGGCTCTTCCCCTTTTTGTACACGAGTTTTCCTTCATATCCTAGTTTGTCGTCCCGCTGGCAAGACACGGGCGTTACGCGCTCGGAATAATGGGAAGAATAAAATTCGATTGAAGGTGCATGCGGTGTACCTTTATTGGTATGTGTGTCCTGCTAAGAAGCTTTTCTTCATTCAATCTCGTGTAAACGTGGCTCGCGCACGGGTCGGTTTATTCTTCCTCGCAGAGGGAATCCTGGTAACTGGAAACGTTTGATGCGTCTTTTAGGCGCCGCTAATGTTTTTTTATCGTTTTATTTCGGTGTGAGCACGCGCGCGTATTCGATGTACGAAGTAATGAGCGTCGTTTCCGATCCTATGAATTTTTTGAACATTGTAATCGTTGATTGTTGTTATTTTTCCTATTTTTGAACGATTCGTTAGATTATTTAATTACCTACTTGGTTGAGTAATGATATCACCGCCTCACCTGCCGAATGTTCCTACCTTCTTCGCGGTATCGCAAGGAAATTTTCAACGCTGAATTACGACAACAAAAAAAAAGAAATGTACGCGATTGATTAACGTCGGCTTTCATAAATAACTATCATAAATTTGTTTCGAAGTCCGATGTGATAATGACAAAATAACGAAGTACAGACGCAGAAATTTATTCAGCCTCGACTAGAGTACGCAGCTTCCGAAGCGATATAGTATCAGTCCTATGAGACGGACGAACGTGTACTTAGAGTGCCGGATTGCGATTTTCCACCGTGACGCGGCGCACCCTCCCTTTATCGTTTCATTTATCGTCGTTGGTTGTCTTTTTTCCGTCCACGACGCTACGCGCGATCATCGAAGCTGTAAACACGTCGGGCGTGCAAATCTCGGAGGCTCAAACACTCTCGTTTATTTTTCCATCGAGATATCGTGAATCTCGATCGCCAGAGCGTATACGTGTACGCACGACGACGGGCAGCGCCACCACCGGAGCGAATCGCGATCGTGCCGGAAAGAGATCATCTCCGTGTGATGCGACACAGCTGGCTCATATTGAAAAAGTCCGACCCTCTTCGAACGCGAATATCTTTTCCTCCCTTTGGAAAAATAACGTGTGCATCCCTCTCCCCCTCCGCAACCCCCTCGTGGAAGCTACCGCGCTTTGACCCTCTGACACACCGTACTTAGTAACATCGTTAGGCACATACATATGCGATCTCTATCTTTATGTTCCAAAACCCCCTGCGGATATATATTTTTTCTCACCTTCCGGATCCACGACGATTCATATGGGTTTCGATCCCGAATTTCCGCGCATCATCCACTCAGAATTCTCCCCAGGAACTCGAAACGAGAGCCTCAATCATTTCGAACCTCTCCACTCCCGTTTCGTATAATACACCCATGGAAATCTCTCGTACGAACCTCCATGAGCCCGCTGGGCGTGTGAGAACGTGTGGGCCAAACGTTTCCCGCTGGCGCTAACTACCCTCGACCCCGGGGGTTGCCCGAGAAACGATTTCTCCGGGGCATGTGGCCCCTTCGCTGCCACACCCTTCGAAACAAGAAGCTCCACCCTCTGTTAGAAATACAAAAAGAATGGCAGACGAGGAACCGCAGACCAATCTCGCGTCAACTACTTAAGGCACTTTCATCGAATGCTCGACGAATTTACTCATTTTTTAGATTTTATTTATTTATTTTTGTACTTGGTCAATCAATCGACGATTTTGGAACATGAGAAATAGAAACTCATTCGGAAATTAAGTATTGTTGCGACCAATGCATTCTGTGAAAAGCTTCGAGCCAAACAAGTGGTCTCGACGATATTGCGCAGTCTTCGGATTAGTGACAACCTACTTCTTTAACCTCGATTATCGCAAAAGCGTTGAATATTTTTTTCACCGCCGGTCTTTTCAAAATCGAGGTTCCACCGTACCTTCCCGAACATTCGTACCACTCATTCCTCACCCTCCAGCTACCTCACCATCCCGTCGCGTTCTATACTCTCCTACCCGCAATTAATATATTTGTATTACATTCACCGCGCGAAGCCGCTTTGACGCCTCGACAAAAGAAACGAAACGAAAAAAAAAGTCGTTCGGCGAAGCTAATCACAGAGCAAATAAATCAAAAGACAAAATATGAATTATGAGTTAATTTAAACGCACCTAATGAGCCCCGCGCGATGGAATATTAAATTGTCCA
Source organism: Sussaba pulchella (assembly GCA_963971145.1). Taxonomy (NCBI): domain Eukaryota; kingdom Metazoa; phylum Arthropoda; class Insecta; order Hymenoptera; family Ichneumonidae; genus Sussaba; species Sussaba pulchella. The sequence goes on from OZ020168.1 coordinate 4,975,759, forward strand.
ATATGTTCGTATTCGTCCACAATGTTTTTTAAAATTTATTATATACTTTATCGGCGTACGATATATCACAACTGTGTTAAATAGCGTGCTTTTAGTCGAGGGGGCCAGAGAGGGGTGAAGTGAGGAGGGAAGGGTAGGCTCGAAACGTTTCGTCTTTAACCTTTTGGTAACTGGTCATTTGTACGAACGCAGATCGATTATCATTCCATCAGGTTCTCTGATATCTCCGGCTCGAGGAGTGGAAACCCACGGAGAATTATTAAACTCGTTAATACGACTCGCGTTTGACCCCTCGGCCGTTTCGAGCTCACTGAGATCAAACTGCGGCCACGTGACTCGAAAGCCTTGTTGTACAGGTTTTACCTGTGTTATTACATCCTTTCTGGTGTACAATTTTGTTCCGGCTAATGAGACCGAGCACACTGCGATGGTTGTGAAACCGTAGAAAAATCCGTTGACTCGGAGAGAATCATGGTGGGCACGATGGATGCTCGAATCGGGAAGGGCGAAACCAACCGGAGTGCGCGGCACGAGGGAGAGGGAAGAAGGGGGGGGGGGGGGGCAGGTGAGAGAGAACCAAGGTGGCTACGACTCGCAACTCGGAGGTGCTGCTGAGGTTCTCCATTGGGGATTATAACGTAGCCAGCCCTGCGTGATTCACCCTTCGATCGATCGTGACGAGCCTGTACTATCATAATCGATAATGGCCGAGTCAGACGCGCTTCCTATAAAGAGAGAAAAAAAAAAGTCTATGCCGATGGTGTGTATACGAAGCTTCTTTCCTTCATGTTCTTATCTTTCGCTCTCGTTATCCATTTTACTAGAATACTCCGGACAGTATTGCAAAGTCATCTCGCTTCGTCATTTCCCTCCCTTTTTACCTTCTCCGTTTCTTTTTCCATTTCGTCGAAAATAATTTTCCGATTTTCTTTCTTCGTAGATTGAAAAAAGGTAACGATTTTTTTTTTCGGGTATTTTATTGTTGGGATAAAAAGGCGGGAGGTGGGATGATATTTGAAAAATTATTCTGGGTTTCGGGATGTGTGCTTGGTGTGTTGGGGGTCTCATCAACCGCCCGCCCCTACACGCGTTGCCACTCGGTTGGGTAGATTTTAGACGCGTTGATAAATTATTCGCTGTTGCATCGTTTTCCATGGGAAGTAAATGACACCTCCGAGTAAAATCTCGTTGGGTCTGACAGGGCGAGGATCGACGTACAGGATCGACACGGGACGTCCGGACTGACGCAGCTCCTTGCTTGAATTCTCGGCGGGGTTTCCATACCCGCGGATGATCATTAATGCTCGATTTAATTACACTTCTCATCGACTTTGTAATTTCTTCATGAAATAAACTCGCCCGAGACACGGAATCATTTACAACTACCCGATGCTTGTCTCGACGTTGTAATTTAGTATTCTCCGAAGACGCAATCACGTTATTCGTATCTTCGAGTACGCGTCGTGTTCGCGGAAGTGTATTTCTTTATTTGTATATAACATTTTTTTAATCATCGAATTGTGAGATCATTGGAAGAAAAAAAAGTGAAAAGTGAAATGAAGAATAAGCGAAATGAAGTATAAATCTCGAGATTGAAGGATTTTCAAGTCGCTCATTTTCGTTACTTCTTTCCAAACAAAAAAATTAATTTTTTTTCCATGCAGTTTTAAGAATGATCGAAAATTGAATTTTTCGATTCCAGATGCCTAATGCAATAACGCGTGTTCGGGTAATGGAATAAAAAGCGAAGCCGTGAGATGGAGAGTGAAGTAATAACAAAGAGCAAAGTTTGTCTCTTTCTATGAAAGAAGAGGAATAAGGTGGAAGAAGGAACACCGGCGAGAACAGGAGGAAGGTGAAAAATAGAAATTAAGGGCCGGTGAGTTATCGCGGTTGCGTGAGAGAGAAGCGGCGCGAGATAAATCACAAACCGCAGGCCGCCGCCTCTCGCGCGACCGCATGCACTGCCGTAGCATGCACTCGAAAACAAAAGTAGAAAAAAACGACGTGTAAAAAATATATTGCGTAATATATCTATACAAACCGGCTCGGAATTGTGGCGCAAAATTCAGCCCCGACCGACCGCGCCAACGCCGTTCGCCCCTCAGAGTCGCGAATGCAAAAAGCAACGAGACGTTCTGGGCAAATCCACGACGCGGGGATTAATAGCGCACCGCAAATAATACGCTCTTTCGACTATCTGCCTCATGCCTCCCATTCACCTAGAACCCCCCCGTTCGTCTCCCCTCCCCTCCTGCGAAATACAATGATAATCTACGAAACAATTTATTTATCAAATACAATGTTGTTTTTTTTTAAGTGAATAAATAATATGAAATTGGGGAAAATCGACGAAAGCATTAAAATAAATAATTCAATTGCTTTATTCAGCTGTGCTTAATAATAGGTGCATTTTAAAATTAAATTTAATAATTACCAGATATAAAAATCGACGAAAGTATTTCAATAAAAATGTAATTATTTAATCTCAACTTTAGTTAAAAAACAATCGAAAATTGACGGAACTTTCAAAATAGCGATTCAATTATTTTTATTCAATTCGAGTTAATGATACATTTATTTCGCAATTGAATTCAACGTTTCGCGTGACTTTGAATTATCGATTATATAACCATGTTAAATAAATATTTCTAATTCCCATGAAAAATCTATTTTACATTGAAAAAAATTTTCAAGTTACGAAAACTCAACAAATCAGTGGCAACAACAGAGAACCAGTAGATATAGAATAAAATCATCAAATTTATGAATAATAATTAATGTTAGTTCGTAATTAAAAAAAAAAAATTCATGACAATTTTTTTTTTCGCAACTCATTTCCTTATCTTTCTTTCGGTCAATCGTTGATTACCGCGCGTGTAAATTAAACGAAAGTCACGCGAGTGGAGTTTCACGGTGACGGTGTACCTCTTGCGGATTACACACATATACAAGCTCGGCGAAATTGTCGGACTCGCGTGTCGTGCGTGCGCGGTTTTTGCTTCGCGTACGTGTGACGTGTACGCGTGTGTGCGTTTCGAACATCGACGACTGTACGACGACGGGACTCGATCTTATCGTGAAAACGGTGCTCACCGTCGTGGATGTGCCTATATGCGCTACGAGCTTTCGCCCGAAGCCTCTAAACGGATAAACGATAGCCACGGTAAATGCATCGTTATCCTTCTGTCTGGGAATTATACATCTTCACGCGACAATCTCGGTGACTCCCGACTAGATCCACACACACCCGCATTATATGTATAGATAAATAAAAATATACGCATTCCTATACGTGTATATAAGTTATATACGTGTATATGAGTCTGTATATATACAGATCAACGCACATGTGTGTGTGTGTACGTGTGTGTGCTTGTATATATTAGGTCCATGGTGATATTCACAAGTGCAACGCGTCAGGTACGCGTTTAGTGTGTGCTATCTACCGTGACAGTGATTAGACGACACTTATCTCTAATCACTATCTTTACACGGCTCGGGAAAATTAATTCACGCCGGGTGCTCACACTTTCGCACGCACTCGGATGCTCATGGACTTTATACAAATACGTTACATATCCAACGGACTGGCATTTTCTTTTCATTCCATTGTTTTGGTTGTTTTTTTCTTTTTTATTATTAAAATTTATAGAATTTCATTTCTCGAAGAGACTCGCGAGTTTCTTCTGGCTAAAAAAGCCAATAACTCTGCGATTTTTTAGCGATATGTCGTCTATTTATTCAGTCTACATAAACAGACAACCCACAATACAAACATTTCTTCATTACCTAATTTTATCTGTTTCCGATCGGTAGAAAACTTTTCTTTCTTTCAAAAAAGCTGCTTTAAAAGAACTTCTGCTAATCACATTTAATAATTCAGTTTTTGCTTAATTCGAATTTATCCGTAACAAATAATAATCCAACCATTTAGGTAGATGCATAAATCTCTACAGGCATAAGTTTCGTGAAGAAAAAAAAATTAATAACTTTTAAAACATTTGTTTTCCATAAATATTTGAAAACCCGGCAAGACCCCCGGGGTGCATGCGTGAAGACTCGTACGTTTGATCGAAACAACGGTTTCACTATGGGGTCCGCGGCGATGTTTCGTTTTCTTTCGTCGGCCAAAGACACGGATCTGCTCTTGTATGTGTATCCGCCATTGTTCGGGGCCATGTGAGGCGAGGTATACGCGGCCATGTTAGCGAACGTCCCCGCGGCCACGAAGACCCGGAGAACCCGCGGAGAAGCCGGGCACGTATGGAGCCGAGAGTCCGAGAGCACATGTAGGTAGATAGGAAGAAGAAGAAAAACCGACAAAGCATAGAGAAAACGACGAAGAGAGGGAGAGACGAGAGAAGTGGACCCTCGGGAGTGGCGAGAAGAAAGGAAAGGAAGGGTAAACGATCTATCGTCTTCTTCTTCTTCTTCGTCTTACCTTGTCTCTCATTCTCCATCCACCGTCTTTGGTTTCTCTTCTCTCCTTCTCTGTTTCTCGATTCTCAACCCGAAGTACTCGCAGCCTCCGGCTAGCCGAGATACAAAACCTAAGTCGTTGCCGAGGTGCGTGCACGTACGCGAGCAGTGACTCCGTTTCAACTTATTCTCTCTTCGTCTTTCTCTCTGTTTCTCCTTCGCCACTGGCTTCTCCTACGTCGTTTGCTCTCCCGACATTCTATAATTATAAATTATAACCCATAACCATAGTTCCATCAAACGAGATCACCTGCACGCAACCATAGTCGGACGTCCATCCTCGCGAACCCGAGGAACAGCGAAAATTTTTATCCCGTGTGGTCGAGATGCTCGTGGCCTGTTCGTCCAACAGTGGCTGTTTCGATCTCACAACGCCTTGTTGCCAACACCTTTGATCTTACACTGCGCTAGGTTGAATGAAGCTTTTATCCGCTGGTCTCGCTGGACCACGGTGAGTTTGTTGTGGAATCAACCACTCTGTTTCATGCAAATCTTCTTTCTCGCTGTCGACGCGTTGCTTACGACGGTGGTTGGCAGTTGGGTTTTTTTTTCCGTTGCTTTCTGTTTCGAGGTAAACTGCTGTTTCGTCGAGTGTCGCAAAATACATCACCTATATCCGTATTATCATAATCATAATTCCGCAATTTTTCTAGCATGTGTATTATTTTCTAATTCCATTAGTTCACTATGTGAAGAGTTACATTATAAATAATGTGAATGAAATATGAATTATATGACTTAATGCAATATTAATAGATAGAATAAAAAACAAAGGAAAAAGAATAAAAAATTCCAAGCGGGTGAGCATAATAATTATCATGCTCATAATTTCCCAGTTTATTGCAATATATGCATTATCTTATAATTGCGTTATTTAACTGTGCCACGGAAAATGGACCACAGAATCCCACTGAAAAGCAAATTGCATGACTTAATGCAATATCGATGGATAAAGTAACAGAAAAAAAAAGAAAAAAAAAAGAAAATATCACCAAGTGAGGTTTGTGACATATTTCCCTGCAAGGGATGCTGCGCGGGGGCTTACGATTGCGGCGAATTGGTTATGAATTTGTGACGGGGGCAGTGCGTTAATGGGAGGAGGGATGCGAGTTTAGCTGTGCCGCGAGGGGGATGGAGAGCTGGCTCTTCGATTCGTCGCGTTGGGGGTTGCAGATGGCGACTATGTATATACATATTTATATATAAACGAGCGACTGCGGACGACGTAACCGGCAATATCACCGCTTAGGGAGGATAATTGAGTATTGTAAGGGCGACAACAAAATCAAATTTCGGTGTGTATTACGACGGATAGAGCCTTATGCGGTCGTACAACCCCCCGCCTCGATCTCTACGAGGTTTCGCCATACGCACGCGGTTGTTATACACCACTCTCGCTATTGTAACGACGCGGATGGTTTCCAGTTGTCACTTCGTCTCTTTTTCTTCATTTTTCTCGAACGAGGAACGTCGTTCGTTCTCGGTCCCCAGGCGTTTCGTGGCACGAAGCATTCGTCATTGCATTGTTGTCCCTCGAATGAAAACACGCACGATTTGCGAACATTCGAACCACGAGATGCCGACCATCGGACAGATGCTTCGCTCTCGCTGCAGAATGCAATTGTGACGTCGTGCGAGCATCCCTCTTTATGTTTTATTTTATTTTCTTGTTAGCTTCTTTATTTTTTTTTTATTTTTTTTTTATGATGAACGGCTCGTTTGGTTGAATTATTCGTTGGGTTTCGAAATGTGATGGTAGAGCTTATGAACGTTCGTTGAAAATTTCTGATTATCTTTGTATCAATTCATTAAAAAATTAATTGATTCTACTTGGAGGAATGGATAGATAATTTTGTGAATTAGAGATTTATTTTTATAATCTTTTGATTGAATTAGCTTCGAAGTGAAAATTGGGAAGAAATTCGACGGGAAACATGATTTTATTTTATGCTAAGGAATCACTTCAGTGTGCAGATACATCGATATACTACGGAAAAGTATGAGTTACAAAATTAAAACCTTATCCATTTCGTATTGTTTTTTTATTTTGACAAATAATAGATTCAATATGGATTGCATATCGTCCCCTAACGACTAGCGAGTAAGTTTCAACGAAGCAATTTCTCACAATTATACAAGCTAATTAAGTAATTCCTTTTTTTTAACCATCGTCATCGTAGCTTGATTCCCGCTTGTAGTTAATTTAACCATTTTCTTGATATCAGTTTTCACGTTGCGGACTAATAACGAGAAACGTCTATCATTGCGCAGACGCTCGAGAATCAATGCTCATAAACATTTCGTGCAGCGCTATTTTTTTTTGTGTTTTTAATTCAAATTCCGTCATTTTTCCTTTTTTTATTTTTAAATCATTGCGCGTGCCCCTGGTCATTACGTCAAGCGATTATATGGTTTATCGCGCCAAGCGCGTCCAGCAAAGATTCTCCACCCCCGATAAAAGCTCTCGTCGAGAGTGAGCTTACGATAATCGAGCGAGCGAGAACTCCGGCTGAGATTGCGTCTCGTGACGCCTCCGACTCGCTCGTACGTGACTCAGGAAGTAAAAGGGTTGTTGAATAACGCACACACGGTATGATAACGCCTCGTTAGCGCAATACCAACCACACGGAAGAGACCGAACCTGCGTTGACAACAAAAATTATTCTACGTCGGTCCTTCTTTTTACCACATTGCTTATCTTCGTTTGTTCATTCTTCATTTATTTGTTCATTTATTAAACGAATCGTCGCGTCTTTTATTCTTTTCGTAATTATTGTGTTTTCCCTCTTAAAAAAAAATTGGGACATTACTAAAATAAATAAACTTTTATTCATTCTAAAGAAATAAATAAATACAATTTCATTCATAAAACAAGTTTTTATTTAAATCTACTTGTTATTTGTTATTGTTATTATTTGTTTCTATTTATTTGAACAAGTAGGCAATTGTTTATATCGTATTTTGGTGAATTTACATGGGCAAGCTCGTTGATTCGCCGCTAGGTTTTTCCGTGGACAGCCGACCGTGTTTTTCCGAGGCATTCGAGAAATAACGCAGCTCTCACGTGACCGAGCGCCATTATCCTCTCGAGGCCGGTTACACCGGGCCACGCGATCTCTGTCACCTAATAACGTTTCGCCTAATCGGGCGAACCGATAAGACCGAAATATTCGCCCCGACATGCGAGCCCTCCACTGCCATCGCTCTGCACCGTGGCTGCGCTGCTGCGATCGGTGCCGTTGCACCCTGCGAAACCTCTGTGTTGGGTACTTTGACCGCCTATGTATACGCCAAACCGTTTCTCACCCGACTACCGTCGCTAGGTTCATCGTCAACGAAACGAAATTAACTTTCGAGAAACCACCAGGTGGCACATCCTCAGAGAAATGCGACAAACATTCTTCGTTAAAATTAAAAATATAGAAAACTATAGAAAAATATAGAAAAATATAGAAAAAAATAAATAAAACTAACAAATGTCGATGAACAGCCTTAATTTGTATCTCAAAATCTTGGATAATCGAGTATCACATAATTCATTTAATTCATGTGTGAAATTTTTAGTGGTGTGATAATGGTTCGAGTTATTTTAAATGACAAAATATTAAACCAAAATTGTTAGCAATAATTATTGTAATAAGTATTAATTTATAGTTTTTTTTCATCGTGATGACAAGAGTTGGAGCAGATTCGAGAATAAATTTTACGAAATGGGACAAACATTCTTCGTTGGAAAGAAAGAATAGGAAATAAACGAACCAAAGAAATGTCGATAAACCGCCTTAATTTGTATCTCAAAATCTTGGATAACCGAGTATCACATAATTCATCCAATCCATAGGTAAAATTCCTAGCAGCAGTCATAATATTTTGAATTATTTTCTACAAGAAAATCTTGAACCGAAATCATTACTAAAAACGCCTCTAATTAGTATTAACGTTGTGTTATTTTTTGTGCGCTGACAAGAGTTGGGGTGGACTCACGATTAAATTCTACGAATTCGTGGTTGTCCAGCATCAGATAAATGGGAAGTGGGGTGGGGGTGGGCGTGCGGACGTCATTAAGAAACATTTTGATCGAGCGGGCCCGAACGAAAAAAAAATTCAATTTTTCCATTCGAAGAATCCGCGGGTTCTCGAATAACCCTCCGAGAAAACAATTAAGAATTCCCGCGCGTGTCGAGAAAATTAATCGAGTCTCATTTTTCTATGTATCCCGTAAGTCGTTTTTTCTTCAATTTTTTCGTTTTTTTTTCTTGGGATTTCTTTTCGGAGGTGAGCTATGGGCGTTCCTGATGTTTCTCGCGCCTCGGTTTCGAGGTGAAATTTCACGCGACTGAGACGATCTTTAATTTGGAGTGAGATGGAAAATATGAAAGATGTAATATTTTTCATATGTATATCCTTCGGCACAAGAAATCGGTGCCTGACGACGCGTTACAAGCAGCGTTGCTTCACGAAGACGATAGAGGGCGTATTATTATAAATAATATTTAATATCTCAACCTCCACCTGGAAAAAATCAAAAATAAAAATAATCGTAAGAAAGTTCAGTAATATTTAATATCCCCCGAAACAGAGAAATATGTTTTGGAATTTTCGCTGCGTCGTGAAGACACAGCGGTAGAATTTGTTATTTTTTTATTTTATTTTATTATGTATATATTTTTTTCAATCATTCTTCTTCTGATCGTTCTTCTGCGGAGTCAAAAAGTGTTTTGACGTGTTTTGACAAACTAGCGGCATTATAGCGTTGCGTTGCGGTTGTAAATCCGGGACAGAGCCTTCGTCGAGAGAAAAGGCTGAGTTTGGAGTCCAGCTCGGTGGCTCCGACGGCGCGACGACCTAGGTGGGCCTTAACGCCGATGGCGCTCCACAGCTTGCCGCAAGAGTCCCGAAAGATTATCGCGCTCCCGCCGGACCCGGACGACTCGTCAGCTTGACGGATATGAAAATTACGCGCTGGCGATAAAGGGTTGATAATTATATTTTCAATTATAAATTTTCCCAAATCTATATCTCGAATTTTTCGCATATTTATCGATTTTTTAATATCATTTTCATAAAAAATTTTGTATTAATTCCTCGAAGACAATAAATAAATGATTGTGAATTGAATTACTGGAAAACATGTTCCTGAGTAAAGAAGTTCATAGTCAAGACATCTCGCGCATGGAAAACTTCTGCAGCTGAGAAATAGTTCGAATTTCTTACTCACATATCACAAAAAAAAAATAAATGAACAAATAAATCAAAATAAAAAGAAAATAAATGATTGGAGAGTGAATATATTTTTTTGAAATACAACGAACCGAAAGAAGATCAATTTTAAAATTTAATTTTACCTCGAAAATAATTATTATACGAAGAAAAGCTTCCTCTGACAAGTTGGTTCAGTCGAGATTGCTTGGAATAAAAGTTCTCGACGAACTCGCTGATTTTCTTCGGCTTCCTTTCCGCGAACTCGATTAAAATTACGTTCGTTAGAGAGCGATCCTCTCTCGTCCGAAACGACGACCAAGCCTCGGACCCCTAGTCCAGTCAAATACTCCAAAAGTGGACGGTCTCTGAGGGTAATACGCTTTTTTAACCGGAGGTAGGGGACTGGCTACAGAATGATACCCCGTTGGAATTTTTGATCTGCAACATCAGCGACTTTCGAAAAAGGGGGTTGAAAACGTTAGAATCATCATATTTCGAAAACTATTGGTTCAATCAAAAAAAGTTTTAGACAAAAATTGTTCTAAATTAAAAAATACGCAAAAAGTTTTATTAAGTCTAACCCCGTATTTTTGCAAATAAGGGCGTAAGAACGATGTAAACCTTCGGGGTTGACGCGCAAATATAGTAACTTTAAAAATTCACAAATGATATAAATTTTGATATTTTGCAATGTTCTTTGGTATGTATCGAATCAGAATAAGTTGCTCTACATTTCAAGAGAAAGATTTTTTTTCTTAGAGCCCGCGCTATTGTTTAATTATGGATTTTATAATCATTGAACAACACAATTTACTGGTTGCGAATCACTGGGAGAGAGAGCACGCTGTATGTCCGTACCGCTCGCACTCACTGCCACACTTCTCCCACTACAAGAGAAAATGTCGGTAGACTCAAAACTGCCCGCTGTATAGGTAAACACCGCTTGAAAGATTATTTGGAAAGAGAGAGAAGACGGTATCGCTTCTTTCAGTCGCACTCCATCGGCTTCTACCGCGCACTAATCCGGGCGAGCGTACCACCCATGCCAACGAGTGCAAACGGCGTATCCGACAGGCACATCGCTCTGTCGCTGTCTACGCCAGTGGTGCTTCTATAGTGCCGGGATTTTTTGCCAACTTCGAACATTCAAATCGTTCCTACGTCCTTATTTGCAAAAATACGGGGTTAGACTTAATGAAACTTTTCGCGTATTTTTTAATTTAGAACAATTTTTGTCTGAAACTTTTTTTGATTGAACCAATAGTTTTCGAAATATGATGATTCTAACGTTTTCAACCCCCTTTTTCGAAAGTCGCTGATGTTGCAGATCAAAATCTCCAACGGGGTAACATTCAGTAGCCAGTCCCCTACCTTCGGTTAAAAAAGCGTATTACCCTCAGAAACCGTCCACTTTTGGAGCATTTGACTGGACTACCCTCTCAACCCTCTCCCACCCTCAAGCCTTTGCGGTTGTTGTCCTTCGGAGGGTCGACGGTTTAAATTAAACCTCGAAGCTGATTTCCGTCGCGAATTTAGTCCGTCGTTGAGCAACGGAGATACAAATTGTTACACTCAAACTCGCTTCTACACTCGGATTTGTTAACGCTCTCGTTAAATCCACACTCGTTCACGTTCACTCGTGTAACCCGAGATTAATGCCGCGAACGGTAAAACATATATTCGTTGACAGACTGTACAATAATTTCTGCCGTCGCGAAGGGAGTGAGGCCGGGTGAGGGCGAACTTTCGAAACACGCGAGTTGCCTTTCGTCGACGACGTTGCGGTTAATCGTCGGATACCAAAAACCGCCGAGAGCTCGGGAAGTTTCGATCTTCGTCCTGTCGGTGCTGCCACCGTCGGTGGGTCAACGTTACTATTCGTCGGAAATATTGTCGAGACTGGAATGATTATTTTCGAGTGATTCGAATGGTCTCCGGTTCATTTTGATTTGTAAAATAATCGATAAATATTTTTTATCCGCTTTAGATTATTTTTTGTTACTATCCCTACTTGAAATTTAAGATGGGTGTTTTTACCGTAAGAACTCTGTATATGATTAAGGGGAAGATGAATTTTTGAGTTTTTTCGAGGTCGTTCTGGGAAAGAAAATTTATACTTCGCGTCCATCTTGAAAAATCATCAACCGGGATAATTAATTAATACATTTATAGAATTCGTCACGATGAGAAAGGTTTCTCCGAGTTGTAAAGCACATGTAATAAAATTCACGATTAACTACCATGAATCAGTTCGTAAACACTTCGTAATAGCAATAAAAATGTCCAGTACTTTATTCGACCAGTGTGAAGTGCTCCAACGTCCTTGTAGTTGCCATATTGGGTATATAGCGAAATGAATCAATCTGATGGGAATTGCGTTGCTAATTATGCCGTAACGATGATTCACGCACTAACCACAAACGTGGTGAATCTTCCCCTCTCCCTAACTGAATTTTCATTTCAAATTTTATTCACCGCTTCACTTTTTATTATCAAAAATAAAACATAAAAATAGCAAAAAAAAAAAAAAAAAAAAAACAGACAATGATGAAGAACGCAAATACGACCCCACGGGTATTCCTCCATCTCTCGCGAGTTCTTGGCGTTGCCAGGGCGTAACCAAACAGCTAATCGTCGGGAGCACGCCTCCACACGCGATGCTCCGGGTAATGAATACGTAGAGAGAGGTAAGATACACCTCGTCTCTATGCTCTCGCGTTTCTTCGAGTTGGCTTTGGGTTCGGTAACGATTGTAACGCTGCTTGCGCTGTGAGTTACAATCGTTACTCTTGGCCACGTCGGTGGCCAATGCGTTTTTTCAGCTGCAACATTCTGCGCCAGAAACGAGCGCGCAACAGCGATGAAACGGAACGAGACGAAATATCACAAATTATTTTCTTCATGATTTTTATAATCATTGGATCGCTCTCCTTTACGGAAGAAATAAGATAAATGAATAAACTGAATTTATGTACGATTATGTTTATCATTTCTTTCTCTTATGAATAAGTACATAAAAAAAAAAGGATAAAAAATTCTCAATACAAATTTGAATCGATGAACTCAACACATTCTTTTCTTTAATCACTGTTTTAACATCATTCAATTTATTTCTTTATTTTTTTTCAATAATAAAAAATAATGATAATAATAATAATAATAATAATAATAATAATAATTATCATTATAATTATTATAATTATTATTATTCATTATTATTATTATTATTAGTTATTATTCGAAGCAGGTCGAATGGCAATCAAATATTGATACAATAAAGCAAATAAGAATACGGATATATCATTGGGCTAAGTAACTCTCGTAACTACTCAAGGAATAGGTTACGGTGGTTGTACGATCGTATGGTACTCAGACGTTGGCAACACTCGGCCATATATCAATATTTCGTTCCATTTCGGTAAATACGAATGAGCCGTTTCACAAAAGTCTTTAATCATCGTGAGTTGTTACACCTGGTAGAGATGATTGATTACTGTCATAAACCCGCAAGTCGGTCGTGTAATCGCCGTATCAAATTTCGTTGAGTACATTGTTGCTCTTTCCGAGAAAATAACATGCATATATCGATGACAACGAAGTTTGCTCCGAATACTTCCATGACCGTGGAACATTATTGTTATTATTATTTATTGCCTATTGCGATCGAGAACTACGAGATATCGTGTAGTCCCAGCAGCGTAAACACATTTCTGCAGTCGTACATCAATTTCCATGCAAACATGAGCATGTTGATACGCAGCCTAAAATATATGTGAAATTAGCCACTGGCGCACTTATTATTTTCGATATTTCGATTTTATTGCTTAGGCGGGTGTTATGTAAGATCTCCACAAGAACGATCCGCTGACGTGACGAATTGTGACATTATCAATCCTCGGTAGAAAAAAAACCAACGACAAAGAAATATTCACGAAAAAGCTATAAGCCCGACGAGAATCGGCGATTCTCGTCTTGGCGAAGTCTTCGATTTAAAAAAAAAGTATGACCAGCGGCAGTTTAGTATCGGTTTAATTCACCCATCGTCCGAACGATTCCAGAGACAACGCGGGTAAACTTCATCAACGGAGCTCGAGCGAGCGGTGAACCATCGGGAATCAGTCCCGAAAGCCCAAACGAGTCAGGTTGATGTATCGAAAGGGTTTTTTGTTGTCTCGCGAGGAAAGATTTCTCTAACAGCGGGAGCACCAGTCGGTTTTTATTATACGCATAACATACCCCAAGAAAACGAGAAAAGGTTCTCTAGCGAAGCAGGATGTTCGTATGCGTGTGAGCGTGTGTACGTGTATCGGATACGCGGGGCTGAGGATGTCCTCTTGGGAGCTTATCTAAGCGAGCCAGACAAAACGAAGTGGTTTCGCGTGCACCGTAGCAGCAGCAGCAGCATCAACAGCAGCTCTCTCTGCATTTCTTTTTTTTTTATTCCTTTTTTTCCCCCGGCTGTCGCACCTCTCGCTCTTTCTTACCCAGTGCGCAGCGGCGAGGTGCCCAATGTATTCGAGAAATGAGACGTCGTCCAGTCTCGAGAGCACCGCAAGCTAATGGAGTCCCGGGAACGAGCGAGAAAGGTGTTCGAAATCGCGCGGGATCTTTCTGTCTTCCGACAGTCGCAACTGGAATGAAGGAAAAAACGCGGAGGGTACGTAAAAAAACGAAAAACAAAAAGAAAAGAACGACAGAGAGAAGTAAAGAAAAGGGATGGGTAGGTAAGAAACATTTTTGCGATTCGTAAAACGTTTTTTGCGGACCTCGCGGGTTTTGGTACGATGCAAAAGAGACGGGAATACGGAGTCACCGATGTGCCGGGCTTGTGGCCGGGTGTGTCGCGCACACCTTTCAAAGTCGGCGGATCAAGGAAAAGATGTCGCGATCATGGAGAGATAGAATCTTCTTTACCCGACAGTGTGGCCTATGCGTTTGTGAGAGCGGCCCCCGGCGGGAAAAGGACGATCTTCGGACGATCCTCGAACGGGGAGACGAGTTTGAGACTGGTACGAACGATGATCCTGATGCCTGGTACCGCCGCGTAGAACCAACAGGCACGCCCCTGTGTTCTCTATCTTTTTTTTTTATTTCTTTTTTTTTTTAATCCTGTTTCCGTGGCTATGCGAGTCGTGCGGTTATCCTGCGGATCGGGGAGCACAACCGCGGTGACATCAATGGTTGATCCGGCCTCGGAGCTAGGGGGAGACCTTGTAGTGGGGATTACCTGAAAGAAGGACGCAGGATAGACGAGAGAGTGAACGATGCCGAGTCACCCGGTTAGGATCTATCTCCCGCGTGATGGCCATGCCCGAGACCTCGATGGATCCATGGTCCAGGTACATAATACCTGGGTTCGACGTTTTCCCTCTCGACGCGCATAACCCCGGCGTATCTTTGACTCCGGACACCACGGGATACTCTTAATAGACCTAGGAGACGAGGCTTGTTTGGACGTTTGCGGTAAACAGAGCGACACCGGGTGATCTATGCGCCTTCTGGCTTGTCTCCCTCCCCGTCGGCCCCCGCTGTTGCGGGCTTCCGAGCGGTTCTGGGCCCGTCGCTTATGGGGGATGAAACGTGCCGCTTGGATTTTCGAAACTCAGGGTGGGCCCAATCGCTAGTTTTCACCATCGCAATCCTGGTGAAAAGTGACTGCTGCCGGAACGCATCGCGTATTAGTCTCGTGACCTTGTGTGGGAATCCTTTTTTTTCGGGTTTTTCTTTTCTTTTTCAGAGATTCGACCTGATAAGGGGAGAGATAGCGGCTGGAGGGAGCTGTGATTTGAGGATGGGTCTCGTTTGATTTTCAATTGATGGCAAATGTTCATCTGTGAATTGTTTTGGGTGCAGGGAGGGGGTGGGGGTTTGGTTGGTTGGATATTGAGGGCAGATTATTTTGCGTTTTCTTCGAAAAGGGATTTTTTTTCCTGGTCATTTGTTATGGTTTTTGGATGGTCGTGCGTTTTTTTACCGTTGGACACTTGAATATGAAAGATTGAAGACAGGTTTTTTTAATTCTCGTGTGAAGAAATAATTGAGGAAATTTTTCTGTTTAATTTTCTGTGATTTAATTTTAAGAGTTAACGACTTCCGTTGGCTTCTCGCTCTCGGAATCCATCCGAAATTCAACGCAACAAAATAATAATCTAAAAAGAAATCAACAACATAATGTATTCTCGAAAAAATATTTAATATTTACAACCAACCTTTTGGTTTTCTTTTTCGTCATGTTTCGAGTCATCGCGCGACACGTATCGGACGTTCCTCTCAGCATTCTCAATTTTTCTTTTCCACGTGAGTTATACATTTTCCTTCAAAAAAATTGACGCGTTTTTCACCGCTGATCTCCCACAGCCGTGACAGCCCCGAAATCTACATGAGCACAATAAACCCCCGGTTAAATCTGTATTCCGTGCGTGGAAATAATAAATACCGATTCGGGTAGTAAAAATAATGGAACGCATTATTCGAGGGTTGTGGCACGGGGCGAGAAAGGTGCTACACACGCGTTTTTCGATTTCTTTCCTCATCCCTTTCCGGCTTTTTGTCATCCGCGTGCGCCCTGCGTGTATACCACATATAGATATATACAAATATACAACTATACACGCATATATAATATACATTTATATATAGGTCTTCCGTGCGCGAGAAGGTGCAACGATGGCGCGTTTCGTCCCGCATAATATTAGGAGAGCGTAAAGCGTTTTATGAGGCCCACCCAAGCAGCGAACAGTTCGTCTGCGTTTGTGAATGTGCGGCGGTCTTTTTTTTTTTTTTTCTTTTTCGGACGGTAAGCGCTTGCACCATTTGGCCCCGGGCAGAGGACTTTCGGAGTCGTCGTGAGGAATCGTCGGTTCGTGTAATACGTGCGATTATACGTGACGACGAGAATCCACGTGGTCCACGCCGCCGTGAGACTCGTGCGTGTTGGTTAGAATGAGAATATAACACGAGCGATTAGTGAACTACCCGTCTCGTCGTCGGGTGTCGCTTTCGACGATCTCACGGTCATCGATACGCGTTTGCCACCTGTGACACATATTTTTCGTCTCGTTCTCACACAACGACGAAATATAACGAAGAAAAAAAAACCATTCGCCTTGACTCGGAGGAAATTTACAGTCACCCAGAAGCTCTGATAAAATCGTAACCGATGTACGAATCGATCAGAGAAATAACGTAATTCTTTTCTGGGCAAATGCGTCAACCAGAGAACAATAAAAGCTTTTTTTTTGTCCTTGTAAAAATATAGGAAATAATAATAAATTATACGAATCTCTAACGAAGATTCGACAGATCATATTCAAACAAACAAAAACAACAATTTTAACATCTCACCGGTGTCCCATCTCAATTGAAAAAGCCTCGTGAAATAAGATCGCAATACAAAAAACAGGAATAATCGACGATTTATAAATAAAAATAGAAAAGAACGTAAATTGTGGGATGCTGTAGGTGATCCATAAATGTTATATTCCACGTCGAATAAAGATTTTCACGGTTCACCATCGGGTGTTATGTACAGTCGGAAGATCGGGAATTCGGCACATTTTACGTACAAAAGACAACAATTACTTTATTTTGACTTTGCGGCTGCACAGCATTCCCAACACCCACACCTTGCTCTCCACAGCTATGTAGCTCATTCTCCTTTGCCTTTATTATCCGTCCCTCGGCCCTCGTCGCCGTCTCATTGTCGTCGTCACTGGCTCTCTCGGTGCATCAAACCGTGCACTTTGCGCCCCGACTGTGCACGATGGACGAAGGCGGCAAGGGCAAGGGGGGGGGGGGGGGGAAGAATCTAACCCGCGCGTGAAAAACGTCTTGGAAAAGTGCCGCCGACTTGGTCACCCATACTTTATTTCAACGATTTCACTCTCCGACGTTTCATCCGAATCCGAGACTCGTACCTGTCATCCAACCGTGGCCCGGAGTCGAGGCCACGGTGAAGATTCCCGGGTCGAACGTCTCTTGGCAACGATGCGCGACAAATGGTCCCCTGGGTAGCCTTTGCCCAGCGCCGAATTCTATGAGGGCGCGTTTTTCAGCCCCTTCAAACGTCTACTTTCTCACTCTTTTCTTCGAGCCTCTCACTCGCACCCGATGTGTGTCACACGCATACACGCACAAAGCGAACATCAACCGGTAAAGCCAAAAAGCCCGACTGAATGCTCGAAGATGTAACTCGTAACACGCTCAACGCCCACACAGAATGGGGCATCCCACGAGCCCTACGATGCCACCATGTTGGCAAACAATCCATTCGATGAAGATTTACGATTCGCTCTGTTCATCGAACTGTCTTTTCAATCGTCCTGCAGGTCCATGCTACGCGCTGACACCGTTTGCTCTTAATTTTTGCGTTATTATTGCTGTTGTTATTATTATTATTATTATTATTATTATTTTGAATTGTGTATCGGCATGAGCTTTTGCTTTGGTATACAGATTTTTATTTCCTTGCAAGTGAATGCTGGGCATGGGTTGTACAACTTTTACGTGAGATGGAAAATTTGTATACGGTAGAAAAGGGGGAAGACACGTGGGGGGTTGGGACGATTTTTTTTTCCTGCCGGATACTTCACTGCTTTTTGATCATTTCGAGGAGACGAATTTTTAAATGAAAGAAATTCTATTAAACTTTCGATTCATCTTTTGTGTTTATTCCTTGAATTTATATTCCATGAAACAGAATCAATTGGGTTTTATAAACATTTTTTTATCATAGTTCGAAAAAAATAAAATTATTATAATGTTTTTTTAATAATCATCAGATTCATAGTGTATAAGACGTGAGGGGGATATTTTTGTACAAAGATTGAAGAATGCGGCGAGACAACTGTTTGAGAAAAAAAGTAACTCCTCGAAGCTCATAGAAGCATAGGACACGATTTTCCGCGAGGCGATCTCGTTTGACTTTTCACGAGTTCGCATTGTCCTGAGAATGATGGAATTTACTACGCGGTTTAAACACGTATATAGACTACCATTTTTTTCCCCTCGTCTTGTTCGTCTTGCGCGTGAAGAACAAATTTCTCGGCTGGCACGAAGAAGACGAACGTGAGGACGAGTAACCCGGGCGTGGCGACCGAGGTTTCAGCCTCGATTTGCGCTTCACCGGAGATGCAACGTCCAAGCGTGCTCGAGAAAGGAATAAAAAAAAAACCGAAAGTCAACAAGAAGAAGAAAACTTGAAGAGGGTGAAAATTCAAAAACGCGTGAGATCGCTTTCACGGTCGTTCGCTCGTAGTTTCGTGGTCCAAAAAAAAAAAAAAAAACCTCGAAGGATCCCATCGTCGTTTCTCTCATCTCGTATTCACGTTCTCACTGCGGACTATATTACGTTGGTTTACGCCGTGAACACGATCGATGCAACGTCAGTCGTGTTTTACACATGAAAGCCCTAATAATGCGACGATTCTCGACAGTTTGACCGTCGCGCATACGCGGACGGAACCTCTTGAAAAAGCATTCAAGTGACGATGAATCATCGAGGTCGAACAGTGAAAACCTCACTTTTCGGTTATTTTTGACAAAAAATTCTTCTTACCCTTTATTTTCATTCATGTGGTAAATTATTCGAAATACTTTGGAATTTCGTTGGACGTGTGGTCTATGATTATGCGTGAAGGACAAATTATTCAGATTTCTTTTTTTTTTTCTTTTCTGGCTTGACACTGGACCGAAAATAAATTGTGAGTGACAGGTCATGATTCTCGATAAAAATCGACAGGTTAATTGAAACGATATAGGAGAGAAAATGAAGAAATTGAAAAAATTGGCTTCGAGAATGGAAATTGCTTCGGGATTTCGGGGTGGAGAGCACGGTTGGTCATTAATTTCGGTTAATTCAATTTATTGCTTCGTGACTCGACGATTTTTGTAGGAAAAAAAGCAAACGGAAGTGAAAAAATTGTGAGGAAGGATGATCGTGGTGTCGAGATAATCGGAAATCAGGGCAAGTACATAATTTTCATTCGAGATTAATTTTGATCGATTCGATAATTGCGCGTTTATTGAAATTAGTATAGCTAAACGGACGAAAAGGCGAGTGAAGTTATCGAATGAAATTGCGGAATCAGAATCGAGTGATGACGTCGATGACGACGAAGATCTCGAGCCTTCGGGTATTCTTCGGAGAATCTACGCAAGCTTGCAAAGAAGCGAACGCAGAGACGGGAAATTCAAGGATTCGAACGATTCGAGCCCAATTTGCGGGCGGTATAAAAAATCTG
This sequence comes from Sussaba pulchella, assembly GCA_963971145.1. Classification (NCBI taxonomy): domain Eukaryota; kingdom Metazoa; phylum Arthropoda; class Insecta; order Hymenoptera; family Ichneumonidae; genus Sussaba; species Sussaba pulchella. The sequence continues at coordinate 4,995,684 of OZ020168.1, forward strand.
ACAAGACAAATTTTTCAAGCGGGTTCCAAAAGAAATGGACCAGTCGGCAGAATGATTTGAGAGATTCTTCGGAATTCAGTGATACTTCGATGATCGACGGATTTGCAACGGATATACGGTAGACAATTGTTTGGAAAAAGATTCCAAATTTTTGTAAAAAGAAAAAAGAGATTCTCATTAATTCTGCTACAATTTTTTTTTTAATGATGCAGTAGTGTTCAAATTTTACCCTATCACGAGGATAAACGGAGGTCTCTGAGTCACGCTCGTGACTCTTTCGTAACCTCGCCGCTTCATCCGGCTTACGTCGCGCTGAAAGACAATCGTCAAGAACCAAATTCATCTTGCAGCGGTAAGAAAAAGAAGACTCTGTGCGATACCAGAGGTTGCAAGCAGTTGAAGAACAATGTTGAGTCTGAGGAAGTTGGAACTGACGTTAACGTCGATCTCGAGGAATTGATACTGAAAATTCAAGAGCTCAAGAAAAACGTGGAAGATTTAGAAACAGCAAAGAGAAACGTTACTGTGGTAGAACTGAATATACTTATCGTCTAATTTTTCAATTTTACAATTATTCAACTATTCAATTTTCCAATTCTTCAATTGTTCAATCCAGAAATTGTTCAATTATTTAATTTTTTAATGATTCAATTATTAAGTCTCTGGATATTTCGCGTTTTTAATTGATCAATCTTATAATTTTTCAATTATTCGATTATTCGATTTTTCAATTCTTCGATTTGTCCGGAAGTCCATTATTCAATTTCACAATTTTCTTATTTCCTCTCCGTAATTACACTGCCAATAGGAAAAAAAGAAGGTGCCAGAGGTAGACGTCACGTGTCAGACCACTGACAGGTTCATAACCGATCTTCGGGGAGTGCGGGAGGCTCTGAGCACTTGCACCAGAGACCTGTCGAATCTTCGAAAATTTTTGCAATCACGCGACTGCCTGCAGCAGATCGAGGAACGAAAAAAAATGCGGTGTTGCGATGAGAAAAGTGCTCATTTTCACACGACGATTGACGGTTTGGAAGCAGTCGTTAAATTCCCGCAGGAAACAATGGCGGAACATTGGCGAGATGACGGAAACACGGACGAACCGAAAGACAATAGTCACGTCAGCGCGTCTTTCGCCAATTCCACGGAGCTGAAGACGACGCGACCGGTCGAAGGGCTGAAAGAATTTTTGCCGGAAGCCAAGCGGAGCGAAGCCAAAGGAAATAAGATCGACACGACGTGCGACGAGCTTTGTCCGAATGACGAAGCGCGCTCGAAGATCGTCACGAAGCCCCGTGACGGCGGAAAAATCGACAGCAACGCCGCGGTTCCTTCGGGTTCCGATAAAAATTCGCGAGTTTCGAAGAGAAGCGAGAATGGAAAAACTAAAGATTCAACGAAATCGACGAGTAATGCCGGTAGAAAGCAAAAGGAATCGAAGAACGAGGCCGGACGCGAGAATTCGCAAGGTAATTTGTTAATACTATTTCAATCATATCGGAAGATTCATCGATTTTATCGCATATAATTTTATTTGCGAAAAGTGTGACTTGAAGAAGATGAGTTCTAAAATGATTCTGCAAAAGTGTCAAATTCTTCAAGCTTGATTTCCGAGTAAACATAAAAATTTGGGGAGATGAGAAATAGAGCGACGAAGGTTTTATTCGATTTTTATGTACCTAATGCGTATGCAGATTCCGGTCGATCGCGCGAGGAGTGGTATGGAAAATCATCGATCGGTGCGGACGACGAGCCGTACTTGGAAACTTTTACCAGCGAAAACGCTCCTAGAATGAAATCGAGTGACAAAAGAAGAAACACGAGACTCGATTCGAAGCCAGTTCGTATGTTATTATCAACCCTGACGATCTTCGATTATCGATTCGATCCATTTTTTTTTCTGCATTGAATATCATTCTCCGACGGTGGCTGATTATCAAATATTTCAGTTTCTCAGTCTAGACAATAATTTCGTATCGGAGAGCGCTTTGGGTTTGCACAAGGAGCGAACGGACGAGTCGTAATAGCGGCTCCGAGAGATCGGCAAGCAGCTGCGCGGGGATTTGTGCGAAGGAAGATTTTATGATGGATGTGAGAGACCCCCAAGCCGATTATAAATCGAATCGGTCGGTAAAGATCTTAATGAGACGAATGAAAAAAGACTCATCAGCGTTTATGGACAGTCTGATAAATCGTAGTGATTTATCATTCACGAAACGCGTAGGATGGAGTCTGGATGGAGGTCGTAATATTCGTAAAATGCCTCCCGCCGACAAATCGTGGGGACCTTGAAAATGGACCCTAAAACTATTTTGACTCTTTGGAAACCGGCTTTTGATATATATTTTAAGGTATTAACCTTCCACTTCTGTCCGTCTTATGATAAAAAATTTTAAAAATCTATGAGATTGAATTTTTTGTTCGGAGATTTAATTTTCTTTATTTTATCTCGAAGTTAATTAATTCCACGGATTTACAGATGAATTACGAATGGACACAATGTCAACAGCTCGAAAGTAATGAAGTTGATATATGATGGTCTTCTTTTGTTTTTTTTTTTTTAAATATATTTATTTGCGTCAATCTCGATTGATCGAACGTGATCGAACGATCAATCAAGAGTCGAAGATGAGTACGAAAATTGTGATATCCATCACCGTAAATAATTTGACGCCTGATTATGGCGGTCCGATCGCTTTATTATCTTAAATAGACTTCGACCTTTCACGATTGAGAGGCCGATCGACCAAATTTGCAATGGGGACGAAGAAACACGAGTGAAAATCGACGAATGAGGGACAAAAGTGAGGTTAATCGTGACAAACATGTTTGTAACCTATTTGTGACCGTCATTCATCAATTTTAACGCGTTATCAAGTGGGCTGTGTTGCGTCACGTGATGCTGACCGATCGGAAGGGGAAAAAACGTCGCGAAAGAAAAAATGGCAATGCGCTTCATCGAGAAAAAAATCATCGAAGGCTAGGAGCAAGAAGAGAAAGAAGAAGCGAAGAAGAAGAAAAAGAAGAACGCAAAAAAGTCCAGTGGGTTCTGGTGACAGGAAAAGGACGGGAAATTCGGAAAAGACTAAAAAATCGCAGGATACCCTGCGTTGGAAGGACATGACGGATCCTGAGCCGCCATTACGACCGTCGATTCGAAGCAAGGACAGTAAAACAATGGCGGAGAAGAAAAGCTCGATGAAAAGCTTGGAAATGACGAAATCCTCCGAGTCGCAATCTTCAGCCGGACCTTCTTCTTCTTCGATGCCAAGATCCAAAAAGAAATCCGAAATATCAAGAGAAGCAACGAAACAGCGGAAGAGGAGCAATGAAAATTTGGACGAACCTTTGTTACTGGCTCCACAAGAAGTTTTCTTCGTGGATGAGAAGACGACAGATCCAGGCTCGACTTCTTCGATAAAAAAATCAAAATCTTTGCAATCAAAGTCGTCGAAGACGTCGGAGAATTCATCGAAAAGTAAACGAAATATTTATTTGAACTTTATCTACTGAATGAACGAATGCAAACGATTTTGTTATTAAGCTGTAAAAAATGGTTCCCCGTCGAACGTGACAAGACAACCGATTTGACAGTCAAACATTGTAGTCAATTTCTCGTAGATATCATTTATTTTTGTTGCATTTAAGTGTACATTTTTTGTTGTTGCTTTTTTCACGTTATCGAGGCGAAGGTCCTTCACGGCTGGCTGCCAGCCGGAAATCTTCGAAGGATCGTGGACCTGCTGACCTTCGACCTTCCATAAGTGGATGTTCCGGCAAGTGTTCGCAGCATCGCGCCAAGATGATTTCGCGGGAGCTCGAAAAGCCGAGGAGCATGAAACGTTTGAGCAATAAGTGCCATCGTCCATCTGGGTAAGTTTGTTCATGGATGTCATGCATGACGCGGCAACTACCCTCCGCCATCGCCGGCACAGTCCGGTTGATAGACCGTGACGTAGGTTTATGACTCGTGTTCTTCATTGTTGCTGATCGAGCAGTGTCAAGATCGAATTTTGCGAGCCTGCATCGAGGATCAAAAAATCGAAATCTTCTGGGGAAGCCTTAGATGACGGGGAAGTCAATACATTCGCGCGAATGACGGACGAAGTTTTGACAAAAATAAAGAAAAATTGTCGGAGGTTCAAGGTTGATCCATAATCGTTTGATTGATTGTACTCAATAATATTTTCATGTTTTAATACGCTGTTTTATTTTTTATTTTTGTTTTCTCTTTTTTAAAAATTTCTGTATAGGGTAAAGTCTTACCTGTTTTGAAAAAAAAATCAAAGACCGCTCTGAGGAAAATGAAAGAAGGATGCAAAAATTTGAGCGAGAGTGAATTTTTCTCAGTTAGACATAATTGCGATTTACCGGATTGTGGAAGTGGGACAAGCGACTGCACTTCGAGAACTTCGACTCGAATTGTAAATAAATAAATTCGCAATGATCGAAAATAATTGTTTTTCCGATTTTTCGTTGGCAATTTTTTTTTTTAACCCATGAACGAGTGGTTGAAAATATTTGTTTTGAATTTTCCGGATCAGTAAATTTTATCATTTTCGTTCGGCAGAGTGAAAAATCGTCATCAGCGCACATCTCAGCGAGTAAAGAGCTTCGTGATTCCAACGAAAAGCCGAAAAATAAATCTCCAAAAATCAATAAATCGAAATCAAAAAAATCCGGCATAGAAAAATTACAGATCTGCGAATGCGAAGATAATCCGAAGAAAGAATCGATCGATAATTTTTATTCCCCCTGTTATTGCACCGAGGAGGATTCCAGTGGTAACAGAATAAAAAAAGGTTTGTTTAATTTCAGCCATCGTTCCACAAATTCATAACAAATTACATTGTAAATCCAGCCGCAAACGTTCAAAGATCCATTGATACGTCATTTAGGATGCTGTTAAGACTCGTCAAGATCATGAATCCCAGATATCTACGTTAATCCACCACCAAAAAAAAAAAAAAAAAACACACCAGACTCCGTTGTAAATTTTCCGAAGAGTCTCCCCAGGATTTCAGTTGCGTCGACGAGGTAAGAGAATCGGAACGTAATTTACGATTGGACCCGGCTTTTGCCCCGTCCGGCTCGTCGTCGCACCGTGACATTAGAACATTTATTTTTATCCCCAAATACCGAAAAGCTAAGGTAGAATTTTTTCGATGACTGGTGATACACAAGCGTGATACCTAAAAGAAAGAAAGATTTTATCATCGGACACCTTTATTGCCCAGCGGGTACCGAGCAGCGGGAGTGTAGCGCCGAGTTATATGACTACATGTATATACCGTATGTACCACACGATACAAGCCACTTACGGACATTAGCGTGGGATTGGTTGTAAACCGAGAGGAAAAAAAAGGAAATAAAAAATATTTATAAACACATAAATGTGAGAACCTATACAGTCAAAAAATCTTTATTTGTTGTCACAGCTCGAATCGTTTTCGTCGCCGGTTTTCTCGGCTCGGGTTTGGACGATTCAACGTTAGGGGGCGTGACCGCACCGTCACCGATCGCCACAGCTTTCGCCTTAAGGCGGCGTTACCGTGCGAGATCATCTTCTTCATCAACCAAAACCCATAAATTCGTCATCCCGTTTATCGCGAAACAATACGAAAAAAAAAAATCCTCACCGATAAAAATCCACAACCACAGTAGCAGCGAAAAAATGGATGAAGATTAAAGTCCGAACGAAAAGTCAATCCGAAAAGCTCGACGATGAGTCACGTGGGCGCGAAGTAGCGATATATCATTTCTCGCGCGGGTTATTCAACGGCAAATCGACTTTTATCGCTTTATATAGGTCTCGTTGCTTCACGTAACGCCGGGCAAACCCGACGATTGCCTTCCGGGCTACCGTCTTCGTTGCCCGGCCCGTCCGCGATGCTTTCAATAAACGTCCGGGGATGATTACGCAAGCGTGTGTAGGTGTGGAATTGAGGCAAACGCTCGGAAGGACTCAAAGTTTTGCGCACCCTCGTAACGTTGCAACGATCTCAACCGTGGCAATTCCTTTCGTGACTCCGAGCCATGATACGCCGCGGAATCGGTGATGGATGAAAAAAAACACACACACACACACAAACACACACAAGAGAATCCATCTTCGCCACCGGGGCCTAATAATACGCTCATTCTACCTTTGCCGGGTCTTGGTTTTGTTTTTTCGCCGGCCTGGGTCAGCGTTACTGCACAGACTGACGTGAATAACATGATAACCAGGGAGAAAGAGAGAATGAGAGGGGGGGGGGGGAGTGAGTATAGGGAACTCGCTGGCCGACTACCAAACACGCGATCGTTGCGGCCTTCATACTCCAAACCCCAAAATATATTTTCTCGACTCGTTCCTTATTTGTTTGTTCCACATTTGACGAGTTGATCAGTTTGGGCTCGAATGCTTTTAGGGTTTCTCATTATTTTATCAACGACGGAAATGATGTTGATGGTAATTGATATTTCAGTATTTAAAGATAATTATGGAGATGGATTGTGAAGATCTTACGAATCCAAAGTGTGTCGTCGAGTAGCCGAATGCGACTGACTCTCCGTGTGCAACGGAAGCGACAATCGCGGCGAGTAAAGGGCTCGGACCGATGAATTGAATGGCCACGATGGATTCTCGCCGGTAGAATCGAACGAGTCACGCGGCGTACACGTCCCGTTGGGGCATAAATCACAATGCCGGGGATGTACGTAGCTGCGGCGCGGGCTCGTTATGTTGTCCGACACTCGTCCGGGAATAAAGATGGATATACACGTGGAGGTACGAAGAGCAAACGCGGGACACGGGATGAGAATGCAGTTCGCGTAATTGGCACGGGCGTGTCTCGCAGCACGATGGCAAGCCTGTCGTCGTGTTTCTCGGGTGTACGTACAATGAGATACGTTGGGCTCGTACATCGTTCGATGTACCGCACGGGGCAATGCGACGCAAAGCAATATAACACGGTGTACTTTAATCGTCGGGCTCGCTCAACCCGCGGCCGTCGTTCGCCGGAAACGCAAAACCGGAAATGGGCGTCTCTGCGGCCGTCTCTTCGGGGTGTAGACGTTGCCTCGTACACAGCATAATACAAAACGTATGCACGCGAGAGTCTCGCGTATTGTTATGTATATTCAACGTAAACGGATTCTCGTTAATAATTCCGATTGCTTTATTACGACTGTCGTTGGACGATTATTACGAATGTCGTTGGAAAATATATTCGTCGTTCGATTGTTCCATCGAACGATGGAGTATCGGTTAGCGCTGATCGATTGTGCGGTATTTGAGAAATTGGGCTAGCATTAAATTGTGAAAAATCGTGGGATTCAGCGGGATATTTAGCGAATGGAATTTAGGATTCGATCGTCTATTTGTGTTGATCCGGTAATGGCGTTGGTTGTTCTGCAATTTTACTGCGAATAGGATAATCGATTATTTACGCTGTAAAGATAATTTTCATTGATTTTCATTAGCTCACAGATATTACCGAACGAGCGATCATTCGATATTCAATTATTTTCCTAGTTTAATTAATGACAACTGTTATTTATCGATATATATTTTTGTTCCAACATTCGTCTTTTTGCTGCTAGGTTCTGTTTCATCGAATACCCATTCTCACCGATGATTTAGGACATTTAAACTGTCAGCGAGACTTTTAATTTTGATTCAAATCCACCGGTTTCTCGCCGACGACGAAGCAATGCGTGGTACGTGGTGTAAATCGAGGTAACGTCCCGCAGAGCCCAAAGTTATCACTGGCGACGCGTTCGGTTATGTACGCAGGACGATTGAGGATCGTGGCATCTCTTACTTGAAGTTGAGATGGGAAGAGGGAGCCGAGGCGAATGAGGGAGAGAGAGAGAAAGAGAAGGAGAGAGAGAGAGAGAAAGAGCAAAGACTCGAATCGCGTGCGTGTTCCTGGTAGTTTCCGCACGCATAATCACCTGTCTCGTCCATCATAAGGCCCCTGGGTATCTTAGGTACCTTCACATATATACGTGTTATACATGTATGTATCTTGTGTATGTTGGTGCGTACCATACGTCCCTGCTACACGGCATGAGAGTACTGTATCGCAAAAGCCAGACCAGATGTAATATGCCGAGACCCACGCAAAACCCGTCCGACGTCCCAACGTTTCAACACACGCCCACGTACGGGTCGGCTTGCTTTCAAAATGTTGTAAGTCAAATTGCCTGGAATACACCGTTTCATCATATCGTTCCCATTGAATACTCGGCTCGTGTGCGTTCGTACAAACGCGTAATATACGTTCGTGAAAAAAATGAAAAAAATTAAAGAAAAAAAACCATGGTGTACAGGTTCATATATATTTATTGTAGGTACGGAGTGGCACCACGTGCTCGGGCAATATTAATTCAGCGATGCAATTTCACGAGTTACTCCTCCCAACGAGCTCGTAAACTTCAGGGTTAATGATTTTGAATTATATAGCGTTGTTTTTTTTGTACGTTGTTTTTACGGTTTGTTTGCGGGTTCAGAGGTGACGCATTTGCAAATTATTCGATGGAGGGTGTTGGGAATAAAAAGTTATTTGATAGTATGTGTAATGAGGCAACGACAATTTGGGGATTATTTTATATTATTTTGCATGATTTTTTTTTTTTTATAGACGATAATTAGTGAGTTAGCACTTTCACGACTTTTTTTGTTCCATTCTATTATTCTTCATACACATCTTCACTCCGACGATTTTGGCTCGAATAATGAGAAATCATGAAAAAAATAAATAAAAATTCTCGACGGTAAAATGCATTGGACAAAATTTTCGATAGATTGCGATAAAAAATACTTGATGGAATTTTCAACGTTGTTCAATCAAATCGTCCCATCGGTAATTTATTTGACTGTGAGTTTCGATTGCCGGTTGATAAAGCGAGAAGCGAGAGATGCGTAAGAAAATGAAGCGAGAAAGACGACGGATCGACGGAAATAAAGAAATAAAAATATCTATGGGGAGTGGGTGATGAAGCTCGGTCTCGCTCTCGCTCTCTCTCTCTCTCTCTCGCTCTCGCTCTTTCGCTCGCTGTCGCGCGATCGCGCGGGGGCCACGCGCGTTAAATCTCACCAAGGAAATCGGATCGTTATAGAGGCTGGCCTGTCAGACTGTCAATCGTACGGTTAACGTCGGCGTCTTCTTCGCGCTTGTTCGCTCGGGCGAGATAAATGCCAGCACGGGCCCCAACCCCGTTGCCCGTTGTTGGCCATGCGAGAGAGAGAAAGAGAGAGAGAGAGATAAAGAGAGAGAGAAAGAGAGCGAGGGCGCGAGATCAGCCCCCCATGAAGGCCCCGAGACAGCTATACAAGCCGCTAGCGAGCGCATCAACCCACCCGAGAATAGGATGATTGAAATTTGATTGCGCCTTCTTGGCCCTCTGGCAGATTAACAGAAACGTTACAATGTATATATATATTTACATATATACTCTTCAGGAGGCGCTCCGAGGTGAACATATCGGATCCTCGTCACTCTGTGACAAAATTGTAATTAAACTTTCTCGGTTATAATTCATGGGAATCAATTGCCGAGCTACTGCAGTGAATAAATAAATAAATGAATTAACGATTACCGTTTCCTCGGGAATGATTGATATGCGCAAGTTTTTGAATTACGGACAATCCGCCCCTGATGAATATCAAACGTCCGTTACGTAAACATAATTTTTCATTCGATCTCCAAACCTTGATGGCTTGTCCTGAAATATTATTTTATTCTTTAATCAAAAATTCGTCAGAACATTCTATAAAACCACCAAACACGTAGAGACGGTTTTAACTACGTAAAAATGGTTTGACTGCACTGCGGAGGGTTTCAAACTTCGATGAACCTCTAAACCATAAAAAATACAACAAAATAACCGAATTATAAAAAGTACGTGACCCAGATTATTTACAAAACCCCGCATTACTCATGCATCAAAATTATTATACCCATGTTTTAACTAATCTCTTTTTCCTCCATCGCTGAAAAAATATCCCGAGATTTTTCCGAACGATCTTCCTCCACCCGTTCATCTACTTCGGTCACCGTGACGTAAACGCGCAACACGTGGAACACCGGAGTACGATGATGCTCGCGAGCGTCGAGCGCCATTTTTGGTTCTCCGACTAATTAGCCCCGGAGGGCCGTCGGGTCGTCTAGCGTGAAACCCATTACTTTTTGTCCTCTTACCGGTTGCTCTCGTAGCGCACACCTCCTCGCCGCGCGTTTCCACTCCTTCTCGTCTTGTTTCGCGCTTCTTCCCGCGGTTGCCCCGGCAATTTATCGAGAAAAATAATAAAGAGAGAAAGAGAGGGAATGAGAACCCGTTGAACAACGGGGAAAGACCGGACCGAAGAAAAATGTCTCTCGCACAACCATGGCGGACATCGGCACGCGAGAACCCGCCGTGTATTCCATACGCACACGCACACGAACAAACACGAACTGACACACACACACATACACACATGTGAGGTCGTGCGTCCCCTCGCGCACATAATTAATTCGTAAAATTAACCATTGTTTCGTATTACGGTCTCGTGTGCGGTTGGATATGCACGACTACCGACTGATGGTAACAGTGTGTGTGTGTGTGTGTGTGTGTGTGCGGTAATGACG
>OZ020168.1:5006499-5057197 GCA_963971145.1 Sussaba pulchella
CGGATGATTAATATTCCGTACTTTGTGAATAACCTAAATAACTAATTGGTTATAAATTCGATTTATCGTTACAGACGGCGAACGTTGACGACTATAAATGCCAGGAGGTCAAATATATTGCATTTAGAAATAATTACGAATCCGCGTAAAGTTCGTGCATTTGTGAGACACGACTCTTTGCCCCAGCAACATTTTATTTTTCATTCAATTGAAATTAATTAAAATTCGAAATAATAATTTCGTCGAAGATCCTGGGAATGATTTTCTTTTCAATTTAGATCTCGGGTTGTGAGGTCGAGCTTTCTCTCTCTCGTGGTAAATAACGTTTCGACACTTGACTCGATCTCGCTCACGGCTCGACAGCCCAGATTCGATTGTATCTCTTTTTTTTCTGTTTTTTCTTTTTTTTTTTCAGGCTCGTTACTCACCGCAAAATTGAGAGTTAACGAACCTGTAGCGACCTATGGAGTGCTGCCAATCTGTTTCAAGCGGTCTACTGCCGCTGATGCTGCTACGCCGACATGCACAACGTTGATTATATTATAGCGCGCGGTTGTGCGAACCGCATGTCTATGGTTCAACGCAATCGCTAGAACGCAGTAGGTAGCTGTGTTTCCGTGGCCGAGACGAGGATCGCGAACGAGACTTAAATGGGTAATACACGGTCTCGGTTGATGGCCAATTTATCGCTGAAGAAGGAAGGAAAAGTGGATTTGCCTCATTATGTCCAAGTTTCGTTTGCCGATAAATCGTCGATAACGCGGAAGCGAAAAAAAACGACATCGCATTACTATCGTCTTCCGACTTGAAAGCAAAAAAAAATTATTGCTTTATTAAAATTCATTTATCAAACCTTTCGTGTATCGAAAAAAAAAAATTTTAATCATTTTTTCAATCAGAATGTCCATAGATATGATTCTAAATTGTTGAATGAAAAAATACTGATGAATGTAACAAATAAATTTTCCACGTGTTTGTTCGATCTTTTATTATTCGTCGAATCACGATCGTGGACGAATTCCTTTCGTGAAAGGAAGAAAAAAAAATTTAACAGTCGAACGATGTTGCGATTCGTTCGCGAGAAAAAAATATAAAGACATTCTGACCAAAAGTAGGCGTAAGCGATTAGTCGGGAATCTCGATGCTGCGCCCTATTGCGCATGATCGAGTAGAACGGATCGATTATTGGAAACGATCACGGTGTAACTTCTTGACTTCGACTATCGTGCTATAGATGGCCGGGGAGTGCATCGTACACGAAACTCACTGCGTCACTGGTCGATTCAGGACGATTCGATCTCAGATCACGTAACGCGTTCTCGGGAGGAGCAATAATTTTCTCCGGAGGCGAGCAAAAAATAAAGTTTCTAACTGGATGATTCTGCCTTGTGGTGTTACGATTTTACTGGTTATCATTTTTATTATTAATTTTTTTTAATCGTAGGTTATTATTGCGACCTCGATTGTTTAATAATACTGTAATTGTCTCGGTCAATTCAAACTAAATTATTTCCATGGAAAAGTAAATAAATAAATAAATGAACAAGCGAAAAAGGGTTTTTAAAGAATGGGTCGAAGTAATTGACAGCGTGAAAAATAATGTCATCGATAGATTCAGAGGAATAATCAGGGATTGCGAGCGTGGATTTCATTATATTGTTAATATCTCGATAATTATCAAAATACATGGGAGATTCGTGAAAAGTTATGTATGGAAATAAAAATAGTTCATTTTTTCAATATTTCGATGTATTTTTATGGGAAAATTAGTCCGACGCATGAAATTTTTTGTTTGTAAATGAAAATAGTTTGTTCAAACGATATTCAAATGTATTTTCGTTGAAAGGTTGAGGAGAATATGACGAGAAAGTAAGATGGCGGACGATACGAGGAAATAAAGAGCGAAGTTGGGGGACCGACGTGTGTTCATAGGTGGATTGGGATACGGCGAGGGTCGAGGGTTCGATCCGATGGTCCGCCATTGAAGAAAAAAAAGAACGACGCAAACCAAGCGTGGAAGGATAGAGAACGCGGTTTTTCGGCTTCGCCTTATGGCGAACGAAGGAGCCAGCCGAGGAGCGGAGAAATTCTCGGCAGATGTGCGAGAGGAGGTAAAGTTCGAACAGTAGAACACAGCCGGTGCTTTACCTCCTCGGTTCTTCTTCATTCTCATAACAATTCTTCACTTTTTATCATTCACGGCGACGTTTTGCCCCATTTGGAATCGCGATATGAATTGTATCGAAAGTCGTTTCGGTTCCACAAATAAATTGACGTTTTCGAGCACATTTTGCTTGATTCGACGAGTTATCACATATTCAATTATTTCAAGAACTGCGCTGATAATCGTAACTTTTGTAAACTTGGAATTGGAAGAATCCATGCAGAAAATGCATTTTCGAATATTTTTCCCAGTTCTAATTTTGCGAGGAAAAAAATGCAACGTACTCATAAAAATCATTGATAACGCATTATACAAGATCTTAATGATTCGAACTCGTCAAAAATTCGTACAGAATATTATCAATGATGGAATAAAATTTATTTTAATCGAACGGTCTTCACTATTGTTCGCATTCCTGAAGGGTCGAGAAGCCGCTTGTCGTCAGGACATCTCGAAAGCCATTTTTATCTCGTGCGAATTAAAAAATTTGTGAACCCGACGATCTCAGATTAATTTCAATCTTCTTTTTTCTTTTTTCAATTTCCGTACAGCGACGGAAAAAAAAATGCGGGGATGGTTAGACGGCGTTGGTGAGAATGAAGAGAAAGACGGGAAAGAAGAACGAAGAAACCCTCTCCGCATGGAGTCTCATCAGATCCTTAGAGATACACGAAGAAAAATAATGATCCGGCCTAACTTCAGATGCCGCCGAATACGGGAGAACGTGGAAAGAGGCGAAAGTTTTAGCGTTTCGTCCCGATGGCTATTAGCGTCTTTCACAAGGTTACAGGTATACAAGTTTTTCGTTAAATGCGTTGATGGCGGGAACGTGATCGCGATAACGGAATCTTTGAGCTTATTTCCAACGCTCGAATTCAACGGCCAGGCGGGTTGTCGGATTACGAGCGAGGCGTTTCGGTTTCCCAACGAATGGGAGGATCTTCGGGCGTCATCGTTCGTTTCTCGATGAAAATGGGGGTTCGAAAAGACATTCGATCGGACTCTACGACCGAACCTAATACGGAAAGTCAATTAAAAAATTGAAAAAAATATTAACTTTTAAAGAGAAAAAAAAACTTCTGTCAATTATGTCTCGGACGGTTATTAAAAAGTTGAATTAAAATTTGTGAATGAGTCATCAAATGGTAAATCAACGTTTTATAGAAAGCCCCTCAATTTACGCGATATAATTTCGGATGATTAAAGAACAAAAAAAAACTACATTAAAAAAATTCCATAAACTCGTATCCCTGGATTTGATCGGACGACGGATCCAACTTTTTTTTATTACTTTACGTACTTTCATACCCGTATAATGGAAACGTGTGATGTGTCCGCGCACGCGGCGTTGCCCAGAGACTTCACCAGCGAATTTCTCACCACTCGCCGCTCTTTTTCTCGCCAGTATTTGTCTTTTTTCGTCAAATATTTTATCTGAAAATGTTTTTTTTCAAAGTTCCAAAGTCGTCGCAGTTCCCAACGTAGGAGGACCTTCGACCCGGTTGCCCGGAGTATGTCGTTTCGTTGTTGATCGCTGGCGGCTGAAAACTTGTCGGACGCGAAACTCGACTCTGCGCCGAGAGAGGATCGTTCGGGTTCTCTTCCCGTTGCTCTTTCACGTCGGCGTTAACAACGCGAGGCCCGCGCGAAAAGAGGACAGGGAGAACTGTGAACACGCGGAGAACCGGAGAAGCAGCTTCCTGAAATAGCTCCAGTGCTACGGTAACTTTATACCGCGCGAAAAGGGTTTCAACGATGACGGAGAAGAAGAATAAAAGGAGATGGCGATAGTTCGCGAGATAAGCGAGAGAGAGAGAGAGAGAGAGAGAGAGAAAGGGAGACAGAGAGATACGAGAAGAGGTTTCAGGAGGACCGGAGACTTAATTGGGGTATCGGGAGAAGCCGAGAGCCGCGGGCAAGGCCCAACGAAGAGGCCCTGTTTCGGGCCCCCGAGGATTCGACGCACGGCAAGAGGGGCGGAGGAGGGGGGAGGGGAGGGGGGGGGGGGCGACAAGGGGATTTCTCGTATCGTTCGCAGAGGAATAAAAAAATGGGCGGCGCTTTGGATGTGAAGCTCGTGGTCGTTGCGGGCCCCCGAAACGAGTCGAACGAGGCCGGGCCTTAAGGACCCACGGGCCCTATATCCTCCCCGCACGAGGCATGCCGGCCAAGCGGGCTCGCTTCTTTCGGACGGGGAGTAGGGGCTGCGCTTCAGGAATGACCATCGCACGGTATACCCTTGTATCCATGCGAGAATCCGCAGACTGCGCGACTTTCGCGAGGACGATCGGCGTTGCTCCCGAAAACGATCTCGATCAAGAGATCTGGGATTCGACAATCGCATGAGAAAGAAAAAATCAATAACAAAAAATAACACTGCAAGATACACTCACCGACGTGACGACGGAAATTGAACATTGATCTGTGCTAAAATATTCGAGTATCGACGAGTCAACGCTCCGTCACTTTGCGAGTTATAAAAACGATTGACAACATTGCATTTCTACTTTTTTTGGTGGATAATTCTTGCATTTCGGATGGAATGATATTTCTGCATATTTTTGGAGATCCACATTTTCATCCAACCTACATTTTTTCTTGCGTTTTGAATCTATTCACTCGCTACTCAATCACGTCAATCATAAAATATAGTCATTAAATACCGATGTACGAAGAAAATGATTAACGGTAGCTATTATTATTCGATCTATATCGTTAGTTTCAAGGTAACTCGTTTGCAATAACGAAGCATCTTGATGGATTTCCGTGGAAGAATCGTCGGAAGATTGTCGGCATGTGAATGAGAGACGTTGAAAGCGGTACGAGGAGAGTTGGCGAGGTTGCGAACGGTCGGCTGCCCATCAGCGGGAGGAGCAGGATCAGCCATCCCAGCCAGCCAGCGGGGCGACCTACGACGACGGGAATATCAAGAGATCGTTTTTTTTTTCTCTTTTTTTTTATTCCACAAATTTTTTTTTATTTCTCTTCGCGTATCCCTCGAGAGCGCGCACAGCCTCCCGGTCCAGCAGCCCAAGAAGCTGGATCAACCGCTGGGGCTACAATCGGTGCGCAACGACTCTCTCGTTGTCGTTTCACGTTGTCGTATAACGTGCTCTCGAACTCGAGTTATGGCCGTTGTCGCGTTCGTTGCTCACACACGTATGTCCTTGTTAGGATTGCGACGACGCGAAGCACCGGCGACGACACGACCACGAGGATACCCGACGTCTCACAATTGCGAATGGACGTCGGGGGACCGAGAGGGGGCGAGGGGGGAAGGGAGAGAGCGGCCGCGAAGACGAGAAATCAGCAAAGCCCCGATGGTCGCAAATAATTCCAAACCGTTCCCTTCTCTCCCCGTTGGCGGACATAACGACGCGGAACATTTTGCCATATTTCATATAATTAACCACACGGTATATACAACTTCGCCGAGCACGAGGCTGGCAGGGGTGTAAGGTTCATTGAAAATTATTAAATTCCAACGTGACATTTACACGTCTACGAAGCGTGTACGGTAGTCCGATACACTCAAGTTGTTTCAGCATATTTTTATCTTCGTTTTTTTTTCTTTTTTAATCGAAAAAAAAATGCACGGACTCGAATCTTTGAGCCGGCGGGAAAGGAAGCGCGGAGAAAAAATATTTTAAGATATCTCGTTAATGAACGAAGACCGCGTGGACCTCGAGGATTTATCGATAATGCAAGATTCGTTAATATGTTTGGAGTCGGGTTTGATCGGAATATTTCGCTTCGTACGTGCAAACCGAACACGTGGAAATTAGGTAGCTCATACGGCGTGGCACTACCGGGCATTGAATGTGCCTTGGCGAGGTCGGTTGACAAGACCCTCGACGATGAGAGAAGATAAAACGCACGAGGAATAAAAACGCGACGACGAAGTAGCTGGAAGAGACCGCGCACACGGAATGAAATATCTCTTTCAAGGATACGTTTGGCCGTATATACATCGTCCGTGTGACGGGGATGTGGTGTGTACGAGTGTCGTCTCCGCGAAGGCTCGCACCGACGAAGAACCACCTCGACGATGTCGCGGGCAACGGCATCACTTACGATACAAGTCGATGAGAATGAGGGATATCGTTACGGGTGATCATTCGGGCTTACGTATTAATCACGATATACTACTATAATCGTATTTCTCTGACGCGATTTCCAGTTTTTTCATTCGGTTTTTTTAAAAATTGAATTTTGCGTTTTTCAGTGGCCAAGGTGTGTTTTTGGATCTCCAGACGTATACTTGCGATAATGGGTTGAGGTGAGGTTTAAGAAGAGGGTTCTGCAAAAAACTGTTTTATCGCAGCTTTTTTCTTTTGATTGTTCTTTTTTTTTACGGGCAGATGGACATTCAAGACGTTGGAAGGATAAAATGTGAGGGACGTTGACGTTTGATTGTTACTGGAAAGCGGGATTGCCCTTGGACGAGACTGTCCATTTGGCACGGTTGATTTCGATTTGTTGAAACCGAGGAAGAATTTGCCATCGTCGCCTGCTCCATTAAGTTCGTCCGTGGTAAGGATCAACGTCGTTTAATTCTTCATTCCATCGGTGAATTATCTCGAACCGGTGTGCGATTCACCACCGCTCGGATTCGCATTCCCTTCGTCACGAAGGGCTTCTTCCATCGTCAGCGTGTTCGCCTTCCTTTCTCTCTCGCTAATTCCCATCGTCTGTGGCGCGCGCTCGTTCTCCACGTCGTCGTTACGTGTACGAGGTTGCTCGCGGGCCTCTTTGACTGCTCGAACGAGATCGGGACGGTAGAGGAGCGAGATGAGGAAGAAGGGGCCGAAGAAGAAGAAGACGAAGAAGCAGAAGAATAAGACGAAGACGAGGAGGAAAACTAAGAAGCCGAAGAAGCTCGAGGATGGGATGAGAATGAGAAAAGCAACGCTACGAGCGAGCGCGTACAGTACAGTCGCGAGTTGATGCACAAAAGGAAGATCGCGAAGATGTGGAAGAAGAGAATGGAAGAGATGATGAAAAAATAAATGTGAAAAAAAAAAAACAAACAAACCAAAAAACAAAAAACAAAACGAACGCAAACGTGAATGCAGAGAGACGCGCGGTGGAGTAGTAAATGGAGAAGAGTGAACCGTGGAACGAGGATCAGCATCGAGCAAGACCGCGTAGCATGGACTGTAGTAAATTTCGTCTTGGGTGGTCCGCGGGAGCCGCAGCACGGGCCCCTAGCTTCGCTGTCGGGTCCCCGCGCCGCGCGCGCCACCTCGCGAGACGAGATCGACGGTCCCAGGGCGCACGCGGCTTCCACGCGGGGTCCCCATCGTGTTGCCCCCACTCCGATGGGGCCCCGTAGCCGCTCGTCGGGCCTCTCGCGCGGTCTCGGGTACCCGATTTCTTCCCCACCTCGCGGGACTACGGGCCGAGCCGAACCGACGGGCCTCTTACCGACCGGCCATTCGGGCTTCGGCCGGCGTAGCCACTCCTGATTCTTCCCGATTCCAACCCTGCGACTGCAACGATGCAAGACTCGTTCGCCTGACCACGGCCACACGACACGACGCTATTTGTATTTCCGAGTTAATGCATAAGCGCAATGTTAATTAATCATTTTTATTTTTCCGTGAGAATGGGCGATGATGAATATCGATGGCAATTACGTGGAACGATTATTATTACCAGGAAAGAGGGTACATCTTGTCGTGAGAGTTATGACGTCTCTGGAGTCCTCTTCAGGGTCGGCTTAATGGAGGGTTAATTTGCGGGAAGGGTTCGCAACTGTACCGAGCGTGCTCGGGTTCTCGCGTTATCTCTCACCCGGGTATTTGCCCAGATCTCATCCTCGAATGATCGTCCCACGCAGGGGGGAGAAGGCGGGGGATGTTAAACGCGACTGCGCACCGTGGTAGCGGATATTGTAATATTACGATGTATTTTAATCTACCCTTCGTCATCGCGGGACGTATTTCGCCAATAATAATACACTGGTTGTTATATCCAGTGTCACGGGTCTCCTCCCCGCGTTTCGAGCACTGTGGGATCGGTCGAAAGAGGGTTTCACAAAGAAATAAAAAACATCCCCCCCCCCCGACGAATTCACAGACGTTACAGTCACGTCGAGGATCCAATACGAGTGTCGCAGTCGTCGAATCTATACGCCCACAACCCTTGCACGAATACGTAAAATTTTAACGAGTCAAAAATAAACACTCAGCCACACGCTAGTCCCAACATTTCCATCAGCTCCATCTCAAAGTGGTTAATGACGGAAAAAACCACTTAAAAAAATTGAATTCGAAATAATAATAATAATAATGCCGTTTGGTGGACAGAAAGATGCGATTGTCGATTGCGAACGTTGATTTCGTGGTTCTCTCGGGCTCATCATGAAAACATTATGTTTAAGCATGGTGGCGTGGCTGCCGTTGTGTCGGCCGTTTCCCGTGACGCGCGATAAACGATGCCCGGGTCTGAGATATAAGTTTCGTACGTGCCTTCTTCGCGTGGAGATAAATGCGGCCGACGGGTCCCTACTTAGCGCACGCCTGGGAGAACTTCGCGTTATGGCTGATGCTGCTGCTGTTTGCTGCAACGTCGTCGTGGCTGCCGTCGAGAAATCTTCTCCCGCACACACGGACGTGAAGACACACACATAAACGCACGTATATGCGAACACGTGGTACGTATGCAGTATGCATTTTTTGAGGCAGGCATGTACGTGTCGAAAGGCCCCGGAGCCCCGAATCACGCGATTCGCAACCACCGATGTACCGGTTGTACAAACGTACGTGTATATTTCGTATGTACGTACGTGTATGTATCTTCCACGAGTCAGCCGGATCGTCAGTAGTTCCCGGGTGAAATAAAACGTTCGTTAACCATCGCGATTCTCGACACCCTGGGCCGCCACCACCAGAACCATCAACGGAGAGAAGCAGCAAACAACCACCCAAGAGCCTCATCGCGCGAAACACGCGAGGACCTTTGCCAATCGCGCGACGATAACTATACCGTGCTTGATTCTTTTTAAAATATTATCATTATTCTTATGAGGATTAAAAAAAAAATGTTTTGTTGATTTTTTTTTTTTTTTCCACGCGGACACATCGTTTATCGTGGTGGTTCGGGTTATTCCGAGTTCGGACGTACCGTTATGAGCATGCCGCATGTGGGTCTTCGGCAAGAGCCACTTGCCCGGGTAACTTGTTTACCGGCTTCCGCTACCGATCAATAATATTACAACGATACGCGGGTAGCGCAGATTTAAGAGCGAAGGAACGAAGGTGGTGATTGAGCATCGCACGAATTGCGGGATGTATTCGAGATATTACATGCACTTCTAGCGGAGAAATTATCAGAGTAATTTCTTATGGGACGAGCGGTTTTGATTGTGGAAGGGAGAATCGACGCACGCGGGGCTTGTTGGAAGGCGGTACGTTGAGGGCTTTTTAGACTTCTTGCCGACGGATCGGTCGGAGCGTTCTTGAACAGTATACGATTTCGGGGCTGCACGGGTTTTTTTACTGTTGTATTTTTTTTCTTATTGTATTATTTGACAATTCTACGGCGATTCGAATTGACCAGTCGGTGGGGTCGCCGTTTTCAATTGATTATTTTCGTGATGTATTAACACAAGTTTTATTTTTATTTTGTAATTTAATTTTATTCAATTGCGTTTAATGTGATTGTCTATGCGGTTGTGATGCACCAGACGTCAGTCAATAAAGAGCTAACGATGAATTGATTCAGCTTTGTGTGCCGTGAATTGTACGCTCGATGAAGTATGCACTTGGAAAAGCCACAGGTGTACAATTATAATCCCGATAAAATCGGGCTTGCAACTAGAATGCCCGAACAAACGTGTCGTCGTTGCAATTTTGCGAACCTCGTCGGTCGAATACGAAGACATAAAACCAATCGAGCACTCCATCGAAGAGAAATAAACGAGAGATGCTAAATCGAGGGCCCCGTCCGTCTCATTCCACGAGATGCGATTCAATCAAACCAAGAGAGAGCAATAAAGAAGAAATAAAAAAATAAAAATATATTTATAAAATAAATGAAACTAAAATTAAAAAAAAAAAATAGCGTAAGAAATATCGAGCTTATGGTAATTACGCGAGGCAAACGGAATCGGTCAAAGTCATCGTGGGTTATTAATAAAGACGCAAAGGTTGTAAAGCAACACAAACGATCTCCGGGTATTATAACCTCATATATATATCTATATATGTATATATGAATAAATGTATGCAGCAGGCATATATCTACGTATTACTCGTTGTATATCGCTGCGATCGTCTAATCTACGACAGGATCGAACCGATGTGTGGCCTTTCGCTTCATCTCGCGAGTTTCTCGCTCGTTCGCCCGCGCTATAATTACTCATTCGGACGTTAATGTACGACCGTATTAATTAGCCAAAGCGTAACCGGTAGCGTTGCCCGTTGGGGGCCCGTCGCGTCGGACTCAACTCCGCGAGCCTATACAATCGCATTACCTGCCTACGCACTCGCACACGCGCTCAACAATCGCGTACACGTCATACCGTCCGTGTCTATGTGTGCGTATGTGCGTACGTGCACGACGAGATTGTTGCATTTTGTGAAATACGCGTGAGACGCGTGTGTGCAGCAACGGGTGAGAACCGATGATTTCCATCGAACATCAAAACCGATTATCCACAATAATTGTTGGCTCACCAACCCGGCGCTACTCCGGATCTGAATTGCATTGGGATTTTTAATTCGAACGTCGTCGATAATACCACTGCGAAATGTCGTTGAACGTGTGCGCGCGTGTGTGCGGTTGTATCGCGTCGTCGTGGTTATGAGCGAGGGATTAATTAACGATCTGTAATTACTCCGAACTTGGATAGCCCTGTCGAACTCGTTTACGAGAGCTCCGGAACATCATCGGTCTCGCGTTGTATTAATTAATAAGTGATTTATAGGGCCGAGAATCGTTGGGCGTTACGAGGATGGGGTTGCGAGTTAACGTATCGATCTATTCTGCGGTTGATCGTTGCTGCGACGAGACGATTATAAATTGAATTCTATCGGGAATGAATCGGTTGGGAATAATTTTTATTCGAAAAATCATTATCGTCGAGATTTTATGTTTGTTTTTGTTCTTTTTTATTTGTGGAAGTAAATATTCATGCATGAATTGAATATTAAAATCTTTACATACAATAATACATTATTCTCGTGTATTATATTCATATAATGTGTAATATTATTGGTAATAATATAATAATTCATATCATTTGTTTTCAAATCTTTTTCTTTTTAATTGAAAATTAAATTCACGAATCATGAAGAGTCGTCGAAAATATTACGTGTAACATTTTTAAGAGAGAATTCGGTTAACATTCTTCATTTACGTTGTTTTTTTTTCTTTTTCTTTTAACTCTAGAAAAAAAGCAGTAGAGCGTGACACGTAGATGTGTAATGCCCGATACTCGGAAAGCAAGTCCTGTTCGGCGTAGCTAATTACGCAAGCGTAGAGGCTCGAGAGGACGGTGAAGAACCGTGGCAATTGAAATATCTCGGTTTCACGACGCTGGTTAGTCCTTTCGAAGCCAAGGGCTCCGTGGAATAAGCTAGCTGCTGCCTCCGGCTTTGGAATCGTCGCTCTTGCACTCCCCGGCCGATGCGCGCACCGACGGTAATTTCATTACGACGAGGTGAGAGAAATACGCGGAATGCGATGGCATCGCGGAAATACCGTGGTCAATAAAAATGTCAGAACTCCTCGACGAAGTCCATACGCAAAGTAAAAAAAGAAACCGACAACATGCGAAAGAAAACGAAAGAAAAAGATGAAATAAGTCGATTCTACTCAAACAAATTTATGAAAAAATTGATTCCACAATTCATTCTTTCATATTAAATTAATTGAATGAGTGTTAATAATCAGAAAAAAATAATAATACTAATAACTGTAAAGAATTGTGAATAATAATAATAAAAATTATAAATACTGCATTTTCTGTGAATATTCG
Organism: Sussaba pulchella; assembly: GCA_963971145.1. Lineage (NCBI taxonomy): Eukaryota > Metazoa > Arthropoda > Insecta > Hymenoptera > Ichneumonidae > Sussaba > Sussaba pulchella. Next base: position 5,018,649 of record OZ020168.1, read on the forward strand.
CGATCAATCGATCGATATTTTCGTCAATGCAGGCTAACGAATATTGAATATAAAACTACGAAAGCGTTAACAGGTGGCATAAACGATGTTAATGATAAAACAGCGAATTAATTGGTATAAATTAACTCGGTCGAGGGCTTCTGTATTACCGGCTGGCTGATGATTATCTACTCGGCAGAATCGTCTACGAAATTTCACAGCAAATTTGCGCTTTGGTTGAAGTCTGTGCTACGCGGAGCATCATTGAGCTTGGAGTTTCCACGTAACTTCGTGAGCTAGCCGCTGCTGTGCTTGCGCGTGTGCTCGTGCTTGTGATTGTGGGTGTGCTTGTGCTCGTGCTGCTTCGTATCGTCGTCACCGTCGTCGAAACTCACGGTTGGTTGAACGTGCCTGAGCATTCGTTGTCCCGTGTTCTCCTCAGCACGGATAAAATCTTCACTATTCACCACCCCTCCTCGCTGCAGCGTGGGTAACTCGGGCCAACGAGCGAACGGATAATTTTCCATCAACCACCAACGAGACCCGAAGAAGTGAACCAAAGCGAGAGTGCGAGAGAGAGAGAGAACGCGGAGACGGAGGGTGCGAGGGCGCAACCCCTTATTCCCATTTAATCGAGAGCACACAATCAACCGGCTCCGAGGTTCAACCCTGCGAATAAAGTCCAACACCCCCACCCTCGGCTATGCTACTTTTACACTCTGGAAATTATGTGAGATAAACGAAATTTTCAACCCTTCGCGTGAAATAATTTATCACCGGATTTCGTCCCACGAATTTACTCCCAACTGGCTATGGGATTTATTGCCGAGCAAATGTAAACAGATGAGTCGAGTTTTGTTGTGTGAATAATGAGTTAATCTTGATACGACTTTTCATTGTATTTTATCGCCGAGATGCAGATATCCCGATAGAATTTTCATTAGGACCGAAATTGAAGGCAAAAATGTATTTCGAGTCGAGAAATATATTTTTTTACTGCCACTAAAGTGGAATTTAGATTACAGAATATTATTTAAAAATGTTAAGGATCGTCAGGAACATTTTTTAGGTGCGTTAATACTGATTGCAACGTTCATTCGATATGGTTGATGGCATTTACTTATTCCATCGTAAAAGTAATACAGGAGTAAATAATTTGTCTATGCATTTTTTTCGTTACACCGATTAGCATTTAGGCATAGGACTATCCCGTTTTCCCACACTTTGTTAACTCCGTTATACGTACACGTGCGTCGATACATCTTTCTACAAATTATTCTCCGATTCGAAACGACTGCGAAAGATTAATTGATTAATTAATCACAGTCGAATAAATTATGTTTCTTTTCCATCCCCATTCACAGTGTGTGTGCATGTGAATGTGTGTATACATGTATATGTAAGCCTCGCGAAAATAATTATCATGCATCCCCTTTGAGATTTCTTGCGATCACCCTTGATACCTTCTACGAAGTTGAATTAATTGCAGAACGAACGCCGCGAGCGGCAAAACGTCGTCCATCCGCCGAAGTCTCGAATATTTTTTCGTCGACATCGCGAAAGATTGTCGAAGAAACGTTTTCGTCTTGAAACAGTCGGGGCGGAGCGGGGAAGGGCGGGCGGGTGGAGAGCTTGCACGGAACCGCGGGTGACGAGAATTCGCGACGATTTTTGAAGTCGTATTCTCGTACTAAATAAAACATCACTCCCTCGCGGTGGACTGCAGGACGCCCCGAGAACCAGTCGTTAGTACGTCTGACATGTACCTCTCGCCGCGCAATCTACTTTCCGTCGACTCCTCGTCGGTTGGCTCGCCGAGGAATCGTTGTACACGGAGTCCTTGTGCTCGGGGTGTTCTCGTTTCTTCGAGAGACGAGGAAAAGACGTCGCCGAATGAAGAAAGATCGAGAGAAAAAAAATGAAAGAGAGCGAGAGAGAGAGAGAGGGAGAGAGAGAAAGAAGAAGAGACGCAGAGGAAACGGGAAGACCGCCATCTCGACCAGCGGCTCTTTAGTTTTGCAGGGAGCAGGTCGAGTGATAGAGAAGCAAAGTCCACGGGCGTTCATCACTGTCGCCAATGGGTTGTCTCGGGATCGCCGTACCGGGCTATCTCTCGCGACACACCAAACGGTCCAGCCGTTTTGTGTTTGTGTGTGTGTGTGTTTTCTGTCGACCAAGAGGCCGGTAATACGCGATGAAAAATCTCTTGGAGCTCCAAGCCGCGACGATCAAACGTTGAAAGAAAACATTTGGTACGAGAAAACGGTGAAACGAAAACGAGAACTTTTTCTTTTACCTACAAACTTATTGTAGGCGTGACCGGGGTCACTTGGCCTGGTTTTTGAAATTTTTTCGTTTGAAAGTTTTCCTTGGTTGATTGATGGATTTTTTTTTTTGGAAAATTGGTGTGCTCTTTTTTGAAGGGTCAGTGAGGAAACCTTGAAAGAGGATGTTTTCGGATCGATCGCAAATTAGAGGGAAAAACGGGGAATTTGGGATATCGTAGAAGAGAATTTTTTCAATTTCGAGGATTTTTCCGAGTAGAAGACGAGAATTTAGTCTTTTTGAAATGTAAAAATGTTTGTGAAAGGACATTTTACGATTCTACACTAGCTCGAATTGATCTGTAATGTGTCACAGCATCCACGGACTTGTCAGCTAAAAAAAAAATAATATTTCTCCAACTTTTGTCAGTCATTTCGCAAATAAGACCACGCGGTTGTAATTCAATTGTGTCACATAGCCCCGACGACCGTCGTATGTGCTACGCCACCGTACATATGTGAGAATTGCGTCCGCACGGGAGAAACTAAAAGAGAGCGAATGTTGAAACGAGGAAAGGAAGAAGTGAGGATTTCTCTGGACAACAGAAAAATGCTCACACGCGTTGATGCGTTCTTGTATCTATACTCGAAGCATTCCACGAGCTTGTTTCGTTTCGTGTTGTACACGAAGCTTTGCACACGGAGTTTTACTCGTTTCACGATGATCCTCGCTCGCATGAATGCTCGTCGTCTCGCGAGGCTCTCGCACAAGTTCTTCGTGAATTCGCAATGGAGAGAAAAAAGTGGATAACAAACGAGCGATCGCCGCGGGAGAAACTTTGCAACTTGGAGTTGATGAAAATTACCAAAGACGTCATTGCGCAATGTTTTTCTACAGCGCAATTGTTTGCAAAAACCTTTATTATTATTATTATTATTATTATTTAATAATAATTTATTATTGTTATTATTATTATTATTATTATTATTATTATTATTATTATTATTATTATTATTATTATTATTATTATTATTATTATTATTATTATTATTATTATTATTATTATTATTATTATTATTATTATTATTATTATTATTATTATTATTATTATTATTATTATTATTATTATTATTATTATTATTATTAATTTATTTATTTTTTTTTTTTGTATTTTCATTTGTACGGGGATAAGATGCGAGTATTGATGAATGTGAAAAGCGTGGAGCGAGGATGACGTAGGCAGAGATGGTGGGACTGGGAGCAGAGAAAAGATCGGTCGATACGATATCGAATCTGTATGCTTCGAGCTTCGGGTCGAACACGAATGACGCTTGTAACCGATTTAAATAACAAAACATATTTTTATCGTAACGTCGGAACGGATTGGATTGGAACGAAGTATCGCGATGCTAACACGAATTGAACAGAAACGCATTTACTCAAAAATTGTTCCGAACGGTTCCTTCACCTATCGACATTTTAAGATCTACCGATCTATGCCTGTGGTCGAAAAAAATAATCGACAATATTTTTCAATGGGAAACAACGAGTAACGAAAGTCGATGATGAACCGAAGGTATCGTAATTTGAGTCGAATATTCGTCTCGCTTATTTTTGTTCTCGTAATTTAAAGATGAAAATTTATTTTTTTATCATGAAAAAATGTCTTCACGCACGACGTGGAAACAATTTTGTTTTCCCCTTTTTTTCTAATTTCTTATATGAAATCACAAAGAAATTATAAATAATTTCTTTGTGAATTGTCAATTTTTTATTTCGTGGAATAGATTAATTGATCCAACCATAATTTTATCGACGAAATAAAATGTATGGATATCGCACCAATGAATTTTAGAAATTAGCACTCGGGTGTAGTTCAGCGACGTTCTACAGTACTAATGAAAATTGATTTCGATGGAACACCTTTATTGAATCAATCATAGCGCGAGGGTTGTAAAAATGCGAGGGTATATCGAGGGTTTTTTTTTCTTCCGCTTTTTGTTTGGTTTTTAATTCACTCGTCGAAAGTGCGGGAAGTGAGTTGGATGGTATCACGGAAGGGCGTGAAGGTTGAGGGTATGAGAGGGAGCGAATGGCCCCGGGGGGTGTGCTATACATACATGCATTATGTAGAAGCGCGATAAAACAGGAAGTGATTTAAGGGGAATGTAGGTAACAAGTCCGCGGGGCCCCGCGCTTAAGCGGGGCCATTGCCATGGAAACCGATATCGATCCTCCCCTGCGCATGAGGAGGTCCAACCCTCCCCCTTCTCCTTCTCCTCCTTCGCACCTCTTGTTTTCTCCCCGATCAAAGGTTATCACCTCGGTGGAGGCGGCCGTCGAAAAAATTTTTCTTTGCCTTTCACATGCTTCCATTTTCCTTTCAACCGGAAGAAAAAAATTATGCCTAACGAATAAAATATTACGAAAACTTTGTTGTATCGATAAAGATGAAAAAAATCATTTTAATCCGATTGATTTTTCGCGCTTAAAAAACAATAAGTGGAGATGACAGTGATCTTTTTTTCTTCTGTATCTTCAATTAATTTTGTAGTTTATTTATTTTCGTAATTAATTTATTTCATTTTGTATTTCGAGTAATCGTAATACCTGAGACGTAAAAACAAAAATTTCGGAATGTCGATAAATTGATCCAGCGTAGAAATAGCTGACCGCTTAAGTTAAAGAAAAAATCCGTAATCATTGGGAGCGCGGAGTTACGGAGCAGGGGTGCGAAAATGGCGGCCGCACGAGAGGCCCTGAGAGTATGTATTGGTTGAAAGCGGGAAAAGGCGAAGACAAGAAAGTGAGAAATCGAAGATAGCGAGGATGGCGGGGTACCGACGGGGATGCCAAGTTAGGATGAGGCAGCACAGGCCGGAGGCTTATTGATTGTAGCAAGCCTTCTCTTGCACTAAGCTCTCACTGGGTCTTTTGTATTACTATTTTCCGGCCGGCCTGTGCTCAGCTCCGCTCGCTCTACTACATTCTGGTTCGAACGAGGAAACACACTTGGCACGATATATATACATATGTATTTTCGTGCCGAGTCTCCATATTGGAGTATACATTTGGGGGTCAACAACACGTTTCCATACATGTACTTGAAAAGCGTGACGGAGTTTGCTACGCAAACAGAATGATTGATACATTAGGCTTGCAGCATAAGTTCAGGGGTTAGTCTGTCGGTCTGTCCTCTTCGCCCCCCTTCACACACCCGCACTCGACCCCTTATCGTGTATTTCCAACCTGTAAATTAATTTCATTGCTTTCTTTTCCTCCCCCGCACGCACGAAGCCACGACAAATCCGAGACTCGGACGCCAGAATCGACCTGGCCGCATGAACGCAGTGTTCTCCAGCTGTTAGCATAAGTATTCGAACAATGCACTCTCAAACTACAATTGCGTCGTAACATAAATAACAATGAATATAAATTAAAAAACGTACTACACACACATATTGTATCATAATTTTTTTCCATTGAACAAATATGAAAATACGCCATTTGACCTCAATCTAAAAATATTGCTATCCTAGAAAAAAAAAAGATCTTTTGTCTCTACTCTCCGATTTGTGTTTTTACTGATACCCCGAAGGGTTTACAGGGCATTCTCCTCTCTCCTTATCACTTCGACTTCGCTCAGCCCCGCTCCCTCGACTCCCGGGACTGGAGCTTCGTCGCGACACGCTAGATGACCACAACGGGCATACAGCTATAGTCGTAGATCGTACGTCCTATAGCTGGAGCTTCGTCCTTGCGCCTTGTTGTGGTTACCAGCGGTACAACAGTCCCGAAGTCGACATTGCGATAAGCCTTGGTAGCCTTTTTGGATTGCCAGACCAGGGCGCTACCCTTTCCTGGACCTACTTATTAAAGTGGAATCCGAACCACTACCAACTGTACCGAATGCCTTATTATTTTCACCGAAAAGTACGCCCGGACCGGGACTCGAACCCACGACCTTCCGATGCTCAGGCTAGCACGCTAACCACTGAGCCAGAGCACCGGTTTGTCTCTACCCCATGTAGGGTTCGAAACTCGGGCGAGTGCTGGGCCTTTGATGGCAACGCACACTCCAATGCTGGCGCAATACTGACAGCCTTCGTTGGTCCAGCATTGGAGAACTGCTGGGATGATGACTTGGGACCGACACTGGCGGTCGGTCTTGCCCCAGCGATGGCGGTCGGTCTTGGCCCATTGCTATAGCCGCTACTACGCGTCTACCGAAAAATAATTAATATAAAAATTAATTATTTTTATCAGGGTAAATATTTTTGCCTCAAGACTTTATACGGTGATATTTAATAAATTATTCGACAAATATAAAAAAAAAAAAAATCGTTCAGAAATTTCCTTTTTTTTTCGCGAAGTGGCAGTAACGGGATTCGAACCTGCGACCGACGGGACTACCTACCTACCTAAGCTACGCAACTACCTTACTACCTAACGCTTTAACCACTAGACCAATCTGACTATATGAAATAGCTTTACTTTTCTTTCCTATTAGGTACATCTGAGATAGCAGTTACGAGAATTATCAACCCATCAGAGGTATCATGGAATGGGTGTGGGTCCGTGCGTGCCTCCGCCCCCCCCCCCCCTCGCGCGGAGTGCGTCCGTGCGTGTGTGTGTGCATCCTTGCGTGTGTGTGTGTGTGTGTGGCTGGCTTCGTGGTTCGCGCTACGCACGGTCCGTGGGTAGAGTGGGTTCGAGCCGCCGCAATGAGCGCGAGTAAGAGAGAGACAGCGAGAGCACAACAGAGTCGAAAAAAGATAGGGCAAGCGGATAGACTGGAACGGAAGAATAAATTTGTAGGATTGATTTCTAGAAATCTATAACACCTTCGTTATAATGTTCCGGTGATCTTCGAGCAAGTCGTCAGGATGGACCAATTTGTTTTTTCTATTTTTTTTAGGCCCAGCAGTTGCGGAATTAAGAGGGGCGGTACTCTTTTTTCCGTATATTTTTCAAACGGTACCGTCCAAAAGCGTTAACAAAGAACGACTTTTTGTTTATTTACATGCTGGCTTCGCGAACGCCGAGGAAGTCTTTGAGGCAGGGGGGGGGGGGGGCGGTGGTCGTAGCTACGCCGAACATTGTAGCTGCAACGCGTTACCACGCGAGCCGCCATGAGTCCGTGAGAGAGAACGAATTGCTGAGAGAGAACGGGCGCTTACGCGTAGGGCGTTGTGCGATATGTTTTTCTCGTTCTTTTTCGCACCTTAGCGAGCGCCAATAGCGATGTTTTTCTTGGCGTTATGGCCCAGACCGAACAAGCGAAACGTCGTTTTTTTTTTTATTTTGATGCTCGATTTGAGTCCCAGATAGCCGATTAACGGGTTGCGTCCGCAATTTTCTATTGGCGTTGAATTACAATTTTTCACAAAAAACGGTGAGCCTTTAATTTTTTTAATTATTAGAACGATTTTTTTTAGTTCATTTTTTGAAAGTCATTTTTTAATAATTTTTTTAAATTACTTCTCAACACGTTTTTCCGATTATTATGTTCGAATTATTTTCGACACGGTTTACTATGATTTTCTAAAAATATCTTTTAACACGTTTTTCTATAAGTATTGTATTCTTTTTTGTAAACACTGTTTATTCTGTTATTTTTTTTTTATTACTGCTGAATATTTCGTTTTCCAAAAAATTTTCGAAAAATATTGTTCATTATTTAATATTAAAATTATTTTATTTTAATCAATTAAATGACAAATTAAGGGTAAATAGTTACGGGCTATACATACGCGGTGCATCATCGGTCGCTATACTTGCCACTTGCACGATCGAGAAAATTCTTAACGATATCGTCGCGTCGACATATATGTATTGGGTCAGTAACAGCAACCGTACATCCTTGAAGAGATACGGGTTTCAGGACTTACCCAGTATTGGCTCTGTACTGGTTACCTATACTTGACCGATTATCGGGAGCCAAGTACTGGCCAATTCTCGGCCATGTTGTAAGTCTCGGTACTGGCTACATGGAAATGGCCCAGTATTGCACCAGTATTGGCAACCGTAAGTCCTCGGGGAGGTACGGCTTTTGAGACTCAACCATTAACGGCCCAGCACTGATTACGTATAATCGGCCGAGTGTCGTGACCCAAGCACGGGCCAAGGCTCGGCCGGGTATTGAGTCTTGGCGTTTCCTACATGGGACTCTCCGTGACGTAAATTCATCGACCGCTGATCGGAGAAGAAAACGTCATAAAAGCGACTGATAACCTCAATCTCTCCGGGTTGCTGCTACAGCGGGGTCAACGACCTGGCATCGCACCCGCGCTGTACTCGTTCGTCGTCCGTTGTTCTCTGGTTTCGATGATTATCTCGCGCAAATTTTTGTGGCTGCGAAAAACCCTCCTATCCCCTCCCCCCTCCCCATACGTGCCCCATACGTGCAACTCTTAACCGCGTCGAGGGTTCCATTCAACTAACGATCCAACTCGTTCCTGCCTTCCCCGCTCTCTTCGGCTGTTTCTTATCGGATCGTTCGGCCGAATGTTCCGCGCTGGCACAGCCCGCCGCAGCATCGTTGAACTCAAGATGCGCCATTGTTGCAACGCCCGTTGCATCTCCCAGCGCTCGGCACAGCCGAATAAACCAATCTTCCACATTGAGTACATCGGTAACCATTCGTACATGTATATATATGCACATATTCATGTGCGCGCGGGTGTTCGTCTATGTATATTCTCACGGACTTTATTCAAAGGTGTTACAGTTCACGTTTAATTAGGGCCAGCGCAACCGTGAGTGCACGCGCGAGCCCGGAATAAATAAGTTAATTAAACGCCGGTTGCACCGGGCTGCATGCGATATGGGCGCTGCCATACGTGTACGTATCGCAACGAGAGCTCGCAGCGTTACGGAAAGGAGAAAAAAAAATATATGTATACGTGTATTCAGAGCTCGGTCGGTTGGCTATACGGCCGGTGCCCGTTCGTATTACCTCGGGTGTCGGTTATCCGACCGACAGCACCCAACGTCCAGCCGCGCCCGCTCGAGCGATCTCCGCGCGTAATATCACATACATACGTCACACTTAACGATTTCCTCGATGAGCTTCGCGATTGCATCGCGGTCTTGTCCGCTCGGCGAGAATACGCGCTACCCTTCGACGTATAACACATACATCCCATCGTGGTGATCACACTGCTGTCGATAATCGACTTACGCTTTTTAACGTAATTCCATGCCTCGAATTAAATGTCCCCGAAGTTTACTCTGCTTGCGAAGAGTTAATTAGCGGGGATGGGAAGTCACGAAAATGTTGAAGATCTCGCGATTGATTTTGGGGGGTTGTCGGCGTTAGTTTTATTTTTTCATTCGTATCGACTTGATAAATGAATTTTCGGTTCTCAAATGATTTCGGAATTGAGACCACAAGTGAATAATTGTTGCGACGTGCGGCAATTTTCTTAACTTAGTTGGAAGCATTTTTATTGGAAATTTTAACTCGATGGCCGATGAGAAATATATTAGTATTATTATTATTATTAATAATAATAATTTAATAATAATGATAATTATTATTATTATTAAATTATTAAATTATTATTATTAATAGTAATAATAATAATCATAATAATACATTTCTCATCGGCCATCGAATCAATATTTTCAATGAAAATACTTCCAACAAAGTTGAATAATAATAATAATGATGATAATAATAATAATAATTATTTTTTTTTATTATTATGATAATTATTATCATCATTATTATTGCTATCGGAGCAGGGAGAGTCATGCTCGTGAAACGTTAGCGTAATTACCCGGCGTCTCAACTGTGGGCAGAAATTCCGAAAATATATATTCTTTTGCATTTAATGCGTGAAACTTTCTCGGAGATGGGAAACGAAAAAAAAAAAAAAGATTGCCCATTGTTATCGAGAGACTCGCGAGAACCTACGGTTGCCTATAACTATCCACGAACAAAGGGATATATTTACTCTCGCGTATTTCAACGGTCCATAACCGACGCCCATACATATCAATTAATTCTAACTGACTTCCTGTGCCGACGCACACCGTACGACAAGCAATCGCGGCTGTGGATAATATTAATAACGATGTGTTCGATTATTAGTTGGAAAGTTCGTAGCGGCTTGTGTTGAGATTGCTTTCCTGACGAGAATCGAGAAGAAGACGAGAGATATGCTGTAACTAATTTTGTAAAGTAGCGAGTCTTGATCATGAGGCTTTTTTATTGTATTTACGTAGTGTTTGTGTCGTCTTTAAGTGTTTTTGCCAGATATAAGCATTCGTTCGATATATTTAAAATATTTTCATCAGTAAATGTTGTCATAAATTATGATTTATATTAAATATTAAAATCCATAATCTGATCTGTATCTGAATCCGAATCTGTAAAAGAATTATTTATCTAAATAATTAAAAAATTGTCGCAGAAATTGAAAAAAAAAAATTAAATTGCGTGCTAATTAATCAAAGTTATTTGTCCGAAACATATTACTTCAAATTCATTTTGAATGACCACTTGTCCCAAATCGGAGCAAGCGTATCATCGGGTTTTCAGGGGCGGCTGTCAACCCCCGTCGTCGACTCGACAATTGTTATCGGTATTATGGAGGATGTAACGCGTCGGGGATGAGCCAATGAAACGATTACGAGGAGATCGATGCGAGATACGAGACGGTAAAGCTCGCGGGCGTCAGGCGTCAACGTAAGGGAGACACCCTTACGGATGGGTCGCAAAGCTGCGAAGAAGACAGACGTTTCGATGGATTCCGGAATGGATCGGAAACGTGGCGAGAAGAAGAAAAATCTACGAGACGCGAGAATATGGAGTGAGGAATTGGGGAAAAATGCGGATGGAAGGAGAGGAATCGAGGAGAGAAGATGAAAATGGGGCTGCTACGAGTTCTCATTCGGCTGACATGCTGACGTCCTGACAAATCAAGCTGAAAATTGAATTCTGGGCTTGGAAACGTATGTGCTCGACGAAAAACGTTCGCTACTTCAACGTGATTTTATTTACGATTGTTTTACGACTGTACTCGAGCCATACGTGAAATTCCTCGAGTTTTCGACGTGGAAAGATTTATCTATTTATTTTATTTTTTATTTTATTTTTTTACAACGACGAAACGTCGAGTCGATCTTCGTTGATTTGTCCAACAAATAATCTTCCCTCAATTTCAGTCTCGCCACTGCTGTAAAAAGGTCAACAACAACGACAAAATTTCGAGTTAATTAGAACTTGTTTCAAATTTTTGTGATAAAAATTATATTTTCAAAGTGGAATTTGTGTTCACAGTATTTTTATCAATTTTACTCTTATATCATATCGTATTATATTTTTTTTCTAGAATATAGATCTGTGGTTACAAAATTTCCGGCAAGATTAATTCCTGTCAGAAGCCGGTTGAAGAAGGAATTATAAAATGGCTTTGAGTTGGGTTGCGATGTATCAAAATATTTTTTGCGAGTAAAATTCATTTATGATTAATTTATTAATAGAAATTTCATTTCGTAGTTCAAATGAGTCATATGGAAATATACATACATGTACATATATATTAAGTGTATAAACGAATAAATACAGTACTGTGGGCGAAGGATCCGTCTGTGTAGGTACGGAGCTAATACATCGAGTTTCGCGGTGGCATCGCGCGGACGCAAAAAAGATCCGGCTATTCTAATGGCAGCTCATTAGGTTCTTTTAATCACTGACATTACCGCAATACGGATAATTGCGACCCCGAGTCCGGTGGCATAGAAGCACCATCAGACAAGGCCCACGCGGTGATCTTCCTCGGCTTACGGACATTTTCACACACAAACACACACACAGACACACACACACACACAGACGCGTGCGCGCAGCTTCCAGCCGGTGCGGCGGACGCGCTTTAATTACGGTACGGGGATCGCTTCGCGCGAAAGAATAAACCCGAGGAACGAATTACGACGTTTGTGCATGAACGGAAAGCGGAGACTTCCGTAAATGAAAGAACGCCGTGCGCTCCGGGGATCCCGGAGCAAAAGGATATGGAGTAGAACGATGGAGAGAAAAGAGTGACGCACGATAAAAGATTTGGGAAAAAAAGAAACTGACGAGGAGCGAAGAAATTTATATTGGAAAAAGGGATGGTGGTGGGTCGATGGGTGGAGGGTTCGTTTCGGGGCGCTGGGTTTTTGCAGTTCTTGGACACAGAAGCCGCGATAGGACAATAAATAGAAAAATTCAACGAGCGATAGTGGAAAATATGATTTAATATTGATGTCAAATAGAAAATACCATGAAATGAAATAGAACAAAATAAAATGAAGATAGACAGTTTATTTGTGCACCAGAGCTCAAAAATGTTCTCCCAAATTTTATTCCAATTAAATAAAAGATTCAACAATACAATAAAAAATATATTTAAAAAAAAGTCCGTTCGCGATAAAGTGTGCAAATTAAGAAGACAAAAAGTTCAACTGAAATGACGTTGAAAAAACAAACGCGGAATGCAAAAAGAGACTTCAAACAAACGTAAAGAAAAATGAATAGACTGAGGAAGTCTATAAAAAGAAGCGGCGTATGGCAGAGAAAATAAAATAAAAAGGAATGTAATAAAATCGAGAGAGACGGAGAGATCGAGCGGAGGAGATGGAAGGAGCTCGCGCTCGCGCGACCGCAAAAACAAGACGGTGCCTTAAGCATACACTGTAAACGGCAAGTACACGAGGCAATTAACGTTTTAATTATCGGAGACAATCGTCTCTCGGAATAGATATACATTGTTTCACTGTGCGTATGTGTAACGAACGACTATTTGCCAAGTGTTTGTCTGACATTATGGTCATAATTATTTCTCGCGTAAGAAAAAGTATAGTTTCTTGCGAATCGTTGAAATCGTTTTGAAAAATTGCTCGAAAGAATTTTAATTGCTCATTATGAAATTACGGCAAACCCCCGCCGCAGTCTGGTGCTTCGTAGCTCGACGGGCTTGGCTATCCCTGTGCGAAACAAATTTGCGGATTAGTCAGCATTTTTCCATAAATGGTCAATGTAACAAAAAACAAAATAAGAATAAAATAAAAATTGTATTCGCTGTAACGTTGCCAAGCTAATTTTTTTCTCACTCGAACGTAAAACAAAATCATGAATTTTTCCTCAAAATATGCCGTATAGACTTGAAACCGTCTCAACAATCCTTGCTGGACAAACCAAAAAATATACAGAAAAGGCTTTCGCTCAAGAAAAGCCTTCTAAAATCTCCAAAAACAATCCAAAGGCAAGATTCACATTCTGTCGTCGATTTTTTAATCAAAACGACGACCGAAAATCGGTCTTTCAGATTTTATAAATCAGTTAACGCGGCAAAGAAAAATACTATCGATATTCCAGGTCTTCAGTCGACGAACCAATTACGAAATTCCATTATCGTCGCGATTCCCGGACGGCTTTTTTTGTCCGGCATCGAATTTTTGTCTCTCCTTTCGAACGAGTTTCTCTTGGCCTATGAGTGCGCGCGTTCCAAAGCGTCAGTTCGGTCCCCGAATGCGAAGCTGTTGCGCGCTTGGTCCGACGACATTCGCGACTGCCCGGCTTGCCGGCTTCATGGACCGAGCGTGTGTTCGGGGTTGTTGCGTCCCCGGCCACCCGGAGAGAGTGACACGAGGGGTTGAACGACAAATATTTCGTCCCCCGTCGACGTCAACGCCGACTGTACTATGTGCTAACGGAGGCACGCTTCGAGGATGCCACTCGAGATACGAAGACCGTCGGGTTCGAAAGCATTTTACATAAGGGTGCGAAGTGTCTGGTATGCCAGACACGCGCTGTGATTTGTTTTTCCCTTCTCATGCTACCGTATAAACTCCTCGCTATATCCAACTATCGCTTTGTTATCCTTCACTCTTACGTCTGCGGAAAATATTAACTCGATCCACTCTCGTGTCTTAATATATATTACGGGGTTTATTTTTCTTTTTGTTTCGGACTTTGGGCAATCGGAGGATTTTGGAGGACCGTATTTGAGAGGATGGCGCTTTGATTGTAATTCTATTAAGCAAATTATTTTGTTGATGAAATTTTTCAAAATAACATGAGAAATAAACCTAATCGAATTTTAAAAATACCGATGGGTTAGAATTTCTATAAACTTCAACATAGTCGATCCGAGGTCGCTTCTAGATAGAAACTAACAAGTTTGAGTCGAAATAATGATTGTCATCGTATTTATATTTGTCTTTAGAGCCAGACTTAAAGAGACAAAATGACGTAAAGCGGCGCGCAGTAGCTACGTCGCGGAATTATCACGGCAGAGAAAATTATAACGAGCAGCTGGTCACCGGGCCTAGACATTGGATTTCAGACACGATTGGGTTTGCAAGCATCACCGGACGGAGGAGACAGCCAGAGGGAGCGAATCTTTCGCATGCGAGCAACGCCTTAACTTGGTTTTCGCTTTACACAGCGTATATATATGTATATGTACGTAAACAATGCCGCACGCTTTCGCGAATCTATGCAAATGAGAGTCCAATTATGTTGCGAACCCGTAAAAACTGCACCTTGTTAGGCCACGGAGAGTCGGCTGCAAGATGTATAGTACAACGGCGTGACGTAACGACGGGGTGGTGTAGCCGCCGCGGGCTCGAATCTCGGCAGAGAAAAAGACGTGGAAAAAATAAAAACAGCAGAAAAAAGACCGACATCGTGGAGTAAGACGTGTGGGTTAAGGTCCGAGGGATATTTAGGGATCTTTTCTATCGCTACCGTTACGTATTTATATCTCCACCCTGTACATCCTATCAACAAAGCCAGGCGAATTTCTTTTAATCATGCTTTTGCCATCCTCGGATTTCAATGTTTACTTCAGTATCGGATTAATTTCATAATTTCTCAAATGTTGCAGCAATGAACTTTATTCACGATCTATCCTAAGAATCTAAATAATGTTAATTATTCACCATCGAAATATTAGGGAAAAAAATATCTAGTCGAATTTTGCATTAGATAAATAACTGCAGCGTGAAATAATAAAACAATTTTTTTTTTATTTCAAATTGCACAGTCGATCAGCGTGTAATGTTTCTTTCTTTATTTTCTCGTTCCTTTAATTTAGTTTGAAACATTTTATTTCAATTTCGAAATGGAAGTGGATTTACGGTCGGTCGACGTGCTCCGGTGCGTAATTAAGATAAGAGGTTTACAGACCGAACCGAAGAATTTCCAGGAGCATTGAATCGTTCGCTTTGATGCACCATAAGAGACAATTCTCGGTTGTGAATCGCGGTATCTCCGTTCGTATACAATATCTATATACGTATATATACTTGCGCACCGAGAAAATAAGAGCTCGTGGGTTTTAAAGTAAGAGCCAAAGGGCTCTTCTCTCTCGGTTCTCCCCGTGTGGCTTGATAAAACCTTACTCTGTTATTCCGGATGCTGTATGTCCCCGACATACTATTGCGCGCTACATCCAAAGCCAGCGTACATTTATAAGTCCACATGTATATAAACAGCGCAACGCCATATGGACGCTATGTTTTCTCTTCGCTAATTGGAAGCAATGTCAAAGCGAAAAATCGATCCACCCACGAAATTGGCTGGCAAACGAGGGCGAGTTTGCGAGCGAGTTTGGATTCGAAACGGTTGGAATAAATAAATTAATGCACCGGTGGTTTATCCACGGTTGATTCCCTATCTCTCTTCGACTCGTGGACTTCAATGCGGTTGTCTCGCTCTTGTGTATATATATATATGTTCACGTGGGGCACGAGCTGCAAAAATTCGTTCGGGTTTCGCAGCGAGTGGCCCGAGTGAATCTCGAGCGAGGTGCGCGCGGCAGCATCAGCAGCAGCAGCAGCAGGAACAGCAACGACGACGGCGGCGGCGACGACAACGACGACTCGCGGTGCAAGCACCCTTTCTCGAGTGCTTCAAACGAAGCTTGGCTAACGAGAGAAAGAAGGATAGGATTAGCCGTTCGACGGTAATAAGCCTTATTCCGTCGGGGAGAGGATGGTAATATCGGTAAAAGCCTTTCGCGAAGGAAGACGGAACGAGAAACGAGCGGTGAAGCTTCCTCGTGCGTTTGTGGACGCAACGATGAGAAGGAAAAAACGATGGAAAACGTGCGATGGGGAGCGAGACGTAGTTACACCGAAGTGGATTCGTGCCGAACCCTGGCTGGTATAATGACGTGCGAGAAGAACGAAGAGCGAGAGAGAGAGGGAAAGAGGGGAAGAGAGACGGACTCTTATAAGGTTCGCTGT
Organism: Sussaba pulchella; assembly: GCA_963971145.1. NCBI lineage: Eukaryota > Metazoa > Arthropoda > Insecta > Hymenoptera > Ichneumonidae > Sussaba > Sussaba pulchella. The sequence continues at coordinate 5,035,137 of OZ020168.1, forward strand.
TCGGTAGGGGGCGGAGAGGGAGGAGGGCGTTTGGACGCGAGCGAGACGAGAAAATCCGAGTCGGTGCTGCGTCGAGCCAGCCGCGAACGAGAAGAGAGAAACGCGCGGGCGCGCGAGACGAGGAGGAAACAAGAGTAGCGCGATACGAGGAGGAAGAGGAAGGATGGAAGAGAAGCTCAAGGTGGAGGAGAAGGGTTGGGGAACCTCGAGTGTCGGCACCTCGCCGCAAGAACGGACCACACACGTCGTTCGACGGTTCTCAACCTTCGAGCAAATAATCTTGCTCGTCGTTGAAATCTTTTTCGATAAATTAAGAATTCTCGTGTTTGAAATTTTTTTTTGAATTTATTTATTGGGTATTATTTTGGGGAAAATGTGAGATGGATTGTGACGAGGAAACCGTCGTTGGAGAGGTAACGCATTAATTATTAATTGTGGAAATGCGAAAATTTACGTGAAAATTGATATGAATAAATAATTGTTATCAGTAGATGACACACAAAGTACCAGTCACTTGTTCGATTTGATACGGTCGATAATCGAAATTAGAAAACGCATTCGCCCCAGCCGTACAACGTTTTCGAATGAGACTCCAACGCGTGGCTCATTTTTTAACAAGGTAGAAAAAAATAAATACGTTGAAGAATGATGAATAAAAAAAAAATAAATTCGTTTGTTTCCCGGACCGTCGATGAATGTGGAGCGGATTTGGGAGATATCGAGGGTTCGGATCTTCGCGCGAGGGTAAGAATCTCGTCGTAACGAAACTCTCGATGATTCTCCACTCGTTCGGGTTGCTATACCTCCTCGCGGCTTTACCCGCGAGGCCCCGCTCTGCGAATATAACTAACGTTAATTGCCCATTTGTCTCTCGGGGTGGGCTGCGCCGCGCGGCCAGAACGCTCCTTCTGTCCTACGCGCGGCCGCGTCGACCAACGAAAACCATATACCTACACTTTTGGCTGCCGTTTATGCTTTCGGATGCTGTGCGAACAGCCGCTCTCTCACTCTCTCTCTCTGTCGCTCTCTCTCTCTTTTTTCTTTTTACTCGCGCTCGTCGCCACATCCTTCCTGGGAAGATTCTTCGAAAAAGCCGGACTCGCGCTCGCGCCCCGATCGCATAACTCGCGACCGAAAAATCTTTGGTTTCGCTTCACCGCGCCGCGAGGATTCTCTCTATGCCGAACTATGCCGAACTGAATAGTCAATGACGAACGTTTTCTCGACTACGATCGGAATCGTCCAGGGTATAAGAAGAAGCACGAAAGAGAGAGAAAGCGAGAGGAGAGAGAGAGAAAGAGAGAGCGAGAAAAAATTAATGATACAAGAAACAAAGACGAAATGATTTCAAGACTGAGAGGAAAATAATTCTAATAAAGTTCAAAAGATTTATTATTTATTGTCCGTTTGGGAAATGACGTCGCAATGATTGCTCGAGAGATAGACGCGAATCTAATAGAGAAATTCATTATGATAATTAATAGTTGGTTCTCAAAACGATTTAGATAGGAAATAAAATTTGAAAGAAAATCAATTTTATCTTTATGTTTGTTATTATTTGACGGTTCGATAATATTGACCGCGAAGAGTGAGTCGAAGAATTATGAAAATCTAGGTTTTGAGAATAAACATTCGAGTGGACGCAACAAAATTGGGTTCACTTGAAACCGTTAAGTCCTTTATGATGACAAAATCGAGTTCGGCTCTATTTTTTCTGTCTTGCTCCCTGCAAGAGTTTCTTTGCGTGCAGGCATAACTCAGGTGTGTCAAAAATTTCGGACAACTCTCCTGACTCAAAACTCGTGGCGGATGCTGTGTATCGGTCAAAGGAAAAAATAAAACTGTTGGAGACGTGGCTGAAGCATTCACATCTCGATGTCTCAGCAAGACCGAAATGTCGTTGCGTACATTGACATAGTCAAAGATTTCGCCGTTCGACGGTAAATGCACAATCCCGTTCGCTCGTTGACCCCATTTCACATTTACGACCTTCGTGCACGAGCCTTCGAGAAAAAAAATTGCACGAACAATCAACCCCGAAGCCGAATGCCGAAGAAAACGAAACGAAAAATATTTGTTCCCGTCGGTGTTTACCTGCAACGACTGGGTAGATAAATGTGTTTCCGGTCTACGGATTCGTTCCGCAATGCGCGGTAAAAACGTCGCGGAAGGAGCCGGAAAAGGTAGAAAAATGTGTTTTCGTGCGAAATTCGTTCCACGGGTTTGAGGGCTGTGCGTGCGATGTACGGAGAAGCAAGAAAGGGGGAGAGAGAGAGAGAGAGAGAGAGAGAGGAAGGTGAGCGAGGTAATACCCGGGGGGTAGAAGCCACAACGGGCGCCCCCTTTTGCTTCCGTGGCGTAAAACCGAGGTCTCGACCCTGACCCATTCTGGGCCACTTTTCAGCCAGTGGCTGGACTCAGCAAGAGCGAAAAGAACGAAACGAGAGATTGAAAAAGAGTTCCCGAAGGAGTTAAGAGGTCGTTGGTGCGCAGGTTCCACCAATATTTCTCTCTCTCTCTCTCTCTCTCTCTCTCTCTCTCTCTCTCTCTCTCTCTCTCTCTCTCTTTCTGTCTCTCGAATGTTTCGGCTAATCGGAAAATCCCGTTTGCTTCGGAGCTTCGTCGCGTTTTAGGCGGCGACCTAAAATCCCTCTTTGCGGCTCTCGAGAAGCTTCGGCGGACTTGTGAAATCCCATGTTTTGCCCTATCTCGTTGCTTCTACGGTCTTCCAGCTCCGACACGCTTGATTAGCGAAGGAATTTTCAACGATGCACCAGCTAAGCCAATATTCTTTTTTTTTTTTAACGTTTGTTTGTATTTTTCCAACCACGGTTCGACGCCCGGACTGACGTCCGCCGTCAAAACACATCAGGCTGAAGAAACGGTTTCGAATTGGAAGAATTTTTGGGAACGATGGGCGAGGATTTCTGTATTTTTAAGATTCTTGAAGTATATTTTGCACGAGGAAGGGACGAAGTAACGCTCGGACTTGGCAACGAAGTCCGAAATTTTAATATTTTTTTTCTGGGCATTGATTTGAAATGGAATTATTGAATTTTTGTAATTTCGACATTTTTGAGTGTCCTGAAATGGAGAGATTTAATAAATACAATTTTTTTTTGATGAATCAACGAATTGTAAAAATTATTTGAAATAAGAAATTATTTTTAATTATTTTTTGGCACCCATTCTTGCTATTATAATTTTCGGATGTTGAACGTGGACGTACGGTATTGGGAATTTGAACGTTCATCGCGACGAAAGTGAAATTTTGACTTTTCTATTCGGTTACTTCGGTCTACAGAATAAACAGTGAATATAAAAAGGGTGTAATCGCGAGTTGTGACAAGGGTGCACGGATTTCCAACACAAAAATCCGTAAATCCCCCAAATCCTGCACAACGAATCCGCGTTAAAAGTCACAAAGCCAATTTTCGCGACCCCAAGTCTGTGACTTTTCCATCCGGATCATCCACTGTAGGGTAAACAGAATTTTTCCGAAAAAAAGGATGAAACAAAAATTTAACAAAGACCCCCGCGAATCCTGACAAGCGTAGACTGGTCGTCGATAAAAGAATCTCGGACAAAATCTCGTCAAATCTTCGGTCGGCAAACCAACGGTGACTCCTACAGCCGGATTATCCAGCGTTGAATAAACAAAGCGAACGGCAAGTTTTTGGTCAACGAGCCATGTCCTAAGCTCAGATTAACCGCTACCGCGTTTGACCTCCGCACTTTTTTAAAAAATTTCTATTCCCAAACTTTTACGAACTAAAATCGAAATTTAGGGAAAAAGTCAACATTTTTTTCCCAACTTAACATTTTTTTTTCAGTCTTTCTAATTTTCAATATTTTTTAAAATTCATGTATCATATATCATATATATATTTATATATATTAATTTTCATATTTTGTTTCCGAATTAACCGCTAGCGCGTTTTGATCTGACTGCCGAATTTTATTAAATATTCATTTTTTAACTTATTCAAAGTAAAACCTAAATGTAGGGGAAAAAATAAATTTTTTTTTTAAATATTGCAAAATGAAGATATAACTATGAAATTTCAATTTTTTCCCGTATTCTTGTTACTCGTGCTTTCTTCGAATTTGTGAAATTCAGCCATCGTTTGTGAAACCGTTCGAAACGAGAGAAATATGTCAAGGACTAAGAGCTGGTGGAAGCGAAAAATAGTCGTCGTCTATTTTTGACGTCTCAGTCACGGAAAATCTGATTATCGCGACGGGATAACGCCGGGGATTTGGCCCCCCCCCGGTCGGCTCGGTGCGCTGGCTCTCGTAGTCACTGCGTGTACCTACGCACAGCGTCGTCCTGATGGTATTCGCCCCGGGGCGAGTCGGTCCCCGAGCCCCCTCCGAATAGGTACGATGCTCCCTCTCGGTTGACTCTTTCGTACGCTTCGTTGTTTCTCCGCTACCTGCCGGCCCCGAGAGTCACCTGATCGACTACCTGAAACCTGCGGGGGTTTCCAACTCTTTCGCTAACCTACGAAAACTTTTCAGAGGGCACACGTGCAAAGTACAACCCAGAAACATTGAAAAATAACAAACGATATAGAAATTCACAAATATAAAAAAAGGAGGGGGGGGGGGGGGCGCATATCAACGAAAAAACTGTTTTGATGTGAGATGGAATATTGAAAAATTAATTTAAAGCAAAAGAGGATGATTGGGGAAAATAAATGATGAGTACATAATTAAAACTGAATGATGGGTAAATGAAAAAAATTCAAATTTAACGGAGGCAGCTGCATGCAGGACAAATCAAGCTGAAGACAATAACTCAATCTAAAATATAATGCTGAACTTAAGGGGGTCAGCCGCTGGAAAGAGGAAAAAATTTCGAGGGTCCACTTGTTGTTATTTTTCAGCTGCATTTTTTTCATCACGTGGTGCTACAGCCAATGATACTGAAATTCTTAGTCATCTTTTTATTTCGGATTCACGGTGTGAGTACAGTATACTGTCAATCGTGGGGCATTTTTTGGCAGTGCTGACTTCTGAGGGCGGTATCGATGGGGGAGAGCCGGACGAAACGATTAGACCAAAGAATTTTCTTATCTTGTAATAATCAACAAACTGTAGTAAATATTTCAGAACGATCCAGTGCTAATTTTCTTGAGAAAAAATTCACAAAAATACGTCCACACTTTCAACTCATCACAATGGCTTGCCCCCTCTAACCTACGTAGCCGAAAATGCAGTGAAAAAGTGCATAATATCGATCATACAGACGAAACAAAAATAAATCGATGTGCAAATAAATAAATAAATACATAAATAAATAAATACCAAGAATGAGACGAAGGCAACAGCGAAAAAGCTGCTGGCCTGCGCGTCCAAAGATAGAGAGTGAGAGAGAGAGAGAAAGGCAATTTTAAAAAGATCCTTTCGGAGTCTGTCGAGAAGAGAGAAAGAGAGCGAGAGAGCGAGAACTTGGGGCACGAAACCTCCCTATTGGGCAATTGGTCACGCGAAAACACACAACGAGGCCCCCTGCTCTGGCCGAATATAAACAAACCTCTTCTTCTGCTTTTTCAAACATACCCGTCGACTGGTGAAAGACAGTACGAACGTACATAAAGCACACAGACGGACCAGCGAAAATTTACAGAGAAAGCGTCAACCGCAATTCGCAATGGCGACATGGATACAGAGCTTTTGTCACCCCGAACGTTTCGTGGTCATCCCTTCTGAGCAAAATAGACCTGCGCTGTTGGGAGAGGCGGGTTCAACCAAAATGTACGCACCCAGATGTTGGCACGGGATAGAATAATCGAATTTTGAGCACAGCAGGTACGACGATTATTCAAAGTAAAATATAAAATTAAATGAAAAATGAAACAAAAATACAACAAATATATTCGGAATATTCGAAATATTGTATTATTTGGCCTGCGCTGTTGGGAGAGCCGCTTCGGATAAGAAATCACGCACTCAGACGTTGGTACAGAATAGAACAATCATATTTGAAGCACAGATTCCACAAGTATTAAAATAATAATAATAATAATACAAAAAATATATTTTAATTAAAATATATTTAAAAATTATATGTTAAATTAGAATATAGTTTCTACGTTGACCTGTGGCATTCCTTCAGTTTTTCTGTAGTCGAATTATAGCCCGATCGATCCATGACAGCCGATTTTATCGACGTAACAATAATGGTAGACTCTTCGATCGTTCAATTTTTTTCTCAATTTTTTCTTTCGGATTAACACTAGAACTACCATTCAAAGTGAGTGGTTTCAATTAAAAAAATACTATTGAAAATGATTGCGTTGCATTTTCGCGATATTTCATTCACGATTCTTGCTACAATATTTAAAGGATCAAATTTATCAATCCGTCGTCCTACTTTCCTTTCCCTTTTCGCCAAAAAATGAAGGATATTAAACGAACGAAAAACTGTCCACAGTCCCAACGTCAAAATGTGCATAAAAGCCGCCGAACAAGTCAGTGTCATTAATCCATCAATATTTTGTCGTCATACCGAGGACCTTAAGCGACGCACGCCTGCCTACCAGCGCCGCCTATCGGCCGGCGCCATTGCAAAAACCCAAAATAGGAGTGTCGAAGGGCTGTCCCCACATACACCCTTTACATCCATCTGTCCAAATATCCCCATTAGACCTTGTACACTCAATCCATATCCCAATCACTCCCAGATGTGTGCTCACGAATTTTCAAAGCCTCCCGAGCTGTTTAATAAAAGCTTTTCACAAATCTTCAAAGTCACTTCTGGGCGTCATCGAATTGCACCCGAGAGACAAAATATTTTCCCTCGACGAATGAATGTTTTCACCAAACAAGAAAATGTAAAAAGAAGGAAAAAAAAAATAAAGAAAAAATAGTAGAACGAAGAAAAAAAAAATGTAAACTGCGGGAATCGTCGGGATAATGGTCCGGACGAAAGTGAGAAACGATACGTTTCACGAAAAGTTCACCTTGACGAAATTTTCCGTGCCGGGTTTCACAGGCAAACCGTGAACCGATGGTTGAATCTCTGAAAAGGCAAAAGTTTTACGCGAGAACGTTTTTGTACAGTCGGTTTTGTGGGCCTTCGCAGCAACGTTCCGACTTTCCATTTATTCAATCGTACGGTTGATAACCATCCATTCTCGCAGAGGATGGAACGAATCGTGTTTTCGAAAACAAGAAATTACCCCCGGACCGATCGTGCCCTCTCGAACGATCGTCCGTGACGTTGCAGACGCAGTTTTGGCAAAACGGGAAAAATCCCGAACGTATGGTGGGCGATTGTGCCGAGAGTTGGAGCCACCTGTCCTCCCCTGACCCAAAGCCCACCGTTTATTCGTGCTGGACCGACACAACGCGAACCGAGGATAATCGAAGAGTCCAAATGTTTCCGACGGCCTTGAAATCAGAAAGACGTATGAGGTTTTTCCCAAAATCGTTATTTTCATTCCACTCCAGAACCAGAGGAATTATGTTATGCAGCAATATTATCATAAGATTTCAAATATAATAATTGCAATAATAATAATCAGTGTAATCGATTAGAATTTTTTTTATTATTATTCAAAAATAATTATAATTATAATGAATTGCTATTTTAGAGTTTTTTTTAATTTACAGAAAAAAAATTAATTTTCAAAATTTTGTAAAATGCGAATATCTCGCGATTCCTTGGGCCGAATCGATTGATTCTACGCTCATTCAGGAGCATTTAATGAGTTTTTAATTGTGGTCTAGTTTTTTTTTTTTAGAGCATTAAATTCGGTAATAGAGCATTTAATTAGCATCTAATTAGCCTTTAATTATTTCATCGGTTTCGAGTAGATTTGACCACGTGGTGCCGCCAGTTTAAGTGACGTACAATTGTACGATCTTCGAAAATCCTTATCCCTGGACCGTCCGCACAAAACGTTTCGCGCCGTGACTCCAACTCGTGGTCATCCCCAGAGTATCTTCAGCCTCGAAGTAACGTTCAAACCCCGACGTGAAGACAGCCTCCGCACAGACGACGAAGAACGAACGCCTGATACGGTGTCATCGCATTACCGCGTGGTTTGAATGAACTATACTCGCGAAGAAGAAAAAGAAGAAGAAGAAGAAGAAGAAGAAGAAGTCGAAGAAGTCCCGAGAAAACGCAACAAGCTGCATCGGGAGACGACACAACAGCGTCTAATATTCTAATGGACGCGGAAGTCGATTGCGACGACGGTGGCAACGCCGCGAGCGTTTATCTAACGATATCCGCCACTAACGAGCTTCCGTCGTTGGAGAAGAGAAGACAGACGCGCGTCCGCCACCGGTTTCGAATCGACTCGTTCAATGCCCAAATGTAACGATTCGAATGTTTTACAGACTCCGGCGTTAAATGCACATACGCGACGGTGGCAACGTTAACGACGACGGCGGTGGCCTATACGCACATTCACGTTGATTAATGGGATATACCTATAACGGGTTGGCGGTGTTGATTCTCCATTGGATCCAAGATGGATCGTACGTTTATTCCGATCGATTGTATATTTGTTTATGGTCAAGATCAGGGCGAAATTCGTCTAATTTGTTTGCCTCCATGATAAACGTTCGTGTGGGTACATATTTGTGGTTCAGAGGCAAAAATAAGTAAGTACCAGAAAAATGGTTTGAAGATGTTCATGCACGATTTAAAGTACGAGAATCTCATTTAATCCTATTTTTTTGTAAAAGTAGCTTTGTTCGCTTTTGCCACCAAATCACGAGTACATGACCTGAAAATTCGTTCTTTCAATGTATCATTGCACGCGTATACGTTTGTGGCGTGTTTACGACGCCATATTGGAAAATTGATGACAGCTGCGGGTTTCTCTGATCGGACCGTGTTCGGTCCCAGCGGGGGCCGGGAGATGGAAGAAAACAAGACGAACAAGGAGAGAGACGGAAAACGGAAATAAAGTGAGAGAGAGAGAGAGAGCTTTGGATGTAATCTCTTTCAGCAAAACGTCGACGATAATTTCGTAGTTGCGTTGGATTACGCGCGGATAAAGCGCAACGCCTGGAAGAGAGAGATACGGAGTGGGTATCGTATGGGAGGGCGGGAAGGGAGGGGAGGGGAACTTCAACGGTGGATACAGGATAGATGCGATATAGAGAGATGAGGTTGGCTCGTTTATCACTTGGCCACCGATAAATCAGTACACGCGCGCGAATCCCGGGAATGCTTTGCGGTTCCCCATCGCGTTAGAGAGCTTTACAAGAGGGGCTCGTACGGTGTGTATACCTAATATACTCGGTGGTTATATACGTTTGACTGAGTAAAAGGTATAGGGGCGGCTGCGGAGAGACCGTGCCGAGTAAAAGAGCAAAAGAGCGAGAGAGAAACGGAGAGAGGGGGGATATGGTCCCTGGGGTGCGGTTATCTTCGCTCAGGCGCTATATATAGTTACATATATGTATGTATATGTAGAAAAAAACGAAATATCAATTTTTTCCAAATGGGTAGGTAGATATATATATAGCCAATTGATAAAAAATATATTGAGTATGTGAAGAGTATATACAATATTAAATTATACATTATATGGTATAGACGTGAATACAGACGGTAAATATGTAGTTTATATATTATTTATGTACAAACTATCTGTCAATACAATTGCAGTGCAGATTGTTTTTATACTATTATGTATTATTTACTATGTTATTATTGTTGTGGTTATTATTATTATTATTATCAATATTCGCTTTTTTATTTTTGTTATTATATTTATATAGGTATACGCATCTTAGTAAATACAGAGTGTACCGGGTGTACATTATCTCAGGAGCCACGGCGGACCCCAATGGATATAAATACTCGTGTAACTACATATGTGCCGTTCTCGTCGCTCCGCAAAACGTATACGTATAATGCACTGTATACGTTCCGGTATTAGTCTCGCGACCCTTCCCTCCCTTGTCGCCCCCCCCTCCACCATCACGAAGAAACCCCGCACGATTCACAGACCAAGTGGGTGTGGTCGCTGAGTGTTTATAAACCGGATTAGGAGAATAACCCTCGCTGTCTGTATTGGGGTTCGTTTATTCGTTCCCGGGGTGCGAAAAAAACACCCCGAACAGCCGGCGATGGATGCTCCCCGGGGGAGGGGGTCGGTAGTTTTGTTGTGGCTCACACACGGAGCACTTTCTGGTTCATCACTAGATGCATGGACCCAGCGTGACGTTTGCTATTTTTCTTTCTAGCTTTCAACCAACCCCTGCGTCACCCCCTCCCTCTTACACACGCCCAACCCCGAACGATTCAACTAATTGGATGTACAAGCTGAGCACTGATCTATGTAATGGCGTTCGGAATTTCTGATTCAGGATCTGCTGGGGGGGGGATCCGGACTGTGGTCATCATTGTTTGAGTGGGATGGATGTGGAAGGCAGTGGATTAATGTAGTAGGGATGTGGAGTCTATTTTCAATAATGTTTGAAGGGTATGATTGTTGTTTGTTCGGTATCGAAAGTTCTTTTATAAAATACTGAGTACCGGGTAGAAAAAGTTATACCCGATCATATTACTAATATTTAGAGATTATCACTTGGTATTCTGCCTTAACCTTATACAGTATTGTTCTGTTTTTTTTTCATGTTATTGAAATAAGGAAGATATTTGATAGTACTCTGCTCCTCAAAGCTCACAAGGAATTGTCTCAACTGACGATATTACATTTAACAAAGTACCTATATGGCAACAATATTAATACAAGAAATATTTTATCATTGAATAACAATAATAACGACAACATAATTAATACATAATTGATCATGATAAATTCTATGCAAACGGCATGTACTTTGCACATGAATTTTACATAGACTGCATGGATAAAAGTGATATACAGTACGTATTAAAAACATTTGAGTCCAATTTAATCCACGAAACGATATTATATTCTTCACATACTTCATACATTCTTTTTCCATCCGCTCTTCTGGGATTTATTTACATGTTCACATGGTCATGCTCCGCACTCGAACAGCAGTCTACAATTTATTCGATGATAATCGAGGGTGCTCGAAGATTCGTTAAACATTTGAAAGATTATGGTCATGCGAAACGACGCGATCTTTTTTCCATGTTGACAACATTGATTCGATCGATGGCGCGACCGTTGGCCCTCGAAGGTCCAACACGGGGTGGCGATTAATCCGAACCACGCCCATCCCCCCGCCCCACCCGGCCCTCCAACCCCGAAACCCGACACGAGACCGATCGTGCTGCTGTGTGGAGTCTTCTCGAACAATGCGCGTCTACGATCTATTCTCGCGATTGAACACGCGAGTCGAACACAATCGACGTGCAAGCGTTGCGAGTATTCCTTGTTAAAAACGATATTGTATCAACCGCGGAGCGATTTAATCCCCCTACCCTTAGACCCCGTGCGGTTATCCCGCGCAGCCGGGCTTCGACGTTCGCGCGAGAAGCAAATAGAATGAGACAGGCCGGGAGATAGCGAACGAGTTAACGAATCGTGACGGAATAGCTGGGAGCGGGATAAATAAACGCTGCACGGCGCGTCGGGTGTCGGCGAACCAGTCCGTGGAACTCAACACCGAAGGAGCTACGCTCCCGATAAGATATGATAATATACTCTATTTCGTGTTTTGTTCTTTTATTTTTTATTTATTTTTAATTCAAATTTATTAAATCTTGAATCGGTCGATTGGTGGGGGATTAACGAGTTTGTTGAGTAAAGTGCTTGAAGCAAAGAGCGAGAGAGAGAGAGAGAGAGAGAGAGAGAGAGAGAGAGAGAGAGAGAGAGAGAGAGAGCGAAAGAGAGAGATTAGATAAAATTAAATTACTTCGTTGTGCACCAGGCCCACTAAACGACGTTCGGCATCCGTCAGTGAGGTATACCTATTCTTTCAATACAGAATAAAATATGAATACACACCGTAAGAATAATAAAAATACAGATCGTCGAAAAAAATAACAGTACCTACGCCAGAAAGAATAACATGAAAATGACAAAATTAATGGATTCAAAATGCTAGTAATGGCACCTGGTAGAGTAAGAAGCTAAAATAACCACTTCCAGGATAATTCTCCAGTGCATCACCAACTACGGAATAGTTGCATCCAAAACAAATCATACGAACATACGATCGGAAATACAAAAAAATACAGAATAATAACAAAAGCCCAAAAAAACGTGCACCGATGTATATCAGAACGGCGGAATGACAACAAAAGATAGACAGCGAGAGAAAGAATGAGATCAAACGAGGGGTAGGAAACGCAGAAACGAGACAGATCGAGTAAGAATAAAAGCAGAAGCTGCATCAGTACGTGAATTGTATGGCAACACTCGATTTCAGGCCGCGCGAAGGAACGCGAGTAAATAAATTGGGCGTGGCTTGAGCCGGTGTAACCACGCCCACATTCCCCTCCGCGGGCCGAGCGGTGGGGCAGACGTGATTTCGATTGGTCGGAAACCGGTTTCGCGGGTGCGGCTTGAATTTAATTATTCTAAATAAGTCGTCGCCCTGCGGCGGCTGATTATAGAGTTCGCAGTGCCATAAATAGAACCCCCGTTTATACGGGGACTCTCGACGATGGGGGAGTAAGTGAGACGGAGAATAATCGGGATTGTGCGCCGGCTTCGATTGGATTCGTCGTTTTTTTCACGACCGTCGCTGATGCTGCGGCTGCTGCTGCTGCTGGTGCTGCCGCTGCTGTTTCTCCGACGCTGCCAACCGAGAAAAAACCAATCTATCCGCGAGGGGGCGAGCGGCTCGCACTTAAGGCCGGGGATGGTCCCGATTGGACCGTTTGAGCTTCTTCCTCTTCTTCCATCGTTGTGCGCTCTTGGCGCGTGACTACGAGGTCGTCCACGTGACGGGACTTGATCACACCGGTGGATTCCACGATCCTTGGGGGAGACCGGGGGGGGGGGGGGGGGGGGATTTCGAATTTCTTCTGCTTGCTTCCCTGGCTTTATTCCGAACTGATACATTTACCATTGTGACTAATGTCATACGATGGAAGGTCTTTTATGGAAGATTGCACCGTGTCGATGGAATGTTTCTTTGTTTTGTATTGTTTTCGTTGAGCTCTTATTATTGTTATTGTTTGTGTTGATAAATAATTAACGTGTAGATGACCTGCCATGAGAATTGTGGTCGGTGATAAGTTTAATGATAATTAGCTGACGAGAATGGTTCAGTTAGTTGACACTGTCACGCTTTGAATAGATTTTTTTCTGACTATTTTGTTACATCGTTTTAGAGCAGAATGAGTATTTTAGAATATTCTGTTAAAAAGAAAATAAAAAACGATTTATTGTTTCGATTTGATATCCAATTTTTTGAATAAATAAGCGTACAAAATTATAGCATATATTTATCATAATAAATCATTTATCGAAATAAAATAGAATAATGTAAAATCCTCATAAGTACTAAGTATACATGTATATGGGGTATTCCTGGGAATTTCGGCAACTTCCGACAGTTGGGTCAAAATTTTTGCCCCCCATTTTTTTTCATTAATATGTGTTCAAAATAAAGAGACACGTATTTCGGCGTTTTTTATTTTGAGCCCCCACTTTTGAAATACGGTCAAATGAAGTTTTTGAAGTATTGACCACATTCGGTCATTCAAATCGATATATCTCAGCAACGGTTAGTGATAACTCAAAAAACCACAGGTGTTTTTTTTTCGTTTTTGAACGCTTTATACATTGAAAACATTGACGATTATGTTGCACAAATTCAACAATTATTTATAAACAATTCAAAATTAAGAATGAAATAAAACAAAAAACGCACTTTTAATTTTTGAAATGTATTTTTTTTTTAATTCCTTGAACAAAAACGAAAATTTAGCCACCTTGAACTTTTTGGGCCGACGCTTCGTTCGGGAGTTATAGATTTTTTTGACACAAAAAACCCGTAAATGTTTACCCGGTTGTTAAGAATAAAAGCTATAACTTTCGAACGAAACGTCGGCCCAAGTCCGGCCGGGTCTCAAAATTTTTCTTTTCGTCCAAGGAATTTGAAAAAAAAATGAATTTCAATAATTAAGGGTACTTTTTTCTTCATGCAATTTTTTACTAATAAAATACGCATATTTACCGGTTTTTTATGACTAAAAAAGCTACAACTTTCGAACGAAACGTCGGCCCAAGTCCGGCCAGGTCTCAAAATTTTTCTTTTCGTCCAAGGAATTTGAAAAAAAATCAATTTCAATAATTAAGGGTACTTTTTTTTTCATGCAAATTTTTACTAATAAAATACGTAAATTTACGGGTTTTTTGTGACAAAAAAATCTATAACTTCCGAACGAAGCGTCGGCCCAAAAAGTTCAAGGTGGCTACATTTTCGTTTTTGTTCAAGGAATTTAAAAAAAAATACATTTCAAAAATTAAAAGTGCGTTTTTTGTTTTAGTTCATTTTCAATTTTGAATTGTTTATAAATAATTGTTGAATTTGTGCAACATAATCGTAAATGTTTTCAATGTATAAAGCGTTCAAAAACGAAAAAAAAACACCTGTGGTTTTTTGAGTTATCACTAACCGTTGCTGAGATATATCGATTTGAATGACCGAATGTGGTCAATACTTCAAAAACTTCATTTGACTGTATTTCAAAAGTGGGGGCTCAAAATAAAAAACGCCGAAATACGTGTATCTTTATTTTGAACACATATTAATGAAAAAAATTGGGGGGCAAAAATTTCGACCCAACTGTCCGAAGTTGCCGAAATTCCCAGGAATACCCCATATATACGTAGGAGCCTCATACATCCTTTTGTCCGGTCAGCTAATTTAAAGTCAAACCCACAATATCATTCGGCTCGTAATAATATTCCTCTTTGAGTCCGAAGAATAATATACATTTCTGCGTTTCGTCTGGGAATCTCGAAGACATTCGGAATTCACGTGAATTCCTGGATGCCCGTTTAGGGGACGAAATAACCGGCGAGAGAGGAAGAAAGAGAGAGAGAGGGAGTAAAAAGAATGTGGTATATGAACGAATGTGTTCCCCCTGCGGAGTTAATATCGGGACCGAGCTAACTTCGATCTTAGCACCGAAGAAGTGGTTGAGCTCTCTTCCCAGGGGGCTAGTTACGGACTCTTAAAACGCGATTCCCCATGCTGTTCGCGGTCTCTCGTACGTGTCTGCGCCTTTTATACGCATATACAGGGTGTCCGATAATTCGCGCACGTGATATATACACCGGATCTAATTGGAATAGATACTAAATTTTTTACTAATTTTGATAAAATATTGATATTGATGGAATCGATGGCAATCTATGAAAATTGCAATTGAATTAAATTCGGGAAGGTCAAGTACAGTTTTATGTATTATTAAAAGAGCTTCAAAATGAGCCTTATGCAATCCGCGATAATCAATCCACCGATAAAAACTATGTTTTTCTGATTCAAAGGAGAAATATTAATAGCCGTTGTGCGAGCACTTAATATCCATCGAAACATCTGCCAATTTTTTTGTTTACTTGAGGCTGCAGTCCATTAACTTTCCAGGTGCCGGTCGAAAAAAAAATCAAATAACCCTAACATATATATGTGTGTGTGTGTTTGTGTGGGTGCTCGAGGATGTATTCATTCGTCACGCAATTAATCCGACAATTACACAAAATTACAAAGAAAAAAGATCGTTTATGCTTTGTCGAATAACCAAGGAAATATTCGACAACTGAACAACATTTATCTTACACTAGTCGGCGTATCCCCTGACGAAGTCAAATCGGGTCAATGCATTACCCAGACTGGTACCGTGTGCGGTGATATTTATATATTTTGTAGAATAACTCTCGTATTAGTCAATTTCTTCGGTTATTTCAAATAAAAAATCATAATGTCTGTCAACATTTGAGCTCTGGTGACTTTAGAAATATATATTAAAAAAATTGTTGAAGTCAAAAAACAAAATAAAAAATGTTGTTAAGTGCATACTCTAAATTTAGAATAGGAACAACACGTAACCCCAGCTACCCATTCTAGGATTAAACTAAGTGCGAGTGTACTGTACGTGTATATACCTAAAATCTTACAGACTGTGTCTCTTCTCGTTCGTTGTTTTTTCTCTTCACGTCAAATCCGGAGTCGTAGCCGCCTCGGTTGGGTTTGAACATCGTCGGCGAGGCGAACAAGGAGGAGAAACGTTTTCTTGCCGATCGGGGGCCCACCCTGACGAGAATTAAGCGGCTATAGCCTCATCTATAGATGAGGCCCCGTGTAGATATTTATTTACGCGCAGCCGCGACGATGACAACAACGACCAAGACGATGACAAAGCCGTTGGAGAAGTTCGTTTTGTGCTTTGTTGCGCGATGGAATAGAGCGGTACGTAACCTCACATACGGGAGGGGTCCGTCGGGCCCCGTCGCGACCGCCGCCGCCGCCGCTTCGTCCACGTTCGCGCAGCCTCGTTGCGGGCCTTATTCCCCCACTCTTCAGCTCGCCCTCCCCCACCACTGACGTTGCCGGGATACGCAGCGTTGGGATTCGCTGCCGTCACAAGGAACGGGGCGTTACCGCATCCCCTTGCGTCCCTCCTCGCCAGGCCGTGTGGATAATATCCTTATTGATAAATTGACACGTATACGTGTTAGTCATTCGTGCCTCCAGCTTTTCTCATCTTATCCCGTCTGTATCTCTATCCATCTGCACTATCTGTCTATATACATATATACGTATACCACATGCATTGTACTGCTGTACCTTAAACGTTTTTTTTTTCTTTTCCCCTTTTTTATTTGCGCATACCGTGGTCCGGTGATTGATGAAGAGCTCGGAGGATGAAGAGAAATGAAAGAATGACAATCCGACTGCGGATAATTCAAATTTTCTCCGTGGGGTTTTCTGCAACGTTCGATCATGTTTCGGGTCTTATTTCGTCACGAAATTTGTTTTTCGGCGGTGGTAGACGATTGTTTCAGACCTCCGTGTGTATGCTGTCACTTTGGGAAATTGTTTGCACACTGACACCGAAAAGTCTTGTCGATTTTTTTTCTTTTTATTTTTATTATTATTGTGTAAACAGCACTCGAAAAATCTGATAAGATTCTGCAATATTTCTCAGAGATTCTATTCCATGTTCCAATCGATTGTAGTTGTTCATTTATTGAAAATATATTCTCTATAATTATATGAACCAAACAAAACCGACATGATTTGGATTTTCGGTTGTTCCCAAAAAAACGTCGATATCCGGACGGAGGGTATACAAAAATGGAAATTATTAATGTCACATTAAATAACAACTTTCCTATCAATTGTAAATTATTCAATAAAAATATTATCTATTACTTGTAACGAATTAATAATTTATTAATTGAAAAGCGTTCCAATTATTTATGGTAAACAAATGTTGTTTACCCGATTGAAACAATCTTTTGAACGTTTCAGTGGAGAAAAACAAAATATCCGGGCACACCCAGAAGTCTCATTAAACGTCGGGTTACGCCAGCGGTGGATATCTGTCGGATCGTGTGTACGAGGCTTTTAAACTCGTTGAATTAAACACAAAAGTTGACGCCGCGAAACGAACCGTGTTTGGCGTAATTATCGCAAAACTCGTGGCGGCGAGTGAACGCGCCGGGCGATGAGATAAAACGGACGGAAAATGAAAACAATTAGATAAAAACAATTTGCATGCTAATCGACGTGCAGTCGAGCGAGTGCTTCTCGGCTCCCGGCTTGGAATCGTACCTAACGTATCTACATGTATGCCCACGTGTTTGGGATGGAAATAACACACGTGGATGAACTTATGTGGGGCTGGTATGCAGATATACGATGGAACTCGAGGTTTCTGTCGTGTTATTGCGACGGTTTCTGGTTTTACCCGCGAGAGAACGCCTTGAGCCCGTTGAGAACCCATCTCGGATAATTATTCAAAGTTTTAATCGCGTATAGTCCACTCGTCCGCGTGACCGCTTTGTCACGAAACGTTAACTTTACAGATTTTAATTATTATTCGTCGTATAGGCGTTTTAACGACCGTTTCTTTTATACAGATCGCGTGTTTTCGACATGCGAGAGACCGTGCGGTTGTGCCATGTATGTGGTATTCCACGGTAAATCGGCCAGTCGGGATCCTGATCCCTCACGATTGGGTTAATGATTATTGTGGCTTTCTTTCGATCCTCGAAACACCCTTGATTTTTTGTAGAATTTTCGGATCACTCTGGAACTCGTGGAAAAATTAAAACTACCCCCGACTGAATGGGCAGAAGTCAGGGTTGCGGTTGGTATATTCAGTTCATGATTTTTTTTTTGGCTTCCGCTCAACGCTCAGAGCATACTTGATTTTTTGCACAATTTTTGGACCGCCCTGGAGCTCGTAAAAAAATAAACACTACCCGTAACAAAGAGTAAACGGGGACTTTGAAATTTTCCCAATGTTGAGGGGGGGCAATGGAAGACACTGAGAAAATTTAGATGTTATACTAATGGTACTACGATATACATAAATTCATACATAAGATTAACATTAATTTAACTACATTATATTCGTACTTGTTAATATAAACACTACGAAATATTAATATTAATATAATTACAACTCCTGTGGCTTATACTGTCATCGATCATTTTTTTTTCTCCATAAAACAATATTTACAACCATCCCATAGAAAAAAATTCAACAAAGTAGGTTATTTCTCCGTAATAATAAGTCATGTTAAAATATTCCATTTCGAGAATAATTCATTCGAAGAATTTATCATTATTTTTTTCATTTCAAAATATTGACAAAAAAAAACTCGTGACCTTAGTGAATAAAAAAAAACGTGTGACGATAATGTGACCGTGTGTCAGGCGTTATTGTGTACACAATCATCCAAACGATTTGCTCGCCGTGTTTACTCGTCCGCTCGTTTATTCAGCGTAATTTAGAAATCATAATTTATTGATACGTTCACTACGTAGACAGCTGGTTCAATAGAGAGACCGGAGCTGAATCGTGCGGGTCGCCGACGTCGGCGATACAATATAACAGACCCGAGGGATAACGACAAAGAGCAAGAGCAAGAGAGAGAGAGAGAGAGAGAGACGGAGAGCGAGAAAGAAAGCGAGAGCAGAGAGAATCAGTCAACGACCACAGCGCGATCGTCGAATAAATTACGTCACACAGATCGAGATGAACAGCATCTGTTGTACCTACCGCACGTCTCCACAATAATACATTTGTTCATTGTACATTTTTACGTTCTTTACGTTCGTAACCCTCAACGATATCTCGGGGTCTAACAGACCCTGCAATGTTTCAGCGTTTGAAATTCCGTGAACGTTGCGAAAATAATGAAACAAATCGAGTTCTTTTCATAATTTAGTCGGCAGTTTTTTGACTCTGAAATAATTATACTTTTCGAAGCTGACGCTATCGCGGTAATTCTTATCTCAAAGTATAGTATGGGGGCGGTACATACCTGAAATATATATTTTTTAATATTCACGTTTGAAAAATGTTTCACATTCGCGATAAAGAGTTAGACGAGATGGACCTCAAAGGGAAGAAACCAAGTGGGTTGCATATCTGTGGTATCCAGGCCGAATAAGTTCCCAAAAAATAGTTTTCGAGAAATAACTATTCTACATTCAAAAACAAACAACTTGAATCTTGTTGTTTTCTTTAACGGAAGAATGGTGAACTTGTTTGGTTTTTCCGAAAAAAAAACTGAACGATGTTCACAATCGCAAACAAGAAATAATCATTCGAGATAACAAGAATCTAATTTAATTAATTTTTTTTCACGAAAAAATTGACTTTTCCGGATTTGCCTTCAAGCCACAGACATGACTGCTCTAATGACGAATCTACACGAGGGTCGTTCACTTTCGTATGAATCAATTTTCTCGCAGGACCGTCGATGAAAATGTAAAAAACTCAGACTCAGCGAC
Organism: Sussaba pulchella; assembly: GCA_963971145.1. Classification (NCBI taxonomy): domain Eukaryota; kingdom Metazoa; phylum Arthropoda; class Insecta; order Hymenoptera; family Ichneumonidae; genus Sussaba; species Sussaba pulchella. The sequence continues at coordinate 5,055,033 of OZ020168.1, forward strand.
ACGGACCGAAAAACATACGGGCGGGGAGGCGGGAGATGTTTGTCGACGCGAAGAAACGACGAATTAACCCCCGATGTGTATATATCCGTATGAATTGTATGTATGTATGCATGTATGACGGTGTCGAATCGTCGTTTGCCGCGAGGGTTCCGTCGCGGGGTTGAACAAAGAAAAACCCTCGGCACGATAATGCCCTCCCCCCACCCTCGCCGCGAATCGACGACCCAACCAAAGATCGTCTCGCTGGGCGGTGTCGCGACGTACCGCGTGGGCGGAGCGAGAAAGTGGGCGGCGCCTCCCTCGTGACAGTTCGGCGTGGAGTGGGAATCAATTTTTCAGAGTGGGGGATTGAAGATGCTCGCCACTCCAGGCGGTCAAGCACCCTGCAACACCCGTATTTTAATCAACCCTCCAAATTTATAATCATGTCAATCACTTTGATTCTATTCTTCGATAAAAAAATTTTTTCATCCCTAGAATTTTTTCCCTTATCCTAGGGTTATTAGTAGTTTCGTTTTTTATTGTTTTCTTTCCCGAATAATTAGGTCATTGATTGAAGCAATATATTTTTCTGAGACATGAAAATATTTGGATTCTACTCGTTCGTGGAAATATAATCAATTCGTGACTGTATTTTGATTTTCAAGCTATTCCATCTTTTTCTCGACTTACACAGCACGTAAGCGCAATCGTTGATAGAGGGTGTAATTTTTCTTTCCTCTCGTAGAGCACCGAGGTTCGTAGTTCATCCCAACGAGGGGTTAAGGGAGTGTATTCGCCGAAGAGTGGGGGAAAAAAGACGATCGAACGCGACGCGAGACGGCAGCGATGTAAATGATTCGTTTCCCCGCGGCGCGGCGAAGAAGTGGGGTTAAGGGGCCTCACCCCACCCCTCCGTCGGGACGAAGAAACGTCGGGTGGTGGGGAAACTCCTCTTGCCCCGACGACGGACGAAAGGCGTCGCCGTTGCGCGTCAATGGGCGGAGCGTCGGGGTGGCGTTAATAGAGATACAATCGAGGGTGTCCAGCGCAACGGTGGCGCGAGAACGTTTGTAGGAGGAGTGAGCAAACCCGTCCAAGAGGGTTGGAGGTGGAGAGAGAGACAGCCCGGGATAGCAGCAGAAGCAGCAACGGCAACGGGCGGCGGTGGCGGAGGCGACGCCGGCGGTGGTGGAGGAGGGAAAACGGTAAGTAGGGACCTCGGGGCCCCCCTAGTTTAGACATCACCGAGCGACGGATGGACAGGCCAGTCAGACCCGTCACGGCACTCGCACGAGTACTCGGAAAGTCTCGGGAAAACCTTAACTCATAAACGTTAAAATATTTCAACGAACTTCGTCGTCGACGAAAACCGGTCAGGCACAGTCGATTCGGTCAACGCACGACGAACATAGGTTATCGCGCACTTGTGAACACTTCGGAGACGTTCTTGTCCAGTGTAACGTGATAGTGTTGGGCGAAATAAGTTTAAAAAAAAAATAACAAACAATATTTCTGAAAAAAAAAAAAGAGTTGAAATGAAGTTGTAGAAGTTAGGTGGAGAGCCATAGCGCTGATTGCACCATAGACATTTGAACCCGACTGCGGAGTAACTGATAAAGGAAACATTGAATCAAACGATAATTCGAAAGAAAATAAAATAAAATATAATAATGAGCGTAGCTCTCGCAACGATGGACAGTGCTTACGGGCTCCGGCTCGGCCTCGGTGGTCATCATCATCATCATCATCATCATCGGTCGCTTCATCACCACCGTCATCCTTATCATAATCACCATTTGAGTCAACACAGTCATCATCATCATCATCAATCGAGATCCCTGCGTTCGCCGTCACCAACGTCACCGATGATGCTGCAGCTCGGAAGTCACGTGTCCGGGGTCTCGCCCCCGTCAGCCCAACCGTTGACTCATCGTCGGGGTAACGAAGACGATAACGCGTCCTTGAGATTCAGCGTGGCGAACATTTTGCGTCCGGATTTTGGCAAGGACGCGATATTGAACACAAGGTCATCGTTAAAACACGGTTGTTCGTCGCCGTTGCGTCCGACTCCACAATTGCCACGTCACAATTCGCTCGCAGCTGCGCGTGACCTTTCTCTCGCAGCTGCGACGACGGCAACGACAACGACAACAACAACAACGAAACTGGAACCACCGCAGTCG
>OZ020168.1:5057397-5090259 GCA_963971145.1 Sussaba pulchella
CCTCCATTATTTCGGCTGTAGTAATTAAGGGCATTTCCTGACATTTCCGTTTTTTTTTTTTTTCAATCTAATTTCATAGTATTGTATCGCAAAATGAAAATTACACTCAGAATGCATTTCTATGTGAAATTGTCTCAACTTTTTGAAAAAAATATTGATTCTCAGTTTGGACTAACGCAAAACTCTCAAAATTGACCTTTAATAATAAAAAGCTATTTTTCGGCCATTGCGCATGTCTGAAATTTTTTTTCAATATTTTTTTCAGAAAGCTGAGAAAATTTCACATATAATACGTCAAATTCACGTTGGGATGTCTGTAAAAACTGCTAGAATCGATGAAAGTTCAAAAATTCAATGATAAGCCAAATTTTATTTTCTCCCTTCAAAATGTATAAACTCTCCTTCAATCCTCTTGAGCTATCGATCATTTTGAATTTTTGTCTTTTAGATAGAAATGCAATGTCTTGACTACTCCCAATATCCTGCAGTGAAAGAAAGTTATACGATTATTTATAGAATGAAATCAAAAATAGGCCTTAACATTTCTTGAAAATATTTCTTTAATTGCAAAATAGTTTTTATTCGTTTTTAAAAACTTGAACAATAGAAAAATTTGAAGAATTCGACACAGGCCTTACAATAGCGGAGCCTAAGTTATTGCTAATTGGCGTAATGTTGTGAATTGATCGGGTCCCTTTGATTGATTTCGAGTGAGATGCTCGTTCATCTAACGTTGGCTTTAATTCAAAATATTTCGTCCCCTCAACGAACACAACGTCGATATTTGGCAGACTTTGATTTGTCCTCTCAAACAAATCGTATGGTGTGAGAATGTGTTCGTCTGGGTCCATCTGCAACGACCTTTTTCTTGCATTTCGCTTAATGGCCCCTCCCAAACCATCACACGGTCCTTTGCCATGCGCGGTCGCGAAAAAATGCCAATCAGCCTCAATATCGAAATCATTTTCATGATAACATAAATTTGTAAATGCGCTTTTATTTTTAAATTGCTGCGACGCTCCATCACTGAAGTAGTGAATTCTTTTTACCACATGAAATTTTTTATTTAAGTAAGCTACCAATTCGACTTGAAATAAATGAACCATAACGAAATCGTGTTTGAGACAGTTACGCCAATTAGCAATAACTTAGGTTTCGCTATTGTAAGGCCTGTGTCGAATTCTTCGAATTTTTCTATTGTTCAAGTTTTTAAAAACGAATAAAAACTATTTTGCAATTAAAGAAATATTTTCAAGAAATGTTGCAGGCCTATTTTTGATTTCATTGTATAAATAATCGTATAACTTTCTTTCACTGCAGGATATTGGGAGTAGTCAAGACATTGCATTTCTATCTAAAAGACAAAAATTCAAAATGATCGATAGCTCAAGAGGATTGAAGGAGAATTTATACATTTTGAAGGGAGAAAATAAAATTTGGCTTATCATTGAATTTTTGAACTTTCATCGATTCTAGCAGTTTTTACAGACATCCCAACGTGAATTTGACGTATTATATGTGAAATTTTCTCAGCTTTCTGAAAAAAATATTGAAAAAAAATTTCAGACATGCGCAATGGCCGAAAAATAGCTTTTTATTATTAAAGGTCAATTTTGAGAGTTTTGCGTTAGTCCAAACTGAGAATCAATATTTTTTTCAAAAAGTTGAGACAATTTCACATAGAAATGCATTCTGAGTGTAATTTTCATTTTGCGATACAATACTATGAAATTAGATTGAAAAAAAAAAAAAACGGAAATGTCAGGAAATGCCCTTAATTACTACAGCCGAAATAATGGAGGAAAAAATCTGAAAAAATTCAGGCACATATAGGTCAGCAAGGACTACATCCCAAAAAAATTTGAAAAGAATCTGAGGGGGGGTCACCCGGACCGATGCCTATAGTTTATGGAACCAATCATATAAATATAAATGTGTATGTGTGTTTTTATTGATAGTTTCGAACAGATGAAGTTGCTTCGTTGATTTTTGTTTGTTTATTTCTTTCTTACGCATCATCGCTGCAATTCCACTTCGAGCTCGGTAAGCCAAGAGATTAATTATCGGACCGACGAGCAAGAAAGTAAACCAAAAAATTACAAATCTCCATATGTATATATTTCTACCAATATTTTCGACCAACTCCTTGGTTCCTCTTTATTTATTTATTTGAGGAACCGTCGGACGAGCCAAATTAGACAAAAAACAATTATTCATTTATTCCCCATCTCTCTTCACATCTATCATCCCAAAAACTCGCATCCCTATCGCCCTTAATTAACCGTGAAATTCATAATCGAGTCGAGGAAAAACGAAATAAACTCGATCATAAAAAAAAAACAATATCCTTTTCACCACCAGAATTCTCTACGTTAACAATTTCATTTCTCAATCATTACGTTCGGAATGTATACGTTCGAGTTTAAAATTGCATTTCATTCAATTCTTTTTTCTTTTCGCTTCTAACTAGTGGAACGTTGGTTAGGTGGTTGTGTAATATTCCGTTGAAACTTGGCAAGCGTTAATCGGGGGTTTATTACCGACGAAAGCTGCAGAGTGGGGTTTGCAGCAGTCATGAATACAGAATCGTTGCCCCCCCCCCTCCACCCCAGCGTGGCTAGCTGTCGTATTTAGAGCCGGCAATTCGTAATTACAGGAATTTCTGTGTTCCAAGAGGGTTGTGTATTTGCCGGTCGTTCCGCGGGGAGGGGGAGGCGATGGGCGAATGCTCGACGAGGGCCGCGGGGGTGGTTGGGTTTTCGTGCTTCGGGGGATGGCCGGCGAGCGGCCGCAGGCATCGCGCGATGGCCATTAGGGGTCTCCGGAAACGGCCCGCACCAGTGGCTCACTAAATTTTCACTCGCACTGGTGCGGCACCTTGCGAACCGCAAATTAATGGCCGACTCCCGTACGCACAGCTCGCCAACCCCCCCGAGGAGGGGGAGGCGACGCTTGTTTATCGCCAAATCCGCAACCCCCCCCCCCCCCTCCGACGAATCATCGAGCGGCTACTTCTTCATTCCTCGTTCGTCCTGCTTAGGCTTTGTACCGTGCTTTTTGAATTATGGCAATGAATTTTCAGTGATAAGGTGACGATATCCGGCATCGAAAAAGACAGAAAACTCAGTGGAGGAACGACCCATTGGATTTTTTTTTTTTTTTTTTTTCAATTTATAGGATTAAAATTTGGGATTTTTCAAGAAATATTATTTCATGGATATTTGGAAACAGGTGTCTGAAAGTGTTCAACGTATTTATTTTATATTGGTGTTTGCTGAAATGTCGTAGAAAAATCATTGAATTTACTTTTATCGAATGAATAAAATGAAAAATTCGCGATTTTTATAAAAAGTAATATTTCATAGATTTTTCGAAATAGGTCCCGCGAAAAATTTGACGCATTTCATATTGAATAGTGTCATGTCTATATACTAAATAATTGTTTTGTCTTCGAACATACGGAACAAGAAAATAAGTTCTAATAGAAACACTTTGCCGGTGCAAGTAAATAAAAACGTTAATTTATCTTAGACGGACAAAATGTGAGTACAGCTGATCCCAGAATGATTCAAGCAATATCGATTAACCTTTTTTTCAAGCTTTCAATCCAGTCTACAGCAATTTTGTTTCCACCCCGATTGCCGAAAAATAATCTCCTCATAATCCAGGTGACAACAAATTATTGGTTTTGGGAGAAACGATTTTTTTACCTCACACAGCTTGCGTGACTGGTTTTTTGAACCTCAAAAATGGATCTTTCCCGGAACGACAAAAATATCCGAAACTTGTTAGCCGGGTTTTCCATCCTCGGATTCAATCGAGCAAGTCTCTGGGCGAAGACCGTAACGACGACTGGTGTCGGGCAAAATTAAAGCGCGTGGGCGTTTGTCGCACGTGAAAATTCCTCTCTCTCTCTTTCCATGCATATATAACGCTCGAGAAGAGAGCGATATAATTTATCGCCGTGAGTTTTGGGAATCGAGAGCGTGTTGTGTCGAGAGTTTGCAATGCGCGGCACGAGTCCAAAGAGATCTCCGGGTGAACCGATGAACGCCCCGGGCAGAACAGGAAGAAGAGCCCCGGCGCGTTGTACCGACTCAAAAAAAAAAAAATAAAAATAACAAGAAGGAATAGAGAAAAAGAACGATTTAAAGGACGGTTGTGCGGGGGGACCCGATTCGCCTATGGAGCGTAACGCTATGGGATGTTGCTCGTACTCGCTAAGCAAAGAGTCGAGCCCACTTAGCTGCCCGTAAATGTGTCGCTCGTATGATCTCGAATCCATCTCCCCCGTTCGCGGTGACTCCACGGACAGATGCCTAACCATAGATCACGCGAGACCGCCAAACCCAACTATCAAACCAAACTTTATACATGTGTGTGTGTTCTCGAGGTGTCCGGCCAAACGTGGCTTTGGATATTAAACGGAAATAATTGAAAAGACGTGCTTTTTCAAAGAAGAACGAAGATTACGAAGCTAAAGAAGACGAACAACATGGGATAGAGGGGGGGAACATTGCAGAAGCGTTCAATTCGAGAAATTTTGATCAGATTTGAAATTGAGAAAGAATGTAAACTGAAAATTACAAATATATATTTATATTAGATAGTTTCAACCAACTGGAGTTGATTCGTTGACTTTTGTTTGTTTGTTTTTTTTTTTTGCATTTGTCATCGCTGCAATTCCATTTCGAGTTAATTCTGCCAATAAATTAATAATCGAATCGACGAGGAAGAAAGTGAATAAGAAATTACAAAAAACAATGTATATTTTCAGGCATATTTTTCCGCCAACTAATGGTAATTTCTTTCTTCATTACTATTTCGATATTTCCACACCAGTCATCGCTGAAATGTCTCTTGGAGTGTAGTAACCGGATATGAAAGAAAATTGGAAAACGAGATAGAAAAACCTATAAAAAAATTGCAGCACGGTTAAAATGCAGTAAAATTCGCCCTGAACTAGAGACGAGATCTGCCGTCGATGCGTTTGTTAACGCGGTTGCACTCGGCGCATGCACACCCGCATCATTTCGCAACCCGTCGACGCTGCTGCTAACAAATAGATATAATGTACAGGATATCCGTTGTCGAACTGCAAAATATCGGGCATTGACTTCAAATGTTGACAACCTTCGGGCATAACGCACAGACGGACTTCTGCGCAGCCGTTCGGAAACTCATCAAACGACAACGTTCCACGCAATACGACATAAAAGTGACGGGAATAGCCCACCGGCGACGACGCAATCGGACGATTCGCCCCAACGGGATCTCCATCGTCGTCGTTTTTCTCGTTTATATTTTTTTTTTTTACTTCATTATTTATCTTTTTTTTTTTTGTTGTTCTTTGACTATTTCACGAAGAATTTCTCGCCTCGTATTCATTTACTTCGTCGCTTCTTTGGCGTTTTCACACCCGTTTCTCGGCTCTTCTGCGGTCTTACGGAGATTATATGTACCGTGTTTCCTTCGTTCGTCTTTGCTCCGTCGTCGCGACGAAACCGCCGAAAGTTGTACCAGGGGGAGGGGAAGAGGTTCGGTACACGGGCGACGGACCACTCGGTCGTCGTCGTCGTTGTCGTCGTAGTCGTTGATCGTAACGTGTAATTGGCCGGGCCGTGAACGCGATATTAGATCCTCGTTATCCTAACGAGCTGAAATACCCGGCTAAAATGGTACACGCTCGCGAATATCTCGTTGGGACCTCGCTATGCGTGAGCGAGAATCACGTAGAAAGAGCAGATGGGATAAAAGGAAAGTTAACTTAGGTGTGGACGGTGAGAAAATCCAGTGAGAACGCAGCAAATGCCCGACGAGAACCAACCATCTCGGACATTGTGAATCCTTCTCCTTTCTCATTTCTTATCTCTCTATCTCGCTCTCTCATTCTCTCTTTATCTCTCCCGCAAAAGTCGCTTTTCGTTCCCTTTAATTTACATCTCGTAGGCGACGTTTTGCATGCCTCGAGCTTTTGCTCTCGTACCACCATACCGCTTGCCAATTAATCTTCCGAACCACTCGCGACTGTTGCCCATGCACCACGGATACAATGTATATAGCTATTGTCCGGTGTATATATGCGTACGTATGTGTCTTTGTGAATATATAGATAAATATAGCACACATTAGTGCGGTGTGTTGATGGAACGCAATTTACGATTCTCATTGACCAATTAAATAGATATCTAACCACATCTTATGAAACCGCGGTATGTATGATGCATGACTAATCATCCGGCAAGCTAATTATACAGTAATTCAAACGGCGAAAGGATAATTACAATATTCAGTCGCCAGACGTATTGGACACCCGGGCGAATTGACCGACGTTCGTGTTTTCAATGGCAATCGAACTCTCCCGTCATTTTTCAATTACCATCGGAAATTTATTTATGAAACTGAGGAGTTGGAAATAGACGAAAAGGGAATTAACGTTGTTATAATATAATCCAGCTAGATCACCGTCGGAAAAAGAATATTAATTCAAGAAAAAAGTTCGATTCGACAAATGAAGCTATTTATCGCAATGTTCTTAATATTTTAAAGATTTTTAGTGCCTTCGTTAGCTTTAATCGAATCGCCAGGCTTTCGTATTAATTAAAACCAAAAGATGAAAAAACAAAACCGCAAATATCATTCGATCCTGGACGATTCTCATATATTTCTGATCTTCCGCTTTTAGGTATCTCATTATTGAGATCACAATCGGGACAAAGATAATAAGCGCGGGGGATTTCTCCCCTTCTCTTGGCAACCAATACCCATTTCAACTTCCTCCGTTATGAATCACCGAAGAACCAAACACCGCCCGGAACATCGTGCTTCAGGGGTGAAAATGAAAAAAAAAAAAAAAATCAAAACTGAATAAAAATGGATGAAAGAGAGTGAGGTAGAGTGGGAGAAGGAGTCTCCCACGGTAGCGCGGTTCGGATCGGTCTTTGGGGTTTTCGCGGTTTCGTTGGAAGATCGAGAAGGAGGGGGGGGGGGGGGAGCTCCCGCTGGTTCTGATAGCGCGGGGGTATACCTGGCACGATGCGGTGGTCAGTTGGAAGGGCGGCAATTGGCGGGCGTCTCGTTTCACGGTTCACACAACGAGGGGCACATTCGGTTCTGCACATTAGTGTGCGCCCGAGCGGTTTAAGGGCATATAAAGGTACATACACACACACATACATGGATATTATATCTATATATATGTATCAATATATATGTATAACAGTCTTGGATGCTGCGCGAAGAGAGATGAGAGCAGTGAGGGCAACGAGACGCGGAGGGAAACGTGTAAGTACGCGAGAGAAGGTACGACGAACGAGTGTACAGTCGAGAAGGACGACGTATGAAGAGAAAGAGAGAGAGAGAGAGAGAAATAGTGAGAGAAGAGTGTGGTGCAGCAACAGCAACGGCAGCAGCATCAGCATCAGCAGCAGCGGCAGCAGCACGGGGCTATTGGAACGCGAGGGCCCCAAGAGTAGAGTAGAAAGACCACCCAACGCGATCACGCGCCGGCCGGACTTTGGCATCGGCAAGGTAGGAACGCGAACGGGAGAAGGACAGACATATGGGAAGTTTACCGGTCACGTGGGAGATGAGAAGAGCCAAGAGGACTTGGAGCGAGCGCGATGGAGAAGGAAAAAGAGATAGAGAGAGAGAGAGAGAGAGAGAGAGAGAGAGAGAGAGAGAGGTGAACTGGCATCTGGGCGAGGAATGCTTGTTGGGTCATTAATGCTCCTCGCTATGCACACTCCTTATGGATCTGACCAAATCAGTGACCGATTGCTCTTCTCCCTTCTCTCCTCGTCCCTTCGATCTTTTCTCCGACTCTTGTGTCTTGTATATGCACGTATATATGTGTATATATTTTATTTCTTCAAACGGCTTCTGACTCTTCTTTTGATTCTCGGACCTACATGCCTTTCGAATAATGTTCGAGAGACTCGCATCGGTTTGAAGGTGAGGAAATAACTATTTTTGAAATATTTCGTTGTTTGACGATTCAATTTTGGGATGTCGAAAACGAAATTGGGCCTGGTAATTTGCCTACAGTGACGTAAAATTTTTAGTCGATAATTTTGTGCTGAGCAATCGGAAAGGTGTTAAACAGCGATTATTCTTCATATTATTATTATTATTATTATTATTATTCTTGTCATTAGTTGTAGAATAATTCCGTTATTGTTTACATTTTAATTTTAAAAGTTCGAACGAGTGATGAAAGTATTATTCTTATGACTAAAAAATTCCATTCGCATCGAATTATTACAAAATTACCGAAATATCTTCGATTTTTATAAACTTTGCGACAATTTTTAATTATGTTTATCAATTTGTGCTTATCGATAGACGCGCTTTCTCTCAATTCCCATGATGTGCCAATCGACGACTCGCCTATCAGACGCTCGCCGATAAAGTTTTATTCCACGACGGGATTAATTACGCCGGTGAGCAAGCGGGAGTAATTATCATGGTAGCGGGCGAGAGGTTGGGTGCGTCGGGGTCGCGCATAGGTACATCGCTCTGCTGCCACCGCCACCGTGAGAGAAAAGGATAGACGGATCAAGAGCGCGACTGGACGGCGAGGGGCGGGGGGGGGGCAGAAGCGAAGAGCCGAGCTGGAGAGGAGATCCGGTAATTAAATTCTTTGCCGAGCAGAACGATACCGGAATGCGCGTGGAGAGAGGCACCGATGGGTGAGAGTTTCGTCGAAGGGGAGAGAGCCCGAAGACCTCGAGTGGGGGGGGGGGGGGGGGTGGGAGGGCGAGAGGGTAGATCTCTCGTAATTAAAAGAGAAACGTTTAGTTTCTTGCCACCCCCGTGTTAAGGTCTTTGTGCGCGGTAATTAAAAGAATATGGAGCCGTAATCGGCCCTCTCGAGCCCCTTCTTTCACTTCGCCATATCCCCCATTTCCCATATTTTATTTCATTTTATTTTCTCCATTTTTTTTTTCATTCTCGAGACTAGTCCCCGTACTTGGAAAAGTTACAAACTCCTTTTCGCCGTAAGTCGCATCTTCCACGGTGGCGCAAGTACGTGTTCCATGCTAATTTCCGCACGAGGTCCAGGACGACGGCTGGGGGGTTGGAGGGTGTGGGTCGAGAGGGGTGCAAAGCCGTGGCGAACACGTTTTTACAATTCAAGAACGTCGTCCGTTTGTTCGCTCACGTAGAGGCCGCCAATTGAAATAGTTTAGAACAATTATCGTTTGAAAGCCACCCCTGTGAGGTGTTCGGCGATGCGCCGCGCCGGGGGGGGGGGGGTAGTGCGGCAAAGCTTGTCGAAGGAGAGGGTGGCCCGATGCCACGGGCAACCGCGCTTATTCAGCTTCCCCGTGGGCGAACGAAAGCCCAGCACCCTTGTCAGACCTCATCCTCCTCCTCCAGCGGGCTTCCAGCGAAGCTACTCGCGGACGCGTGATCATCCCTCCCGCCTTCCTCCTGCCCGCTGCCGGGTCGCGACCAATGGCGCGAGAGGGAATTTGCTTCTTTTACGATTTTCAAACGGTCTCGACGGCTTTTACGGGCTCAGACAGCGACGAGCAGCCCGATCTGAAGTATCTTTTCTTTATTCCCGATTGGTGTGGAAAAAAAAAAATAAGATAAAACGTTTTAGGGGATGGAAAATCGATACGAATATTTTTCCTCGAGGTGTCGAGCCATGCGGTAGAGTTACGCGTGGCGAAATGGCGCGTGCTTTTTTTTGTTGGACTCTTCGTAAAGACACGCTAACGGCTGTAGGATTTTTTATTTAAATTATTTGTCGTTTTTTTTGAAATCTTAAAGCTTATGGATGGGGTTCTTGTGTGCTGAAGAAATTATTAGCAGGCTTGATAGATTCTTATTAGGCCAAAGACACATGTTCCCATGGCAGAATGAATAATTTTCAGGAGAAGATACAAAAATTGCTTATGTCGATATATAATGATAAAAGAGAAAATTTTACGAGAAAATCGCTCTCGAAAATGTCCTGGAGTGTGTCATATCCCTAGTGCACAATAAAGGTTCGATTAATATGTAGCGAGATGAGACTTAACGGAGAATCAAGGAACGTTGAATTTGTGTCTGAACTTGAGTACGTTGCGTAATCTACAAATAAATTAAGCAAATGTTTATCGACATTCGGCAAACATTGATAATAATACTATTTAACGCTACGTCACAAGGGCAATTCTGTCAGTCAGGTCGCAACAGAAACGATGAAGTTGTGAAAATTTGGTGCCTAGACGACGTCGCACGAGAGAGAATTGTTCGATCGATAATTCGCTCCGACGAAACATAGTGCAAATGGGACTATCGAATGTAAAGCACAAAAAGAGGAAAAAAAAATCGTTGACACCGAGATAAGTGACACGGCAAAAGGAGAGATTTGTCGCGGTCCTAAATCGGCGTCGACGAAGCTTGCTCGCGAGCGGACGAGTGGAATTTCGGTCGAGGGTGTGCGACAGAGGGTGGCACCAGAGCCAGACACGTAGGCAAAACTGTCTACCCGCCCCCCCCCCCCTCCCTCCCCCTCCCGCCCTTTCGTTCCTCGTCCGACTGTTCGAGCCGTGCGGGAGGAGCGGAGCGACGCGACGGCATGTTTATTTAACCCAAAGTAATTTGATCAAAAATTTAATCAAGTTGGATTTTTGAGCGACGCCCCGGTTGTTGCCTATTCGGTTGCTCGAAAGCGCGACGAATCGGTCACGTTCCGCGTCGAGTCGCGCAATAAAACTCAACGTAGACAGAGAGACGGCATTTTTTCACTTTGCTGTGCGTTTTTTTTTTTTTTTTTTCTATTTTTCGTGCGTACAAACTCGACGCCCTTCCCCTTCGAACGTCGTTCAGCTGCTTTGCCACATTTTCCTCGTGCTCGCTGGAACGCGGGAGGCCGGAATATTGCCGGGCGAGGAGATGGATTTTTCGCTATCAGCGCAGGGCGGTAATGTTCGATGATGTTAATAGACACGCAGCACTCGTGAAAAAGACAACCCTCGAGAACGAGCCAACCGAACAAGTCCCGGGAACATTATCACGCTCGTCCGGGAATAATCATAACAAATTTTTTTTTTTTTTTTAATTGAACGCTTATCAAAATTAAACCGATGTCGCTAATTCAATGTGATGGGTTACTACTTCATGCGTTTACAACATTTAGTGGCAACATTCTTTACATTTTTGTTATTCTATGTTATGTTATAATGGATTGGCGGAAGTAGAATTTTTTAAAAGTTGTCACAAGGGTTTGGCGAACAATCGTCCCTATATTCTTCAAGGCTTCGTATGAGAGGACTCAAGTGCGTTTGGTTTTCGCGTATATTTTTATTTCAGGTGTATCAAATGAGACAAACCTTGTGAAGAGTTTTCCAATCCAATTCAGGACTTTTTTACATCCGGAAAATTTACTTTCACGTCAGTTTGTAGTTTTGCTTGAGAATATATAAGAGAGAAATGAAAAAAAAGGTGCAGGAATAAGGTTACATACGCGCGAGAGTGTTGGACGAAGGGACGTTCCAAGACCCCTTCGGCGTCGAGAAAATGAAAGTTCATCCTTGCCCGTTGGCACGTACACTCGAAAAAGTAACACGTCTCGCCCGAACCGTTGGCGCAATGAAACGGGAAGAAAAAAAAATATATACTTTTCGTCGGCGAAGGGTTGGCTTTCCTGAGCTTCGAGGCCGGTAGTTAATTTGAAAAAAGTTGAGGGCAAACATCCGCGTGAGGGTGCAAGATAATTTTCCGCAGTAACCCTCTTCGACTGATGTAACTGAGCGAACAAAAAAAACAAAGAAAAACGCAACTCACAAGAATTTCAATCGAAAGAAACTCGAAAGCCGTGATGACTCGAGAGTATTTTTACGACTCTACAAGCATTCAGAAAATTGGGAGATGCTGGTACCGCGAGATGTGCAGTCCTAATAATGGGAAAGTAAAAATAAAAATCTTGTTTCGTAATAAGTAGTAATTTTTACTCAAAAATGGATTGAAACAATTTAGAAATCATGTAAGCATATATTTTAAAAATATCTACATTTTATAAAATGAAAACTCAATATTTACTTATTTATAACGATCATTATTATAATTTTTTATAATAATAGTAATAATAATAATAAACATTTTACATTTAAATTTATTAATCTAAACATCATATTTATAATAATAATAAAAATAATAATAATTATTATTATTATTGGAAATCTTCTTTATACAATGTTAACATTTTAATCAAAAATATATTAAAACAATCTAAAAAAATGTATATACACACGTATAATGTGATTCACATCTTTCTCCCTCTCTTTCAATTTCTCGCTCGTCGCCGAGGACCCTTTTTTCCGTATTTCCAGCTCATCGGCATTCACCCTCGTTGTGGATTGGTCCGCGTGCCCGAGATAAGAAAAACGCTTCGGGCGCACAAGTCACGCACTTGATCGCCCGTTTCAATTCATCGCTGCGGTTATTTAATCAAACATCTCCGCGGCAAATGTATGTTCGCGTTTCCCCCGCGCCTTAACGCTTTCCACGGCCGTTTGTCGAACCGAAGTGTGTACATTTCGTTCGCCAGAGAGGGTAGCAACCCCGTTTACGCTCTCGGCCGGTCCGAGCGGGGGAGCAGCGGCGGCGGGGGCGGAAGGATGAAAACACCCGCGAGAATCCGAACCCCTGGTTGAACGATGGCTGCTGTAGCACGAGAGTGGGATAACCATCATCGAAATCCCCCTCAATCCCCCCCCCCCCAACCCCTCTCCTCGCCCCTCGCCAAAGCAGCGCTTTGATACTCAGTCGATTCCCAAGCTCGAGAGTCACTTCGTCGTGTAACCCGCGGTATAAACATCCCGGGGAGTTGTAGCTCTCCGGAGGACGCGTCGGGTGTTACAACCCCCGCTATCACCCGGTCGACACTTACTTTTCCGGCCATTTGTTTTGGCCGGGAGATTCGAGGGTGCATGCCGAAACGTTGTACGGGGTTGAAAAATAAACCCCCACACCCTGGAACATTACCGGGGGATGAAGCTTGAAACAATATGCCACTTGCGAGAATCCTATCGTACAAATGATCGTTGGGGTTGGAAGAAAGGCATTAGATGTTTGTTCATCGAATAAGAGTATCTCATTTAGGGTGACTGGCACTATGAATATTGTACGGGGCAATCGGTAAGGCTTTTAGGGTTGCTTGTGCGGAAGCAGACAACTTTTCTCAATTTCTTCGAATAAATAAATGGATAATAGTAAATTGATCATTGTACAGAGAGAATTATTTGAGGGGAAAAAACCACGAGTGCTATGGAGCCAAGTGAATTGGTTGAGGAGCAGAGAAATGGTTCGAGTAACCAACTGAATACTTGTTTTCATGATTTGTATGATAATTAATTTAATGTTAAATTGATTCTCGCAGCCATCCAGAAACTAGTCACCCAAAAGTGCTTTGCGGTCATTGTTTTCGTATAAAATGAAAATAAAATTCAATCCTACAAAATATAACTTGTAATTATCCTCCTTCAATCATTACACGTTTGTGTAATCATTTATTTTTGTGTAATATCATGAAACGTCATAAAATTCAACCATATCTCGTTAACACTGGACCAAACATTTGTAACATTAGCAGCTGGATTATTTATCGATACTTCTCCCGGACGTTTGTGAGCCAATGATAATTAAGAGAACGAATGACGAAGAGGAGAAATGCAATTTTGTTGAATCAGATTGATCGCTTTTGAACGAGTTAGGCCACAGAAGAGCGAGAGCGAGTCACGGCTGTCGCGCGAGTAGGTTGCTTCGCCGTAGGTACATGCAATTCCACGATGATGGTGCTCAAGAGCAAGCTTTTGCAACGGAGTTTGCCGTCGCCGTGGGCCGTAAGTCACGCCATTGCCGAGTTCTCTTACGTATATATATCAGCATGAGTGGTACATAGCCCTCGAGTCCGAGTACGAAGGGAAGAACCGTGCGCGAGGAGCAGGTCATGTACACCGGTATGCTCTTTGTTCCCGCAATTTGGCCTATCGTGATTATAATTAGCGGAGAGACATTAATAAGCAGCTTTGCCCGGCAATTTCGCGCCACGCTCAACACAGACTCATTTTTCTCTCATACAAACTCACATCTTGCTAACCCCAAAGGGAAAAAAAAATCACAGCAACAACAACTACGCGGACGAAATATCGTGTAAGATCGATAACGATAGTATCAACGACCCTTCTTTGGAAACCAAGGCATTTCATTTTTTGATCGTTTGCAGATTCTTTGTGTGAGTGGCTAAGTGGTTCTCTGCGTATTGTGAAGATACAATGGAGGTATGTCGTGCTTCAACGGGGTGGTACCGAATTTCAATAGGCAAGGGGTGGATGGCATATACTATGAATTAATTGAAATCATCGTAATTGCGGGCGATTTGTTAAGTGTCTGAACTGTCAAACTTCGGGCGGGTGGTCTCGGCGCCAGAGGACATTTATTCAAGCAAGATATATTTGCAGTACTTTGTTAATCAAATAACTCTGATCAGTTATCATGCAACAATTCAATGATGAACAATTAATTTTGTCAAATTCTTGTTTTACAATAAATTCCGATATTTAATAGGTACAACAAAACGTTATTATTCAGTAATGAGAATATTTTGAATACTTTCTTATTGAATAAATGCATATATACCAGTGATATCGGTTCTTAATACGGATTTATTTTTTAAGGGTAGCGTAAGACGATCGCCCGTGAGCGTCGAAGCGTCGAGATTTCGAGCTCGGCGCGGTTGCCATTTTTACGAAGTGAGAAATCGTCGGGTAGTGAAGAAGGGCCCTCTCCGAGCGGGCATTAGCAGGCTCAGCGAAGTGTAAGTTATTGTTTATGGGACCAGCGGGAATGATCTATGACCCGAGTTGGCAGACCGCGATAGCGTCACGCGCACGGCCCTTGCTCTCGCGTCCGGGAATATACACCTTCGTTGTATCGGAGTCCGCCATATTGTGGATACAATGCTTCGGGTTGTGTGTGCCGTGTGGGGTTAACGCAACCCCCATTAGAGGCTCGCTGATGCCGGGACACGATTTCCGACGTCATAACCCGGTCTGGTACTCGAATCGCCACCCTCGCGGCGGGAGACGGTGACAACTTCGCGGAGGAGTTGGATAGAAGAAGAAGCAAGATGAGAACCGGAAATAGTCGGGGAAAATCTGGGAAGATAGTATTTTGGGGTGGTTAGGAATTATCGACACGGGTGATGGTTTTGTTACAGGTTATCATGGACAGACCATTGAGGCAATGACACAGACCTAAATTATCATCGAAGCACAGTGCAATTTTAGATTGAGCGGATTTCCTTAATCATTGAAAGGGAAAAGTTGGTATTTTTTAGAAGATAAATATTCTAGATAATTCTGAAATTTAGATCATGGAAGGAAGAAGAATTCGCACGCTGAACCTCAAACGTTTCTGTCAATAAAATATGGCAAAAAAGCTTGTATCAGTCCGTTTACCCCTTTCCCATTCAATTGTAAATCATAAATAAATAATTCAAAAACTAAAATAATATAAAATAAAAACCAAAAAATATAGCTACGGAGAATTTTAACCAGAACTCCGTTAATCACACGTTCCGGGTATAATCAATGATCGACGATCGTGGAACTCGTATAACACGGTTTCTTCGTTGGTGATCCGGTCCCGATTAAATCGTATCGATCCAAGAATATAATCTTGCTTCGCCGAGATCCGTCCTCCGGTGGTTGTACGATTGAAATGGCATTATCTCTACCGTCACGACGATGCACTCGACGTTTCCGCCGCTAAACACATTTTTTTCTCTCGACATACGTTACACATAACATTTATATGTATGTATATAAAAGATCGACGAGCAATTCCACCAGTGATCACGAGTCTCAATCGACCGAAAGACGTCAAATGTGACTGTTTGAAAGCTCTTCACGTGTCGCGTTTAAGTCCTCTGCGTTTATTCGCTCGTTGGGAGGCCCCTGAACATTTTCCAACTTGGCGTACATTCTTCTTCTTCGCTCTGTACCACGTGATACATTATTGTACTACGTGGCGTCAACTATAAATCGATGAATTATAGTTTTCCCGTGTAATACCGACGGCGACATCAACCATCGTCATCATCGTCATTATCATCATGAGGAGCTGCGGCAGCAGCCTCAGCAGCCTCAGCAGAAGGAGTAGCAAGTTTGCGCAAAGCAAGATACAAGATCGAGTGCTCGTTACCCCGATGTCCGTTGACGCGCCAAGCGATCATCGAGTCGGTCGGTTACGAGCATCTATCTATATATATACGTACATACATATAACGATAGTGTGTAAGTTCGTCGTCGTAAACGCTCGCGTTCCGATCGAGGTTCCTGCGGCCGATGCTGCCGCGGCTCGCAAGCGAAAAAGAAAGAACTCGTTTGCTCAAAGGGGATGAGGGGTAAAGGGCGAGAGACTCTCTCGCGCGAGCATGAAAATCGTTTCGCGGAAGCGGTCATCGTCGTCCATGGCGGACCATTTCTGCGCTCGCCGTTTGCTCTCGTCTCCCGCGCAACAGTCGCTATGTAGTCCGGCGCAACCGCGACAGATAAAAACCGATACGCACGGCAATATCGTACGTCGCGGTAATCAAAGATCTTTTCGCTCCCTCGCTCGTCCGGTGGCTGGCCAGCCCCCGAGTGGCGAGGGAGCCGTACTAAAGTACGGGTGCAATAGAACGTCGAGTACCGTCGGGAATCGAGAGTCCGAAGAGAGGACGAGAGAGATGAAGAGAGAGAGAGAGAGAAAGGAGGAGGATGAGGATAAAGATCGAATGGAAGAAACGAGCGCGTGTATGGCACACCGCAACGAGAAATTTCCACGAGACTGGTTCTTGCGAGCGTACCTCACGAAAGTGTCGTTCGTTCCACACGGGATGACACCCGAACGCTTTTATTACCCGGGTAATCGGTTACCGTAGGACGCGGACGGTCGATAACGCGCGGCGCCTTGAAAGAAATACCTTTTATCCTTCGCCTCCTGCTGAGCGTTTGCTATACGGCCCGCTCTGATGCCCACAGCGTCAACCCCTTCGTGACCATCGGCATGTTCACAACGTTCCGAGAGCTCTCTCCCCCTCTCACTCACTTACTCTCTACCACTCTTGGGTGAAATACTGTACTGGAAGATTTGCGAGATCACAGATGCTGCTTGTTCGTTGCTCTTTGGTCCGGTCTTTTTCACTTGGTCGGGCAAGGCGGGCATGCGGAGGAAGGCGGGGGGTTGCGGGATGTACACGAAATTTCAGCCGGAACCGGGATTACGGTCACTTCGATGGCGATCAACGCGGTTGAGATAGCAATGGAGTTTAAATATTTACAGTTACAGTTTTCGTAAACGTTACACAATTTATTTTCGACGGACTTTTTTTTTTTGGTTTCGATCTTCCCGGGAAATTAATTATCCGACGGTTGGAAATGCAATTGCTGATTGTATAATGGTTTAATAAGTTGTTTAACGAATGGGAACGGCGATGGAGTCGAGCGGGCTCGGGGTGTGTAGTAGTAGCAGGCGAGATACGAGCGGGCGCGCGCGCGCGCGTGCTCGCAACCAAACGAGCATGCGGGGCCTTAGTGAACGCGTCAGCGGAATGGGACCACCCAACCGGGCCTAGTGCCTTAGCATGCATATCCATATACACTGCTAATATCCCCGTACGTTTATATATACATATATGCGTCGTAGATATACGTACACTTGGCCCGTTGGACCTGGAAAATTAATTTTGTTTCTTTTCTCGTGTCACAATTATAAATCACCGTGCCAATCGTGATATTTTATTAATCGTTCCCGAACAAGATGCTTATTGTAACAGAAGTAAAATGTTGTTTACATTAGAACGAAATATCGAAGCACGATATATATTATTATCATAATCATTTCGAAAAATTCGAATTATTTATGGGATTTTTTAATTATTAATGGGGTTATCAAAAACAGAGGTACTGCATTTTTTGTGCAGTTATTTCTGCAGGTTTCTTCTCGAGGCTAGTTGAAATGCTTCGAGAAATTAAATTGGACTTGAGAAATGAAGAAAAGAATTAAAAAATAGAGTAAAGGAAAGGATAGGAATGTTCGTGAGTGATTAAAATGTTCAGAAGTCGCGATGAGGTCGTTCGGTAGCCGTTCGATTCTCGAGGATCATCGGTGGCTTCGATAATGGCGGATAGGTTTGACTAAGCCTCGCAGGAACGCGTGGAGGTCGCTGGCGCCGCGCAGGTAATTAAAACGGAAAACGGTGGGTTAATAAATTCCCAGAGGCATCAGCGAGCTCGCGCGCGATGACCACGACGAGATATATACATTAGGGTGGTCCTTATTTGGCCTTATAAAAAAAAGTCTCACTCCCCACCTTCCAAATGATTCTAAACCATGAAAAATGAATTTTCATATTTTTTTCCGATTTTTAAATTCACCCTCTGCTTTGCCTGAATTCATTTGAACATTTTTAAAATAATTTATATCATATTTCCAAGCTTAATACGAAAACGATGGCGGCAAAAAATCTGAAAAAAATGTATATTATAAAAAACTATACCACAAAAACACCGAAAAATTTTGGCAGCTGTTCGACAAACATAAGCTAAAGAAAAATCGACATTGAATTTTTTTTAGGTGTCACGCAACCGGTAAAAAAATCTTAAACAAATATATATCATAAAAAATGATGTCAGAAGGTAACGAAAAAACTTTCGTGACGGTACACAAATTTGAAGTGAGCGGAAAAAGTTTTTGCAAGAAAGGAAACATTTTTTTCAAGGTTAAGTCAAAATTTCAGGATCACCGATTTTTTCAGTAAAAAAAGTAGTCAAGTAGCGTGTTGGGCATGCACATGATAGGGTTCCGTAGCGTAAAAGCTACATTCTGGAATTTTTTCAGATTTTTTGCATCGACGATTTGAAAGTTAGAGGGGCGACACTCTGATAACGACTTTGAAAGCTAATATCTTGTAAGTGAAGAGTTAAAATGAAAAAGTCTCAAAACGTTATTTGTTACATTTACGGAGACCTATCTAAGGACACCACACTCAATGGCGCAAGCAAACAAAATTTCGAGTACACGTTTTAAAGTGCGTAAAAATTGTAAAAAAAATTTTTCTCCCGAAAATATTTTTTTTGCTTTTAGGTCGACGATCTTCATCTGTGTACCAAATTCAATCTCAATCGGTACATAACTGAAAGGCTGGGAGGACTGTGACATACACACAGACAGACGGACGGACTTGGCGAAACCATAAGGGTTCCTAGATTTCTACGGAACCCTAAAACCCTCAGTGATGTCTATGACATATGAAATGTTCATCCAAACCGGTTGACCCGTTGAAGAGTTTTACAGCATTTTCTTAATTGGATCTTCAATTTAAAAATTGAAAAAAAAATTATAGGATATTTCCGATATCAATGCAATTTGGAACTCAAAGTTGAAGGTTCCCGTTTGTCAGTGGCTTCCATCTTCTCTTACCGGTAAGGAATCAAAATGAAACGTATCGGGTATTTCACGGTACTTATTTTAGGAAATTTATTAAAAAATTAATAACTATTGCACGGATTAACCGATTTGAATAAAAATTGAATATGTCATAGACGTCACTAAGGTTCTTTACTGGAGAAATCAGCGAACGTAAAATTTTGACATAACCTTAAAAAAATTTTTTTATCATTTCCAAAAAATTTTTTCGTGAACTTTAGATTTTCGTACAATCACCACATTTTTTCCGCCCTTTCTAACATCATTTTTTACGATATATATTTTTTCTAGATTCTTTTACCGGCTGCGTGACACCTAAAAAAAAATTCAATGTCGATTTTTATTTTTATTTTTAGGTTATGTTCGCCGGACAGATACTCACTTTTCTTGGTGTTTTTGCCTTATAGTTTTTTACAATATATATTTTTTTCAGATTTTTTTTCCCGACCTTTTTCGTGAAAAAAGGAAATATGACATAAATGATTTTAAAAACTTTCAAATGAATTCAGGCAAAGCAGAGGGTAAATTTAAAAATCGGAAAAAAATATGAAAATTCCTTTTTTATGGTCTAGAATCATTTGGAAGGTGGGGAGCGAGACTTTTTTTTTAAGGACCACCCTAATATACATATATACAAACTCGGTCGCGCTTCGCGGCTAGCTAGGCTGACCGACCGACCGATCGTACGCGCGGTCGCGCGATCTATGATCGAGTCGGCTTTGGACATCGTCTCGGAAAGGCGCAACCGTGGGAACATTATTATTCTGGCGATCAAACGTCACATAGCTTCCGATATTTTTTTCAACAATCCTGTTTTATAATGAATGCCAGAAAGAAATAATCAGCGATAAAACTTTCTTTTCTTTTTTTTCCAATGATTCCGATGAGTGTTCTATTTTTTTCCAATTTTTTTTTACTCTGATTGGAATTCTGTTACTCATATGACTTTGTATTACAGAGTAAAGAGTAATGGAGACCATTTCGTACTTGATAATGTCCGACTAGCCAGGAGAATTGCTTCCGTGATGATATAAGGGGAAAAAAACGAACGACCGAACTAGATTATTCGTTGTTATCGAAACCCAGAGATAAGCGAGGAACTTAATTGAATAAATTTAATCAAACTCGACGTGCAATGCAATCTCGCTTGGTGAAAAAATAAACGAAACCCGCTGATTAATCTTTCACCGACGAAATTAAATGTTGCGGCTGTTGGTGCAACGATGAACCGTGCGGTGCAACGATGCGACGGTGGGGGGTCCCCGCTGGGGAGCTATTTTATGCTTGCAATTACAGCACACACGTTGTCATTACGCTATCTTTACGCCGATGTAATCGTCACGCGTGCGGCAAATTCGACGCCCATTGCCTCTACCCACCGTCGGACCGTGTGCGTGGCGTTCACGTATATACATAAATAAGGTGCATGTTCTTCGTGAAATCGGTCAGTCTGGGACTCGACCTAATTTTATTCAATCCGTAACAAAATTAGTAATATCATTACCATTTTACCTATTATTATCGTTATAATTATTTATATAATCATTCTTTCGATTAATAAAAAAAAAATTATGATAAACACACAAAACCTAAAAAACCTTTTTTTTTTTATTTAATTAAAAAAGTTGATATTTTTTATGTTAAAAAAACAAAAAAAAATGTATTACAGATCCCACACTGAAACGTTGGAAAATCTATTTTTTTTTTACCAATGAAATCACAAAAAATCAACATTGTTAACAATGTCGAAGTACGCGTTTACTTTTGGTTAGTGGATAGTTTTTAATTATTTTACGATCTCCAGGCTGATTCGAAAGTTCTATAAAAAATCAAGGGTCTTCTGAGGGTCGCACGAAAGCCATGAAAAAAATAATGAACTGAATCGGGAGGGGTTCAGTCGGAGTTTGCCCACACTGGCCGATTCCATGTGAAATCCCCCATACACGTCACATGGGGTGAACTCCAGCGAGCCTATGTGTTTCGGAGACGGAAAAGCACGTGCCATGTCGATGGTGCTCCATAGGCGGTTATGTGTACGCAATGACACGACTAAAAAAAACGAGAAGGTGGAGGGGAGGACGGTCGGGCGGTTGCAAATGTAAATGGGATCGAATTAATTATCTCGATCACGAGATATTCGATAGGCGTGTGTGTGTGTGTGCCGGCGAGAAAGCGAAAGGGAGAAAGGGAGGAAGATACACAATGTAGAAAGCAAAACACTTGAGTTCTCTCTCTCTCTCCGCCTTGTTCCCGCTCGTTTATTCCTCGCTTTCTCCCTTTTCCCCTCCATCTCAATGACAATCCCTCGAGATGGAGAGTCCATGAGCAATCGGTAAACGCGATCCGACATCAACGTCGTGGGACCACCGTTGCTCTCTTCTCGCCGACTGGTTTCATGCGGACAAACGATAAGCAATTACCGGTCCAATAAATCCCACGCAGAATACGGGCAAACGTGAACCCCGAGCGCTGAAGAAAAATTCTGACACCCAGAGGGTACAGAAATCACAGATACAACAGAAGGCACAAACCCAGGATAAATGTAATCGCATATATTTATCGGTTATTATAAAAAACCATATTGTGTATAATTTCATATCATATCAATATATTATATGGTAATAATTATTATTAGTGAATTATTAATTATTATCACCAATAATATTATTCGTATTATTATCATATACATTTATCCAATTTTTGTTTCTCGAGTATACTAGGAAATATTTTTCATAACAAATTTCGCCAATTACCGTATCAGTACGAAGATGGCCATTACTGTATCGTATGTGCAACGATGTAGCTGCCGCAACCTGTACTCTCGGATGTGTGTATAATTGTCGTTCCGCTTCACAACCATCTCGCCTTACCACCGGCCATTAGCTACGTACTACGTACCCATATTTGCCTATCTGTCGTGTACTCATACAACGTACATAGTTCAGAGTGTAAAATCGACGTTCTCGTTCCTCCCCTCGATCGGTATTCCTCGGTGTAACCCGTATCCTCCGGGATCTTCGCCGCGCTCGTAATAATTAAGCGATGAAGAGGCGGTCTCGCGAGTCTCAGCCACGGGCAACGATCGACGCGAGTACTCAACCCCGATTACGCACAATCATTGGCCGGCGAAGACTTACCGAGAAGCCAAACACTGGCACCCCTATCGCCCCTTTCTCGCTCTCTCGATCTCTCGCTCTCTCGCTCTCGCCCATATAAACCCCAACTCGACCATTGTCGCACTGGCCAATGACCGGACCGTTCTCGCACCCGCGATCCCTCCCCCCTCCCTCGGGTCCACGATATCAAGCTCGTTTTCCATCGTTTCGACGTCGCGCTGTCGAGCACATCGATTATTCTCGCGATGATTGCGAGTCGGATGGTTTGCCTCGGGTTATTCTTCGCAAACCGATAGAACGGTGATTACGAAGCTCGGCCGGTAATGAAGACTACGGAACGATCGAGTCCGCGAGAGAAGCAGACATTCTCGAAGATTTTATTTATAGCTTAGAGAAAAAGAGCAAGTTGGAGACAATAAAAACGATGAGTGTGAGAACAGCGACAAAGAGTGAACGATAAATTGTTGCTGGTCTCGAACGATGGTCGCTGGATTGAGCATTCCATTTTATGACGATGTATTCGAAACACTTATTCAAACGGATAACTATGATCGTGATGATGAATCGATGAAAATGTCTATATTTATGAAATAATAATGAATAACGACGATAAATTGTTGTCGTACGATTAAATCTAATATTCAATAATCATTTAAACGTCATGTATCAATAAAAAAATTCCCATATAAGGAGAATTAATGGATAATTGAGATCAATAATTGATTCACAATCAATTGCAAATATTTAATAATCATGCAATAACCACATTTTCACATTTCTGCGATAATAATGAATAATTAAGATGAATTATCGTTCAACAATAAATTTTAATATTCATTAGCAACGTTAATCTATGATAATTCAGCAAATAAATTATTTTAAATCCATTTTCATTGAATGGAATGCCCATTCGCGGTTCGTTGTGCGAACCTCCGACCCTCTCGAACTCCCCGGGCGCTCTTATCGCGAATGATGCTCGCCTCGTCGAAGCTCGACAGATCGACGGTGCGTCGGTTGCTCACGCGTAGCCAAGGGTTGCGGTAATTGGCCGGCCCTGCGGCATATCGCAATGCTATGCGACGTGAAGCGGAATCACACGTGCCAATGACTCCGTCTCACGCCGTCGCTTGAGCGGCCGAACGCTGTAACTTTCGCGCTCTTTTCTTTCACGTTCTCGATGCGTCTCCGATTCTCGACCCCCCGACGCTTTATTTATACACGCCTCACCTTCCGCGCTGCTGGGCACCGCGACGCCCGATAATAATCGAATTTATTGTAGCCCCGCGTGCGCGCGGTTCGAACGCTGCGCCGGCCATGATAATGGCCGATACACGCACTGCTATACGTATATACCATTTAGATACGCTTGCTGTTGACCGTACACTTGGCACTTGCTACTCTACTCTCCAAACGATGGATGAATGTGTATATAGGGTGGTTTATTCGAGTTGGCACATCGGAATATATAAAAAACAACGTGTTTTTAAAGAAGATGTTTGCAATAAAGTTTCAGGATCCAAACGGGGCGAAACACTGTGATATCGTGTTTTATATTCGACGGAAGCTTGGAAGGACATCTGAAGGTCAATGTTGTTTTTTGTATAGGAGCGTGTGGTGTTTTTTTTTCGGGTTTACATTTTACACATACATTAGATTTTGAAAAAAAATAATGTTAACCTCTATGTGACCTCTATTAACCTCTATTTACCTACACCTAATGAAATGTACGATAACGCAGCCTTTTGCCCCCCTCGAAACATGGAAATTTCTCTGAAATACGGTCTTTTCAGGATAATCTGTTGTGCTAATTTTAACAGACCACCCTGTATATATTATACAAATTTTCTGACGCATTTGTCTAATATGTATGTTCGGAATTCTACGGGTAATGAAGCTCGTGCGTGCCTGAGAATCCAAGATTATGACGATGACGATCGTTTCGCATGCGGTCCTTGGCGAGAATGATCTCGTGGGACCTCCTTGATTTTATCGTTCGGTTGTGTGCGTATGTACGGTCATGTGTGTGTGTGTGTCGGTATGTTTGTGCGTACGTTCGTTTATTGATTTTTATATTATTTTCATTCGTTTCCGCGACTCAAGTGCACTTTCAAACGTTTTATTGGTATTAATTGCATTTATTCTTGATGATTGCAATCTACTTTATCGTCACTTTACAACGTTCGACTGCATTTACGGTAAGGACGAAGCGCAAAGGCGAAACTCTGTAATACTCGGTGATATACTCAATGAAATATATAACCGATAAAGCAACGAGCTCTCGGGATAGCTGTTACTTTGAATGCATTTTTAAGAATGTCACGCGTGTGGACGTCTAGGCATACTTTATGACGTTGATAACGTTATTAATGCATTTTTCGATTTCTTTTGCTTTTTTTCGTTTCTTATATCTTGGTAGTAATCTTGCGGGAACAATTACGCAGTCGTTCGTTTTGGTGATTAAGGTCGTGAGCTCGTTTAAAGTGAACGCGATCGATTATTCGTGACGTTCGTTTATTTGAAGTATTTAGTTTTATCAAAACACGCAGGAGGGTCTCCAAAGTGGGTATTAAATTATCTTTTTTAATAAATAAGAACTATGAAAATACGAGACGCTACTGAAAAAAGGTCAGGAAGAAAATGGCGCTGGAAGAAGCCACAGAACCTTTCGGAAATTAATTAAAATCCATGACTTCAGATTATGAACCGCAGTGATCAAGAGAAGATGCCTTAAATAAATTAATAATGAATAAATAATAAATACATAAGTGAACAAACAAATAAATAAATAAACAAAGATATAAAATCGCGATTTTGAGGTATGCGAAAAATATTCAATCGCGAAACTTGAGATCCGACTCACGTATAGGATTTTCCGACGTCGAGCGAATTTCCGTGCGATTCGTCGAGGACGTAGCGTTGGGCGAGGGTGAGAACGACGATGGGGCGACGGGCGGTTGACTGAACGAGCGGGGGCCCAACGGGCTTTTATTGGGGCTCAACCGAAGTTGCGAGAGGGGACGAAAGTCGGGAGGGAGCACGTTGGGAATATAAGGACGTGGAAAAGGGAGGAAGAGGTGCCTCCGTGATAGATGCGAGCGAACAACAGCGACATGGGTGGCCCTGCCACGTCACGTGGTTAGTTGGTACCTACTAGCCACCGCGAAGACATCCGCCGAAACCGATACGCAAAGTACTGACTGGTACTCACCCTTTTTTTTTTTTCATTTTCATCATCTTCAAAAGAAAAAAAACAGACTTTTTGTTTTCATTTGACTTATGAATATTGATATCGATTTTAAAAGAAAGTTTATATGTACAGATATCTGTATATAAAAATTGAAAATTATATTTAATTTTGTACGTTGTTAAATACATAGATATATTAAAATTTCCCGGGGGAATATTATAATATAAATATACCTAAATCCTAATAATAATAATAATAATAATAATAATATTAATAATAATAATAATAATAGAAATAGCCAAAATTTTTTCACATATTAAATAAATTAATAATTAAATTAATTACAATTCTATTAGAATATTAAGTATAAGCTATATTATGATATAATTAAGGCTCAGACTCAGACTTCATTTGTGGAACACAAATGATAATTATATTCGCGATGGTACAATCAATTTAGATTTTTCTCTGTTCCATCCTTTTAATTTTTAATACTTTCGTTTTTCCTTTTTCCATCTGCAGGAAGTACAATTTTCGCGGTGGATGAATTAGGTGAGACGATGTAAGCACCTTGGCGAATCGATACGAGGATCCCATCGAAATTATAATGATCGACGCTGCATGGCGGAGATGAAAGTTAAGTACACGTGGTTAGCAACTACTTAAGGGTTAGCGGGTGCGAGGGCACCCACCGATTAGGGGCAAACGTCAGAAGCCTCCGGGGCTCCGGCGACGAAAGGTCTGCTCAGTGAAACGACGTCAGCAGCGACAGCGGCACCAACAGCACCAGCAGCGGCGGCATTTGAGTCGGATCGCCGTGCCGGTACGAGCCAAGACTACTTCGTCGATTCCCGGAAGCCAACGGTAGAGTCAGAAACCACCGCACGAAAGACGAATCAGAAGAAATGACGTGGGTTCCTTGAGAACGCAAGAACGCAAGAACGCAACTTCCTCGGTACGTTCGTGCGTCCACGGAAAACCGCAATCTACCTCGAAGAAGACGAACTTTGAGGGAATTCAATACCGAAGTACCGCGTTCGCGTTTAATTTATTCACCTTGGATCGAAAGTGATATACAATAAGATAAGATGAAGATGAAGACGAAAGACAATAAAGTCTTGAATACGTCAAACAGTTGAAGGATTGAAAAAAAACTGCTGAAATTCGGTAACGTCGATATTTGTGCACCGCCATTTTAAAATTCATATAAATGGATGAGGAGGTAATAAGTACTGCAGAAGTGCATAATGATTATTCGATTCGTCATCGTGGGTAAACATTCTCTAACATAATTATCACACAGCTCCACCCTTAAGGATTCCCCCCCCCCCTTCTTTTCTAGTTTCGATGACTGACTCGGGGGCGGAGGACCCGAGTGTGTACGATGCGAGAATCGCTCAGCCTTAACGATCGGTCAGTGACTCTGAGCATTCGCGCACCTCAGGTTCGTTTTCCGTGTTGTCCGAACGCTATTCACGGGACGTTTGCGGGTGGCGCGAAGCCGGATCGAGGAGAAACGATATTGATTCCAAAGGCGGAGGATCCGAGGGCAAAGTGAACGAAAGAAGCGAAGAAAGGAATGAGAAAACGAAGAAGAAGAGGGAGGAAAAGCAGAAGAAGAAGACGAGGGAGGACGGAAAAGCGGATGAAAAAGAACGAGACGAGGGAGAGGAAGGAAAAGTCGAAGAAGAGAAAAAGGAGCAAAAGAAAAAAAAAGATAAGCCAAAGAGAAGAAGAAGCAAAGAAAGAAGAAAAAGAAGACTACGACGACGAAGACGAAGACGAAAAAGAAGAAGAAGCAAAAGACGAAGAAGAAGAAGACGGAGAAGCAAAAGACGAAGAAGAAGAAGAAGAAAAACGGTATAGTCGTGTCGTATCGAAGATCCCCGAAGCATCAGGGAGGCTTTAATTAGTTGGAATCGTCGCCACGTCGTCCTCTTCGTCGTCTCCTCGATGCTCGTGAGGCAACAATCGCCGGAATTAATTATGTCGCGGATAAGGAGCCCCTTTTGCGAACTCTTTGACCTTCCGACGCCGACGATCGAGCGGCAGCTTCACCGGATCGGGAGCTACCGCTTTTCGATAATATCGACAACCGCACCTCTCAAACGAATAATTTCGCTCACTCTCGTGCGCCGCGCTCTTCGTCTTCGTTCAAATATTATTTCATCATTGCGCAACGAGCTTTGACGATTAGATGTTATTTAATATTGGTTGTGCATTAGGTAATTTCTAGTACTTAACTTCGCGGTTAGATATGAAAACGAGACACGTGTTCGGTCGCGAAAGTAAATCTCTAGACGAGAAAAAACTAAAATGATACAGAATTTATGCTACGTAATAATATTAATATTTGACAAAAAAATTAATCAATGCAATTAATGTAAATAAAAATTTTGTTATTAGATCAACTATTATATATATTGTGATATAATGATATAATTTGCAGGCAAATCGCGGATTGCCATAATTCACCTAGAACTATATTTATGATCGCTATACTTCATGCAAAGGAAGAATAATGATTAACCCTTCGCCGTTACACTACCAAATAATATCACGGCCGTAAGTACGGGTTGGATTCCACTCAGTCAGTTTTCAAAAAACGTTTGCGAGCAAACTATTCGTCCGAAGTGGTTAAAAAAAATGCAGAACATGCTTCGAACATTCTAGAACACCTACGAAAAATTATTGACGAGAAATAGAATGAAAAAGTTTTCGAAAAAATTCATAAAGAGATAAAACGGGTGGATTCCACCCAGTGTAACGATGAAGCCTTAACCGAGGATGTTACCAACTCGTGAAGTTATGTGAATCAAGACCGTGGACAAACATAAGTCCCATAAAGCAGTGAGAAAAAAAAACCGTGTCACTGAACTCTGTCACGAAAATAAAAAAATACAAACAAAAAAAAAAGCAATCGAGCCAATGGTTATTACACACTAAGTAAATACCTGTTTGGGCGAACCGAACGCGCCCACAAGACTTCGTAATAAAATATCACAATAAGACGTGAGAGAGCTAGAAGACTCACCATCGGTGACTCGATAAAACTCGAACGAGGATCCGCGGATTGAGAACCCCTGGGCCGTTTACAATTAAGCAATGTAACCGAGTCGCAGACGCGTGGAGCGTCGTGTGTGGTCCCGGCGTTTGAGTCCCACCTCTTTCCTTATCCTTCCAAGCGAGCTCGCTATCCGTCGAGCGAGCGAGAACGCGATCGCGGTCTTCTCTCGTCTCTCGTCTCGTTTTCCCGTCCTCGACGCCCTTCGTTCGTCGCACGAGCGATTGCAACGCTCCGTCCTGCTTCTTCCCACGGTTCTCGCGCTACTGACATCGCCCATTCCCCCACTCCTCACCATCGTCGCTGTCGGAACTTCCTCCACCGCTCTTCGGGGCGCCTGCGCCGCTTATCGCCGTCGCTGGACGGCTGTGAGTCCGGCGTTTCGCCGCTGCGGAGGCAGCGCGCTGATCGCAATTTCGCGCAACTTCGGAATCCCGGGTTTTATTTCTCGTTTCGTCTCAGCCCGTTTTCGCGAATATTAGTCGATTCCGAACGTTCGAGCTATATCGTGTGATTCACTCACGATGAAAACGGTTGCATCGGAAATTCCGTACATCTTTCTCACCCGGGATTTAACGATCGCGGAGTTAATATCCGGAACGAAATATTCCGGCTATCGGCTGAAACTTCGCGAATATTTCTCTAGGGACTTTAGGTCGGTACAGTCGCTTCCAAGGCGCGCGACAAGATGAAAAACCAGATCGAGGAAGGTCGATCGAGACATCGATATTGAGAAGGAAGAATCGAAGGAAAAAAATCCGCCGATTGGGATTTACCCGCAATATCGATCTCCATGCATCATAAAAGCATTAATCGGTATCATTGCTTTCAATTTCCCACAAATATTTATAAGACTCGGAGATTCATTTCTATTTGGGATATAAATATTTATCGGTGTAAAAAAAACTACAAAAATAACCGATAATATATGACATTCAATTTGCACTTGTTTTACTAGACGGAAACCACAACTGACTCAAGTCAAGAATAATAATAAGAAAAAAAAATAGTTGAAGCTCGGTCAGCGAGATCGGTCGAAAGAATGAAAAGAAAAAAAAAACGGAATAAAAATTCGTATCGCAGATGCCGGATCATTGTAGAAGGATAGAGCTGTGTGACGTGCCGGTGGGAATCAAGAAGGACGTGTTTAGATTTTGGACTTGTCTGAAGGCGCGGACGCGTAAAGAGGGACATGGCACCGCGAAACTAGATACCTATAACGAAAGCCCCGGAATTAATACCGCTATTGGCTGACATATATAGACATACACACACATATATATATATATATATATATATATATATATATATATATATACCTGGCGAGAGTCTCGTAGGTTGCAGGACGACGGCGAGGTCGCAGTCACGTCAAGACCCGAAAACTGTCAAAAACTATTCCACGAGTGGCGGGAGACCGTCTCACTCACTTAATACCCTTCGACGAAAGGTTCCTCGCTTCGGAGTCACTGAACATGTAGAACACCGTTGCCACTTTCGGGTGGGCCCCATTCACCGCACAGTTCTCGACTATCCTAGCGGCGAACGACGGATCATTTTACACTCAGTCGTCGATCTGGATTCTACGAGCCCGAAGAGCTGATTACCATCTACGCCCATTCGCGTTTCGACATTATTACCTAATTCGTTTCTATGGCCAAAACTTTTTGTGTTTTTCGTCACTTGATTTTACGTTAAATTCTTTTCTCGTATTTTATTTTTCACGGAAGAATGTCTATTCAGAAGTTTTTCGAGACCTTCGTGTTTTTCGGGTGATAAAAATGGAAAATTATGATCTAGGAGAAATTTATTTCCTAACCACGTGAGCCAGCCGATTGGTTTATCAACAAAATCATTGATCGTTTTGCTTATTTATTATTTACTTCTCTTCGTTAATTTTATTTTGGTTATGAACCCGGCCATGTGTCCTTTTTCGTTGTTCCCCTCGGAAGCCGAACGAGGTTGATGGTCGGGCGATCGAGACCTCGGACTTGGCATTCGGTTTAATAAAGATTTCGATTCCATCGATGTATGGCGCGCGGCCGTTATATGTGTACACACGGATCGATGTGACGGGTTTGAAGCGTTTGGGTGGAGAACGGCAGGTGACGTTGCATTCATGCATGAGATTGGTGCGAGTCCCGCGTGGTCATTTGGCGTTTTCTCGTCTGGCGTGGCTCTAAAAACCGACTCGAGAAGATCTCGGAGTTTCGAGTCGTTCGACGAGCAACGACAACGACAACATCGTCAGACGCATCAGCAACGACCGGCGACAGCAGCGCCACCGGTCGTTCTTCGTCGACACACAGGGCACATATCCGTCCCGTTTTAACGTCGTGTATCGGCCCGCGGGGCCTCGTTGATCACGTCGATCCACGGATCTCCGCGCAACATCGGGACGAAGAAAATTTCACGAGATCCCGAGATGGTAGCGCGAGAGCGATATATATACACTGGCTTATGGCGATGTTTGTTGCCGCGGGGGCCACACATCGAGTTGCCGGAACAACTCCCAACCCGCGAGCCCGGCGATTGAGCCATTAAGATCTCGAATCCCGAAGATTCGCGGAAGCATCGTCGGCGACGATCCCGATCGCAGGTTCGACGCCGATCGTAAAGGAGAACTTTTTTTTTTTTTTTTTTTTTTTCGTGTTCCCGTCGATCATGTGTCATATTTCGCCGCGCGGGGTTTCTTTTTGGCGCTCGCCCGATCGTTCCGCGTCGTACAATGTCCTTGGCCAAACCACGTACGCGACAATTTTCTCTTCGACAATTATGCGAGAAATTAACGAATTTTGATTCCTTATAGGGTCAACTCGCGAGCAATCGATTTTTTTGGATTACGGAATCGTGTGCTTCTTCCTTGGTGCCATTTGGAGTCGAACGTCTGGCGTTGACACGTGAATTCGGGTTTGAAGTTGAAAGTATGAGCAGATATTACGTGATACATTATTTCCAAGAGAGTCATTGATGCTTCTTAACCTGGGAATTAGATTTGGACACGGTTGAAGAAGTTGAGAAATTAATTACATTGGTGTACATCGATTTTATAAACCAGGTTGAGTAATTGAGCATTTATATAGATTGTGCGGCAGAGAGGAAGATTTGGCACGGTCGAACAGCGCGATGTAGTTGCTGGACCGCCGCCAGGTGGCTACCGCGCTCGCTGTTACCCGCAAGAAAAATACGATCCCCGATGCATATCTATATAACATGGGCCAACGGCGATCCCCAGAGTTTTAGTCTTCTCTAAAAAGCAATTCATGACTAATTACTACTTGTCACATCGAATAAGCCTTTGTTAAACGAAGATGCAATAATTCTTCGATTAGCAACCGACTAACATCTCGACTGCAAAGTAGAACATCGAATCTCCGACGACGTTCAAAGCACAGATCAAACGCAAACAATCTCGTCTGGCTCATCCAGCAAAATCAACCTTCACTGGTTCACGACATTCTTTCATTCAATCGGCTCGCATTGCAGGATTCCCATCGACTCAGCGCCGGAAAATCACATATCTCATTGTTTTCAATAATTTCCATTTGCAATCTGCAATTCGTTCGCAATACAACTGACTACGACTATCCGTCCGAAATGACGAATCCATCTCGATTTCGTACGACCCGAGACTTATTTTTGGTCGTTAAGCGAGAAAAAAAATGCGAGTACTGTTGGAAGAAGATTATTTTGCGCTGCAAAGCGCAAGAACCGTGGGAGTCGAAGCCTTGGCGCGTTTTATCTCGCGAGACCGCGTTACCTTCCGTGGTCTCGCGGGCACGAGAGCTCGGGATAATTTATTGGTCAATCAGAATGACGCATTACGGTATGAGGTGACACGTCAGCGTCCGCGGCAAGCCATTAATTTTCAAATACTAGCACGAAGCACCTCACTTTGATCCGCTCGCTCACTCTCTCACGATTCAGTCATTCGTCCATTTCCCGAGCTATCGTCGATCGTTCTTTCCAGAAACCATCGCGGCGCGATTATCGCGGCTGAAGCACTTCTCCGCTATCGTACAACAATCGTT
>OZ020168.1:5090459-5161984 GCA_963971145.1 Sussaba pulchella
AGACCGCGCTCACACTTGCCCGACCGTGTATACGTCTTTCGCGAGGTCAAACGAGCTGTTTCTACGGAGATTCGTAACAACGATATACACATCTTTGTGCCGCGGCCGTGGACTGAACGTCCACGCGATGGCTTTGTGAGCGTTTTGAAATATTTACAAATGATTCGAGGAATGAGACGAAGTCTCGCGTAGACAAAAGAATACGCGCGAGAGAGACGGAGGCGAATGGAAGACCGGCAGCTCAGGCATTAACCTGGCTGGCGTGTTCGACATTCCTCGAGGACTGGCGAGCCGACCCAGAGGTCAAAACTCACGTCTTTACGCATTTATCTTGACCGGCGAGAATATATTCTTTGTCTTTATCGTATATATGTGATTTTCTTTCGTTTCTCTCTCTTCCGCTCGCGCTCATTCCGTTTCTTCCGATGGCTCCGTCTTGGTCTTTCTCCGTCTTGCGGACGACCCTTCGGCTCCCCACGACCGAGATGCCGTCAAACCGAGACCTTAGTACTGAACCGACAGTCCGTTCTGTGTTTGGCTACTTCATTTTATTATAATATACATTCCGTGAGAAAATGCTGAGAACCGGCGCGAGTGTGGGGCTTTTTTATTATTGTTATTATGATTCTTTTTTTTTTTACGGTAGCCGCTTCCTCCGAGTGTGACTCATCGCCATTTTGTAGTCTATGCGGTCTCATGATTTAGCTGAACTCGCGTTTATGCTTTTTCATCCTGTGTCCCGTGACAAGAAAATATCGAATTTTTGTGGCGCCTCATGGTTCAGATTTAGAGGTTATGATTAAATTCGTGTAATTTGTGGGACCCCCAGACGTGTAAAAGATAAAACTAGTACAATGCCAGTTCATGATTTAAAGACAAACAATAATCGCAAAGATCTAAATAACATTCGTTGAGGGCCACAGTCGGGCAGCTCACAAAACAAATGGGAATTTAAAATTTTCAAATTCACAATAAATATATATTTCACGGCTTATCAATCAAAATTTCTCCCTGTCTCGGCAAACGATTCTGCTATGTTGAATATATATTCCCGAGAGGACGAGCGAGACAAACGGATGTTATGTCTGCGTTTAGTTTGGGTCGGGATTCTCGTGTCAGCGCAAACCTCGCGGTGCATTGTGGGACTGAGAGATATTGCGGGCCACAGCACGGTCATCGATATCTGATCGCCGTGCGAAGGAGCGGCCATTTGTTTTCGTCTCGTCGACGCGCCGCGAGCTGTATCTTTTAACACAAAACGTTGCAGCAGCAGCAACGGGTGCCGTTGCTTCGGGGTTACATCTACGGAGCCGACGTTGCGGAGCCTGGAGAAAAGCGACGATTAACGGAAGTTGGGTTTTCGTTCGGACTCTCCGCGTCTTGACTGCGCCTACGGTCATCGATTCATCGCCTTCGCTCTCGTCTCGACCGCGCCACTAAAACGCAGATACTGCTCAGATATATACATACGCATAGTACAAGCCCTGGGGAAGATGTCAGGACCAAGCGGCAAATTCCTCCAGATCATTAGCAAATGCGTGAATATACCACTTACGCGAAAAGACAATTTTTTAACGATTTCAAAGTACATGCAAAGAAAGAAGTTAAATGTCCTAAATCAATCGTTCGGTCTGGTCTTCCTCGTCTTCTTTCACAACTCGCATAAATTATTGAACTCGTTTCTATTGTTTTCTCGTTTTATTTATAAGCCATTTTGACTGCCGATTGCATCGGATTGTTTCATTTTGCCCCGGCGTCTTGTTCAGTCCCCGGATTTCGATATGTATATGACTCCCGCTCGTTTTACCTGTCCTTCCGATGCTTGTACTCCAAATGCCGGGCTATTACTTACCTCTCGTAACATATCGCGATGCCAGGACTCGACGAGAAACTCTCCACCGGTGATGGCACTCCGTCATCCGGCTCTTCGAATCTCCCTAATCGTTTTTTTTCCTTTCGTTTTTTTTTTTTTCGTTCTTTTTCTTTACCTTCTCGTATTTCCGTTCGTGCGGGAGCGAAGATGAAAAGCGACGAAAAGCGGAGATACCGAAAACGCTGATAATACATCACTTCGCCATAAATATTTAGAGAGCCGGTCGGTGGCGCACGGAGTTCGCTATTCATTCGGAGAATCTACCGCCACGGATGGGCTATCTAGCGTGTCCAATCAAATTAAGCGAGGGGCGATGTTGCACGAGCCATCAGATCGAGAGCATCGGTCAGGTCAATAAATTCGTCGACTACCGGAAACCTTCGGGAAGGGTTGCAACGTTTCGGACAGCCAACCATTGTACACGCACGCATGCTGCATTTAAAGAAAATTGCTTGCAACGTTGTTACGGAGGTCAGAACGTTCAAAGTTGAGTAATAAAACGAGCGTAATTACCTACGAATTTCCATCTTTCGAAGAATTATCAATTGACAACTTGAAAGTAAAAAAAAAAGTTATTTTTTCATTGCTCGATCATCGATAAAACAGTTAAAAAAATATTTTGAGAAATTTAACACTGAAGTGAGATAACTGAACTTATAAATCCATCATTTATTTTTTTATTGCCTAAAAATTATCCAGAAAACCTGAGCCGGTATTGCTCTGGACACGATTTAGCGAATAGCGCTAAAGAATTTTGGTCGATGGCATATTGACAGTAAATAATCTACGGCATGTCATTTTCGATATTTGTAAAGTCAATAAATATACTCCTGTTCAAAATAATAAACCCCGACTAACATTTGCACCGACTCAATCGACCGCGATTGAAGATAAACCAAATGAAAAAAATGATTTTACCATCGGTATTTAAGGGCACGCTCATTTTCACCCAACACGGAATTTACAAGCGAGCTTTGTTCCTTGCACCGCAGATCCCTCGCTATCTACTAAGCTACTCGTCACGTACACGTGTATAAACGGTAGGGTTCATGGCAAAAGGGGGTCGGGGGGTTAAACGAGGCGTATGCTCGCCCTTCGCAACGACTCAACCCCCGTAAATCTCCGGACGGTGCATTTCACCCCGCACCACGCTGTAAAATTTATATGTGAGGCATTCCATGCGGTTTCGAACGGTCAAAAAGTTGTCCGCTCTCAAAAAGATTGAAATTTCGTCACATTGTTTAATTATATGAAAGAGAGTAGTGTACATTTTTTCAAAATTTTTGGATCGCATTTTTTTGAGTATTTCAAAATTTCGGAATTTTCTAAGTACGTAAGTTAGTAAGTATATCTTGAAAGCGTACGATTAAGCAGAAAAATGTTTCAGACAAAAAAGTTGCATTTTTAAATAAGCTTCGTGAAAAATTTTTTTTCTGAATTTTTCGAGTCTGAAAAATCACCATTTTCATAAAAAATATGCGAAAATAATTTTTGTCGGTCGGTATGTCATTTTCGATTTATCTCAAAAAATTTCAGAAAATACTCCGAAATGTGCACAATAGACACGTATTTTTTCACGATGGCTCGATTAGTTGTTCCAGAGCTATGCTTTATTTCATTAATAATATTTTTTTTTTTTTTCAGAAAAATCGATTATTATTAAAAACTATTCTCTGCCAAATTTTTTTCACATTTTTTAGGTAATAAACGTCGATAAAAATAATATTTTTTTTTAGCTTAATCGAAATTATCGGTGAGGTATCCAAAGTTAACCTTGCGATACAAAGTGAAGTTCGTCGTCCAACATGAAAAATGTGATACAAAGTATCGTAAGCCGCCCAATGTAACCATTGCTTTCAATGTCTTTTACTTTCTTCTGTTTGTCGACATATTCCCCCTTCCATGCCAAAATACTACCGTCGTTCTCAGCGTGTTTCGATTTATTCACACTAGCTTGGTGAGCCGAGTTGAGAAGCCATACGCTTCCTTTGAATTGTCTTGGTGGTTTCTGGAGTGCATTGTGTTAGAACGAACGACGGAGCAACGAGCTTGAGGGTGTGACGATAGCGATCGACAGATTTTGACTCCTCAAGATCTTCACGAATGAGCAGCTCAACCCGCGAATTTCCTGCTATCACCGTTCTCTATTCATCTACTGATGATTACAATTCGCAAAAAGCAATGTTGGAATCGCGATTTAAGCAAGTGAAAGCTGTACCGAAGACCCAAAAATACCATTGCATTATCCCAGAACTGGTTGGGATTCTACAATGCAAAATATATTCGCTCGCCGCGGACTTCGTAACTCACCGAGTGTGGAAAACTAAATAACTGAAAACGATCTGTACATGCTTCACTTTTTCCCAGTTCTTATATTGTGATTGATGTTTAGAACAATAAGAAAAAAATATTATGTTAGGACAGAAAATTATTAATTTAATCATTGAATTTTTAGAACGAGTGATTATGGAGCGTCGCTCTTGAACGAGTTCAGTAGAGTTCCATCTACGTAACCAAAGTTTGAGAGAAACAATTTGGGAGCGTATGTTTTTCGATAATAATCGATTTTTCTGAAAAAATATATATATATATATTATTAATAAAATAAAGTATATCTCTGGAACAACTTATCGAGCCATCATGAAAAAATACGTGTTTATTGTGCACATTTCGGAGTATTTTCTGAAATTTTTTGAGATAAATCGAAAATGACATACCGACCGAAAAAAATTATTTTCGTATATTTTTTATGAAAATGGTCATTTTTTAGACTCGAAAAATTCAGGAAAGAAAATGTTCACGACGCTTACGTAAAAACGCAACTTTTTTGTCTCAAACATTTTTCTGCTTAATCGTATTCATTCAAGATATACTTACTTACTTACGTACTTAAAAAATTTCGAAATTTCGGAAAACTCAAAAAAATGCGATCCAAAAATTTTGAAAAAATGTACACTACTCATTTTCATATAATTAAACAATGTGACAAAGTTAACATTTTTTTGAGAACGGACAACTTTTTGACCGTTCGAAACCGCATGGAATGCCTCATGTATATCTATATAAATACCACACAGATGTAAACGCGTTTCTGTAGAGTGGATAGCCAGGAACGAGCGTTTGCGTAAACAGGTTGCACGAAGGGGGTAGGTAGTTCGCCGATGGTTTCCGCGTCGGTTGCGTAGGCGTGGCCGCCCCCGCGCGAATCTTCCGATATCAGCCATGGCCACCTTTCGCCCGTAAATCAATTGATATCTCGTACGCCACTGCGAGGCACGCTTTCGACGCCATCGGGTTTCAACGCTTCGAGAACGGGGGTTTGAAATGGGACACGCCAAAGAGCGTGGGAGCAATTTCGGTGTCGCGAAAAATCCAGCCGCGTGGCGAAGAGAGGGGGGAGGACGGGGGGGGGGGGGGGGGTGAATTGAGGTGGAGATCCGGCGGAATGCGGCAATCAAGCATGCGCCAAATGCTGGATGCTGCACCCCCGTGAATCGACCCGCCCCGACGCTCTCTCATCCCCTTTGCTAAATAATGGTTTAACGTTTGGTAAAAAATTCTGCACGGAATTTTAATACACTTTTTTTTTGCACTTCCGGTGGATGGATTTTCACTTTTCGATGTTTGTGCAGGTTGATGGAAATTATTTTTGAATAGGGAAAAGAGGGGTTGCTGAGGGTTGAAACGAATTCAAGATTTTACAATGGATTCGACGATGTGCATTAAGGGAGAAAAATATCCGTCTTGATGACGGAGAATTTGTTTGAAATTTATTGATTTTTTCTCTTCCTCTTTTAACTTTCCTCCGTTTCGTTTAACGCAATTGCAAAATGATATTTCCAGCGTTCTAGATATCGCATGATTATTAATTCTCGTGATTGAACCACGAGACGTTGTCCAATATTGTGATAACTATCGTCACACTTACCTCCTCGTTATCGCGTAAAGCTGCCGCAAACTTATCCGCAAAATTGTGCTCAGCGACAATCGATGACTCACCCGAGTAATTACGATAACGATAACTCCGTCAACATCGTGGGACAACGGGAACGAGGTTGAAAAGCAATTAGAAATAAACGACTCGATTGCGTAATTTTTTCGATTACCAGGCATATTTTAATCGTTTTTAAATAATCTTACATCTATTACGAGTTCGTTTCTTTTTTTCTTTTCCGTCTTTTCGTTTAATTTAATATTCTTTTTTTTTGTCTCCCTCGGATTTCATTCTCGCGAGAGCGATTTTTATCATCACATTGTATTTTCGCGTCTGTCCGTTCGTCCGTCGTAAGTCTCTTGGGTTTCTTGTGTGTTTCAATGTTTGCTCTCGAAACGGTCTCTTCCTGTGTTTGCGCAAACTTTCATTTTGTCTTTCAACTTGTCTATATTTAAGCTCTCGCAAGTGTCTGATCCGCCTCTTTCGTCTTTGCGTGCCTAGAGACGCCGCACGGGTAAATAAATAACTAAGATACTTTAAACAGTCTATAGGCGCAACTTTACTGCTACTACACGCGGGTGGGATTTATTTTTCTTTTTTCTTTTAATGTTTGTTTTTCTTTTTCGAGTATTTACAAGTCGGTTTATCAATTACACTCACTGGCACTCATGATCGGACGTTCACTCGCATGCGCACGCAATTTACACAATCGTACGGCACTTGAATCTATAGATATTTATAAGTTTGTATTGCACGTTGCAATCTCACCTGTTCAATCAGGATTTTTCGTATTATTTTACATTTTTACAATAAATTAAGTTCCATTTCTTTGCGCGAGGATCGCAATGTCCTCGCTAAAAAATTCTTCTGCTCTCATCGCAATTTTTCAATATTTTCTCGCGTGCGTCTTGCTTATATCCATCGTTTAATTTTAAATGGCACACTTGACTGCAATAGTTCGTCGCCTTTGACTCTCGGATAATTTTTTTGAATCTTATCTTTATATTTATAGTATGATGATGATAATGATAATAATAATTACAATTATAATAATAATAATGGTAATAATATAAATATCATCATTCGTCAACGACACAGATAAAACGAAAATCGTGATGAAAAAATTTTTAGCTGTACCATTCGATCGCTTATTCGTGGCGATTGGGTCACTGGGTCTAGAATATTGATAACATATTTTTTTTCAATAAATAAATTAAATAATCATCGAATTATCATTTTTTTTTCAAATAAATATTTCGTTCTGTAGAAAAATCTTTAATCTACAAATTGTTACGAATTTTTCAAAACGAAGACATGAATTTGTCAAAGTCGAATAACTTTGGCATTTCATTTGCATTTGACATTTTTTAGTTCCCGTATTCTTTCGTCCACAGTCGTTTGACAACGAAGATCGACTGTCCAGCTAATAATTCATTGCCACAATTCATCAATTTTTCTTTCTGCAAAAAATTCAAGGAAGTTTCTAGCGTCATCAGCACTACAAG
This sequence comes from Sussaba pulchella, assembly GCA_963971145.1. Taxonomy (NCBI): domain Eukaryota; kingdom Metazoa; phylum Arthropoda; class Insecta; order Hymenoptera; family Ichneumonidae; genus Sussaba; species Sussaba pulchella. The sequence goes on from OZ020168.1 coordinate 5,097,772, forward strand.
ATGCTTTTTTTTTTTACACATCACACGAAAAAAATTCGGACTGCTTTTTTCACTCGTCATCCATCATTCGTATTCACATGAAACGAAAAACATAAAAAACAACAAAAATTATAACATTTTTTTTGGTTCCAATGCATCGGTGCTCGACCGACGGCGCACATCCGTCTAACTCCGTCATTTGGCTTGAAGTTCGGCGGCCTGTTCCTCTTCCTCCTTGGTCAGGGGCACGGTCGAGTGATTGTACAGACCCTGGGCCATCAGTTGAAGAGCCAGAGGATTCTTCTGACCGCTCGCTTTCTTTATTTTCGCGCGTTTGTTCTGAAACCAAATTTTTATCTGCGCCTCGTTGAGTCCGAGATCCCTGGACAGTTGTTGTCTTCTACGTTCCGTTAGATAACGATTTTCGGCAAATTCGCGCTTCAATCGGGCCAATTGTTCGCCACTGAAAGCCGTGCGAGGCCTCTTCTCCTCGGGGGTCGTTCCCGCGCCACGTGTATCGCTCGGCCTTTTGACTCTTCTCGTTCTCGGACCTGAGGGCACACGTGAAGATCCTACGGTTAGCTAGTATCTGCCAATATTGAGGCCAAAGGGGCTATAAAATGGACTGCGATACTGATAATAATAATAATAATTGCCGCGACCGTGATTAGTTGTCCAATCGATTAAAAAAATTATATATAAAAGATCAAAAATAAAAAATAATAAGAGGAAATAAAAAAAGAGGAATAAGATAAAAACATAAAAATTAAACATGGCATTTAGAAAATGTAATTTGTATCCAATCAACGATTTTTGCAGTCATTGAGTTCAACGATTTTAAGTTATAAAAGATATAAATGTTCAAATTATTATTTCGAAATATTAATTTAATATTACGGCAACCGGCGCAAGAATTTAGTTCGTCCGCGTTGGCGACGCGATATCTCAGCTCCGAAGCTCGTGCTCGCGTCCAATAATCCCCTTAAGTATCGCAAAATGTAGCAAATATTTTTGCTGCATTTTTGTTGAAAACGCGATAAGTGTTACGGCTATGCGACAAGCGTGTCTGAGCCCATGGCGTTTGGCCGATACTCGAGCCACGACCGGCGCGCAACATCCGACGTGACTTGGCTCTAATCGTAAATCAAACACATTATCGCAGCGTGTGCGGCTGTAATGTGTATTACGCGTTTCGCGTATTATTGCGACGACCCGGCCGCGTCGAACGTTCGTGTTAGTTCGCGCTCGTGCAAGAAACGTAGCCGACGTACGCGAGCTATATTACTTTTGTCGCATACAGCGTGATCGGGTATTAACGATGCATATAGATGTCAAATGTTTGTATAATTGAACGAGTGCGTTTGATACGGTTGTAGGAATTGACGAAATTGCGGTGGAGAAATGTCAACGGATTGTGTGTCTTTATACAGTTGGTAGGAAAGTTCGATCGTAGCGCTCCGGGCGGCGGCGTCAGTGAACCCTACCGCAGGAGCTGGGAGGAGCAGAGCTATCTTCACCACCGAGGAGGGAGACAGTTGTTTGGAGGCTCTTAAGTCAGCGAACACGATCATTATTAATAAACGCGAAAGATGTTTTATTTTTTTGAACTGCCATAAAGATGGTGTCGACGGTTGTCTGAAGTTGGCAATTTACTTCGGTGGAAGGTTAGAACGAAGAATAAATCCGGGTGAGATGTTACTTTGATGTAGGTCTAAAGGTCGCGTATCAGCTAAAAGTTTCGGCCGCAGCGTATACTAAATCCAAATTTGTACGATGCCGAATGAATATACTGAATAGGTATCGCTCCGAATGACAATGTCCCGAAAAATCCAAATCCAAAGCCGGAAGGAACGTTTATTATCTGCAATTTTTTTTTTCCTGTTCTTGGAGGGAGTTAATGATAGTCAAAATTCCGATTTTCGAACTAATTCGGTTGTTGCGTTGTCTACCACCTTGAATTTGACGAGAATTCGTTTTTGATAAATAACGCGCCTATTTTCAACTTTTGACTGAAAATGGTCATATCATAATTTATGGAAAATCTAATTCTCTGCAACTCTAGTTATGATAATTTGTTCTCTGCGATCGAAATTTTTCGAGTTAAAGATGAAAAAAGGGATGAAATAAAATTATTGTATTATCTCGTTTATTTCTTAGTTTAACGCGTTAATAAAATTGAACATAGTCGTAGAGGAATTGAAATCTCTACAATTCCAGAGCCTACCTCTTGTCGCCGAGTTATTTACCCAAAACAAATTCTCCTCAAATTGAAGATGGCAGACGACGCAAGTCACTCCGAAAATATGTATTTTGACTACAAATGACTCCCTCTAACGATGAAAAAAAAATTGCGTCATAAAATTTTTCCGAATTAGGCCCTGCAGTCTATGTACATCCCAACCAGGCAACTCCGTTAGTCCAGTCATCGTGCTCGCGTCGGGTAAAACCGTTGAGCCACACATTATGAGAAACAATTGACAGCTATCGGGGATAACGAGTGAAAAATATTCGTACGGCTCGTTTGTATCACGAACATATGGTTCAGGTATGTAACGTGTATCTTTGCAATCGCGATCGAAGTTTGTATGCCCACACGTGACACGTATGTATATAAACCGTGTGTACACCGATAATTCACGAGCGTGCGGCTCGCTGAACAGTCCACCACGGCTGTAATTGCGAATAAATCAAATCATAACGATCAACACTAGCGCGGGGAGGCCGCGATATCAATGATGCCGATCTGCCGCGTGCGCGCGAGCGAGCGAGCGATTGTACCGACCGAGGTAGAAGTGTGTTGTACGCCACGATTCGTAGGTCGCGGCGCGCGGTCTATCTCTCGCGGACCTTTCGATAGGCAAACTTTATGCGAATTCACGGTACTTCGTGACAACGCAAACGAGCCACACGATGTATTACTCGTGTTGATCGACCCTCGTCGCAACCATCTTGTCGTTAATTTGAACCGCACCGGAATCGCACGCTTACAACCGATATACGTAATACAGAATAATTATATTGTCGATAATCGGTGTGGAATTTATTTTTGTTATATTCTAGTAACATTTTTATTTCGTTTATTGACTTGTCGACTTTATATTTTTCATTATGGTCGCTGGACGGAACTTACAATTTTCAAATAAAACCACTCGTGTATGCAGTAGACTACACGCAGCAGAGGACTATTGTGGGATTGATTTTTTTAAGATGCAATTTTTTCTACTCAGTTTTGGAGATATCTTACTTCTTTGTCACGATTGTTTTTCATAAATCGAACTTGGAATTTACTTCGAGTTTACATCTTCACACGGTTTTGTTGCCACGATTGGAGAGTCGTGCTATATGCATGTGGCGGCCTATCCATGAGGTGCGATTGTGCAAGACGTACAGAGTATACAAGCTTTGACAAAAGTATTGAGGCGACATCATGATATAAGATTGGATTTTTCTATCCACTGCGGTCAAAACTTTTAGCTAATACATTTACTTCCCGGACTACCTCAACAGTAAATAATTGCGATGAACGATGTACCATTAAACATAAGAAATATTCAAAAAAAAGAAAAACAAAATACGTAAGATATTTCGACGTAGCGAGGACGGAAGCGTTTGCCGGAAAAGCTCTACCCGTTGAGTCAGTTCGCTGTATTATATCACCGAACGCGCCTACTCACTCTCTCACGTCTATGTGAAACATTCGCCAGGATGTACAACTCGAGAATGACTCAAGGGTAACGAACAACAGTCTAATTACTTGAGCGAAGTCTCTTCGCTTTCGAGGGTTTCGCGTCGCGGCTGAGACGTAGCTTTCCCATGTCGAGTGTGAACCCAGTGACTGGTGGAGCTTCGCGCCACGAGTACGGGAGAGGGTGTGAAACCAATAACGCGTCAAGAACGTCTCTCGAGTGTCTGTATAGAGAGCAGCTGGAGCAAATTCGCGACGTATCTCGCATACCGACCATCCCTAAGCGCGAACCACTAATTTCCATCGCCCCTGAGTTAGACGTTAGCTACGAGCTGACGAGGAAGACTTATACCGCTCAAACCGACGGGAATCTACAACGCGAACCGAATTTGCCATCCGTCTACGTGTTTTACTTTTTCAAAAATAGAATTTTTGACAACAAACAGAGAAACAATAATTTTTCATACCGTCATGTACGGTCTTAACAAATATTATTATTATGTTCATTATTGCTATTATTGTTATTATTTGTGTTGAAGATATGGCAATTTATTTACCATCGTGGAAACTATAATAAGCTTTTTTTTGAAGCGTCGAGAAAGACGGAGGGCTATTCGATTGTCGACTATCTCACCCTCAGCGATAGCAGCGCCGCTGGTCCCGCGGGTATTGTTGAAAGTTACAGTCTATCGCTTCACATACCATATTTACAGCTTCACGCGTAGCCTTTTCTGGCTAATCTCACGGAAGACCTCTAACCACTTTTCGCCACCATTCTGCGTCGAATAGTTCCACTCGGATTCCGATCAGTTGGGCCGTTTGCGAGAAATTCATAATCGCGTTTTGGAAGTGAACGAAGCTCTATCGATTGAGGTTAGCATGAATCCCAAAAATACGCGAATAACAAGAGAAATAACCATTGAAGAATCACCCGGATGACTAAAACCCCTTTTTTTTTGTATTACTCAACTGTTCACCGTCACACCACCAAATAATATCACGGCTTTCACACCGGGTGGATTCCTCGCAGTCGGTTTTAAAGAACCGATTGTAAGCAAACTATCCCCCCGAAATGGTTAAAGTAATTACAGAATATGCTTCCAACATTCTAAATAATGTACGAAAAGTTTATTCATGAAAATTAAAATAGCACCATGTTTAAAAAAATTCATAACGAGATTAAAACGAAAACGAAAACCGCCGGCGGCCGTCGATTGATCGTCGGATGGATTCCACCCAGTGTGACGGTTAATCATTGACCCACCTGCTTAGCCTGGGTCAAATTCAGCCGCTTTTTTGAAAATCGGGTTACTTACACGATACGCGATTTGTATACACGGTGACTCGACAAGTTTTCGCGCGCGCCACAAGAGCCATCTGCGGTGAGCCGAGCGCGTTTACTCGAGAATCGTGATCTCGTCCGGTAGAATAGACGACGCGCAAGCGCGCGTGCGAGTGCAAAAGCACAAGAGACCGGCGCTTGAGAGCTACGACCGCGAGAGCGCTGTTGGCCACGGACAAACGAGGCTAAGCGTGTCGACACGATCGTGAACGTGGTTTGCCGGCAGCGGCTCTCGTCGTCCGGTTGACTTGATCCTTCTCGCGGCGCGGTCTATCGCGAGAGACGAAAGAGCTTGATCCCGAGCACCGCCGAGTACCCGGCACGCCGTCTTACATGTACACTTCTATTCCGGACTATGCAGTCTGGATCTGTGATCTCCGCGCTGAGACAGCTACTCCCCCTCCCCCTCCTCGTGGACCGACGCGGGAGATTCCACCGATCTCGTTCGGCCAAAGACGATCGGTCTCCTTATCCGATTCGCGCAACCGTTTCACGTCGCTTCCTTCGCAAGATTCTAACGGAAGTTACAACAGTGGGTTTGCAATTTTTTATTTGTTCATTTGCCTTTTTTTTTTTCATTTTCCACGAAGCCTCGTCATCCGCGAGTTGTTACGGCAAGCGGATGAAAATATTCGTGGGATTGGGATCGATCGGTTGTTGGTTTTTAATCGCATCGATGATAATTCTGAGATAAAGCCGATGGGCGATCAATAAAGCTCACGTTCTCCGATGAATGGGACTCGGGTTTTATCAATGAGATGTCGTCAGTCACTGAGTTACTTACTTCGTCCTGAGAACAGAAAGAGAAAAAAACATTGGTTAGTAAATTTTGTTACATGGGAAACAATATTTGTTTAGTTTTTACGTATCGAGAATATTATTCGCACTGTGGGGATGATGTTATTGATGCTACATATCGATGGTTAACAATATCCATGGGTTTCTCATTTCGTTCTTTAATTCCTTGAAAAATCGATCATCTGATAATTATGTCGAAATTGTAGTGTGCCACATTAGGGTTCGAAATAAGCTTTAAAAAAATAAAAACGGAGTGAATTCAATTCACAGGACTGCCCCCACCATGCCGCTCCCACAGGCGGGGGAAGCGTGGAGCCAATCGGCGATCGCGCATTAACGGCAGTGCGCAGCCTCGGCTCTCGCAACACGTATGCTTAGGAGGTCCCGTTTCTGCTTAAACAATCGGGGTCGTACTCCATACATTCTCGTCGAGTCAATGAGAATCATACCTCAAATATGTCCATAACAAAAAAAAAAGTCAAACAAAGATTTCGCACGAATTGTAACGTAATTGTATCAACAAAAACGTACATACTCGATGACGTTCGAGAAGAATTTTAAATCCAGTTTCCTATGACTGATTTCCGAGTACTCGAGAATCCCGAAAAGGATCGACATTACGATCGCGAACGATCCAGATTGAGTCTCTTAGATTCCATAGTCCAAAACTCGGAGATCTCCGTCACGTTGGACGTTCTGTATGTGTTTGTGTATGTGTGTGTGCGCGCGCGCTGGTTACGTCTGAGTAATGACTCTCGATTGGTCACTCGCCGATCGTTATATACCGGCTGTGCTGGTACGTGACTGCGTTTACGTTTCCACGGGTCGTTAACTCGTTTCCATTAAGGCGCGGCCACATTTCCCCCTCTCTCCCATACACGCTTGTCTTTCGATATCTCCGTTACTATATGTTCACTGCGCTCGAAGCAACGAAAAAAATAAACGAGAGAAAATAGAGAGACTCGTACATATACGTTATTGTAATAAACTTTTCTCGAATACATATAGATATATGTATAGAAAGAGAGAGAGAGAGAGAGAGAGAGAGAGAGAGAGAGAGAGTATGGCGCGGTCTGAAGTCTTAAACGATATCAGGCTGTATAATAAGAGTTCGACAGGCCGAGCGATCGCGTTTTCCCTCCATCTACAATCCCCATAATCGTAAGGAGAATATAAACCGTACAAAGCGAATTACACAGAGGAGAGACCGGGGTGAGACAGATCGAGTGATAAAAAAAAAATTGCTTCTACATTGCTACCAGATTCATAAACGCTTGTTGTTCGGGAATTGAATTTTTTATCGGTGATATGAGGCGTCCAATGGAAACAATGATGTGAGGGAAAATTCTTGCAATTCGATGGGAAATTGCAATCTTGTTGCTTCGCGGCATTATTGTAGTTGAGTTTATATGGACACCGCATTTGGTTTCCGATAAGCGCTCGGAACTTGTCATAATTATTCGCGCGATTACTCGGTTATTTGTCGTTTTCAATAGAAATGAATTAAAATGAACCGACATTTATACCGAATTTATAACGCATTACAGAAATACAATTATACTTCTTTTATCAATAAAATAATTAAATATCTAGATATTTCTTGGTATTCCATTTGGGCCCGGACCCGATCGCCGTCCCAATCGTGTCCCGTTTTTGAATCCCGCTAGATCGTTCGATTTCACCCCGACCTCCCATTTTGCCCCGGTCGCCATCAATACACTGTTGGCAATACCGTCGGGTGCGGGGAAACAGCGAAAGCCGTGTAATTACTCCTTGTATGAGCTCGGCCTCCCGCGTCAATCAACCTTACATCGTTCCACGATTTATATATCCGCGTTAACAATAACTCTCCATCGTGATTTTAAGTATCGTCCCGTAAGGTGCATTCTTGCGTCTCGCACGGAAACCAATGCCTATGCGAGACCGTCAATTATCCTGGAATTCTTTTTTTCTCATTTTGTCTCTCAATGGATATCGCAGTTTTGATGTCTCCTGGACTCACGGTTGCTCGAGATTTATGTGCCTCGTTTACTTTGTTATGGTGTTAGAGAGCCTGTGAAACTCTGCTATCAGCGAGTCGTGGCATTAGTCGAGACAACGCTGTATTATTTCACGGGATGTGAATTTTTTCCGGTCATCATAATATTGACTGTACTTATGGATATATATATTTTCTTGATGGTAGGCTTGCGGATACCTTGCGTGATTGGAATATAATTTTTATTCTGTTTATTGCAGTTTTCGCTGAAGTTACATTACGTTCTTAACGGCGCTATCTTTTTTCTCAAATAAAATAGACTGAAAAATAGATTCAAAATTCTTAATCAATTTTAGTTATATTGTGTGTCATTGTTATTATTTTTTTTCATCGATCGAATGACTTCATTGGCAGAAGGTCCGGTTTTTATTTTTTTCTATTACGAATCCAAATGCTTAGTTGGCTTTTAATCCATAAGAATGTTTTCCCATGGTTCTCACAGGATCTTTTAATTATCGACCGAACAGTCGCTACATCGGCCGCGTGAATTTATAATTGTTTCGCCGACTTGAAAGAGACCGCGCAACGCAAACACAGCGACAAGCTTTCGCCCTCGTTCCTTTTTTCTCTTCTTCTTGTGACTGAATGAGAGCTGCGATGAACGAAAGTATCATAAAACTATTAAATTTCGTATAAAGCAATAAAGCCGAAGAAGAAGACGAGAAGACGAGCGCCACGCGAGTCCCCACGAAACTTTTATTATGGTCATTAGCCGGTCGGACGAGCGAGCGGATAGAAAAATCGAGGGAAACCGAAATGCCAATCGACGGGCCTCCGGACCTACGTTCCTACTGGAACCTGAAATAATCATCATCAGTGCCATAGAACCGTGAAGAATCTACCGAGAAGAAAAATAAGAAGAAAAAAAAAGCTGAAAACGAATTAATTATCAAATTATTCCACGGATGAAATCAGCGCGGTGGAGCGAGTGACACGGTCGAATAGTTCATTATAGAGGCTGGCCCATTGGCAAACCGAACGACTACTATTAGTTCATTCCTCGCGGTTGGATATTTTTTTCGCGAGAATAGAAACGACCGAATGAATTTTTTTGCCGCACGCAGCTTGAAAATAGGTCGATCGTTTAACTCCACTGTATTCACTCCTACGACGAAGCAATGAGATTTGCGACGTGGTCCTGACTCGTTAGGAGCTCCCTCTTTTTCCGTTACTCTTCTTCAAAATATTGAAATAGAAGAAATAAAAGAATGTTCCCTGTGAAAGGCGCTGCGACACGTTGTTATCGCTACCATATCGCTCACACCCGTACGTCGCGCCGCCTACAGCGACGCTTTAACAACAAATCGTCTTAGAGATTCAGAAATGTTTCCTCAACACGTTTCCCGTGCTCCTCGACTTCCACCCTTCGTGGTTGGAACGTGGAAACAAAGATGACCAAGGAAAAACGAGATAACGACATACCAGCGCGTAAAACACAGTGAAAATGCGGCAACTAACCGTCGACGTTCGCGAGTATCGCAGAAGCGAAACAGAACAGCCAGACCAGTCCGGTAACAAGTGGGTTGTACAACGCAATGAGACGTTTACATACAAAATATAAATTGGCCAACGCGAGAGCGTGCATTACGCACTTTGAGCGACGTCAGCCACGGAAGATGATCGAGTGAGCGAAGTAGATGGGATGCGAACGAGACGGAAAGTGCGTGCCATGTGCGGGGCTTGACGAGCGAGCGAGAAAACGTGAAGAGAACCGAGGGAAGAAGACGAAACGGTCGACGGTAGAAGAAGCGAGTCGAGGCGGTGCTTCGGAGAGCAGGAGAGAAAAGGAGATACAACCGTTGGGTCTCGGACCGGGTGGTTGAAATTAATGTTGCCCGCTTAATTGGAGCCACCGAGTAGTGTTTGTGTGGCCAAAGCGGTGCTCAGCCAGAAACTTGGTCATCGCCAGCCACCGGCGATTAACGCGACCGAACGTAGTTTCAATTTCCATCGAGTTTAACAAACCTCTAGGCTCTTTGGGCAACCCGCCCGAATTAATTGCTCGTGCTTTGCAACTTTCACCTTGCGCAATCGCGGTAATACAATATTAATACCGAAGGCAACAGAGTCCGTGCTCGGAGCACGCCGCAAGCTGGAGGCCGGTCTTTTGAATAGATTCGTAAGAATCGAAAGTTTCGTGGGTGATTCGGAATCGGAATTGGATTGAAACCCATGAAATAAGACGGGTAGCGGGTTAGCCGTTGGTGCCGGCGTTTCGCTTGCGGGAAACGCTGCACCGCTCGGCCACCCAGCGGTCAATCGCGGAACTCCGCGTGGCGCTGGAGCGTCTCGCTGCGATGTCGGAGAGCCGAAATTTTATTCACGTCTCGTTGCGACTAATTTGTTTTGTCGGACTATGAGCGGGTATCGCGTCACCAGCTCCCGTTACGAGAAGAATTCGATTTGCCGATTAACTGCGCTCGGTGAATTTTCAGCGAGCATCGACATAGGGACCTGTCTCCGGCGAGGTTTAAAGTGAAATTCGATCGAAGGGGTCGAGAGGGAAGATCTTCTCTTGGAAACACGGAGAGATCGTGTTTGGGTTTATTTGGCAATGTGTTTGGAGTATAATGTAATGCAAGGCGCCCCCTTTTTTGCGCCCTGGCGAATGAACGCCGCGTGGGTGACGGTGGAAAGAGTCCCCTTTCTCCTACCCTCGTGCACGCAGTCTCGGCTTCGAACCCCATACTCACCCCCTCCGGTTAGGCCGCCCTGGGCTTTGCTTATTGTTACTCATGGCTCACTGAGTTTCGACACGCAATCCAGTCTAATGTGTTAATATAACGTGCGGGGGTTACGCGACTGGTTCACGAGTTCACCGCTCAGCTCTGATACTTCGTTTATGCAGTCGTAAGCCGCACAAAGTTTCATAAATCGCGTTTTAACGTTTATGACGAAATGGGGGCCATGCATGTAGGAAAAAAAATTATTATGAATTGTATTTTACTTTGATATTGAGAATATTTTAACGACGAAACATCCGAGAGGATGGCTCGCAAGTTTTTCGACGGTTGACTACTTTTTATCGTCGACAGAAAAACTATTTTTCTCGTTAAATTCGAGCTGCCAATAGTTATGTTCATCGGCTTCTAATCCTCTAATTGAAAGTTATCCTTATTTCATAGCTTGGAACGGAAGACGAAAAGAAAATAAACGTAGATTTTAATAAAAGTATTCTTTTAAGCCGATAGAATGCATCAATTATTAAAATTATTGGGACTGTGGATTTTATATCTATTTTGGACCGACTGTCTACTTGCAAATTTACATTGGCCTGGTTATTACATGTACCACCGAGCCCAGAAGCAATTCTGCGTCGTGTACACGCACGTATATGCGATATAGCGACGTTGCACGCGAAACGATTATTATTATAGTAGTATATGTATTTACATCGGCGAAGCGGTGGCAGGGCAACGGCGCGCAACTCCTCGCGGCTATATGAAATCGAGTCTCGGCTTCGCCGACGATCGTCAGGTACCAGCTACCGTACACGACGATCGGCCAATTAAAGCCGGAAGATCTGCGCGCGACCGCGCGCGCGCACCCAGATCGGGGTCGTTCGGGTTGACTTTTCCACCGGGATCGTTGTAGCCTCCACGATAAATCAAGCCGAGTGATGAACGACCCTCTCGAAGGGTCCTCGATTATATATCCGCGTAAACCTTCCTTGCCATTCGTGCGCAAGCACGCGAATTATTCATAATCAATTTCCCGCACAATTGAACAAGAAAATGGAAAAAACGTAAAATTTTCGATATCCCTCTGCGTTCGCAAATTGTTCGTGGGAGCCTTTATTTGGCTCTAAGTGTGAAATTTGCTTGGATTTACATAGAAACGTTGCAGTGCTCAGGAAATATTTATAAAGATTATAAAAAGAAAGTCTTTAAAAATTCTTAAAGATTTTTTGCAGTCCAAGTCAATTTACAATTAATATTTCATTATTTGTCAAGATTTCTTATCTAATGGGAAAAAAAGTTTAATAAGTTCTTACTGTTGCAACGTAGGGAATATACGTAATTGATACTCAAAACTCAATTATTTTTATCGAAGTTCATGACAATTAATTACTTTTTCAATCATAAAAAAGCTCTCCATACCACGGATATTTTTTTAACGTCATTTATAAATGTTACGGCTGCCATCGAGCGCCTTAAATCGTCAGTCCAAAGGAAAAAAAAAGGAAGAGCAAGAAAGAAAAATCCTGTAAGGATTTTCGCTCCCGCTCGTATTAACGAAGACCGCGATTATAACGCGTTCCGTCGATCGTTCTCTATAATTATCATATAATTTCCCTATAATTATAATTAACTCCCGCGTCGAATCGGGAGGTCTCCGGGGTACATCGACGGAGGGAGGTTCGGTCGATGAGGACTTGTATACATACACATCAGAGGAGACTGGCCGAACAAGTTGTATCCTAATTTACTCATTCCTCTTTCTCTCTCTTGCTCCTTCTCGTTCGGATCCGGTCTGGCGCGGTTCAAGGTCCTCCGTGGGTTCGTCGCAGTCACGTCACGTACGTGGCACGCGCGCTTCATCTCCCGTGATTTTGCGACAAGCCATGTGTCCAGATTGTATTATATACATCCATACACGCATACGGGGATACGTACATGTATATTAATATATCATAAGAACATTGGTGCATCTAATTTGTATGCCGTTAACGTCGGTATTATCCCAGAGCGGTGCTGGACCATCCCATATCCTAATCCAAAGTAGCGTGAATAGATCTACAAGTGATTTTTGGATATAATGTATTTCGTATCGCGCCGGTGATTTCGTTTATAATTACAGCGTTTTTGAATACTCGGTTCCGGGTGATTTCCAGGATTTTCAAGTGATTTTAAGTGATTTCAAGTGATTGCAAGAGATTTTGAAGGGGTTCGAAGTGATTCCCTGCGAGTCTATACTGATTCAAGTAATTTGTCACGGACTTGCAGTCATTTCATGTGATTTCGTACTAATTAAAAATGATTCATAGTTATTTCATGTGCTAATTCATATTCATTTTAACTCGCCCAGGGTTTTTAAATCTAATCTTAAGCAATTTCCACAAATATTTTCGTACCGTCGATTTAAACTGATTTCGGTCGGTTTTCTGGTCATTTTATTTCTCGATGAATCAACGAATTAAGGATTTAATAGCTTCTCGATAAATCGGAAGAGGAATGAAAATGAAAATTCGTGGGTAGTCCACGCCACCGCCGGGAGCGGGTTAAACTCGTGTTGGCCAGCACCGTTTTCGATGTGCTTTACGGGTGGGCCATGGGCAAATAAGCGGACCGCCTTGCCCGCTCGTCCGAAGCAGCGCGTAGGCGTCACGGAGCATGCAAATAACCCGCACCAGATTCGGCGATACATCTTAATTTCGCGGCTAGCCGAAAATATACTGTACAAAACCGACAGTTGTGCCGGGAGGAAGCCAATTGCGAGAGCTTGGAAAAAAGGATGTCGAGGAAGAGCGACGTGCGGAAGACTGCTCGGAGGGATTCACGTTTCCATTACCCGGACATTTTTGCGAAATAAAAATAATATCGTTCTTCCAAGAATTAAACATTATCTTAAAAGTTCGCTACATGTTAAAAAAAATTATCGAAAAGTAAACACTCGATTATGGTCTTACAGGATAGATATTAAAAAATCGCTAGAATTCTTGAAAATTTGAGGAATTATAATTTTTGATAGAATAATAATAGATGAATTGTTCCAAAATTTTTCACCACATCATTTCGAAGTTATAAATTTATGAATTTAACTCGGTCGCTAGTGGGAAAACAGCTTTTGCAGACGTTAATGGTTGCAAAACGAATGGAACCAAATCGCCGTAAATTCTGGAATAATTGTATCGTTAAGATTTAGGATCAACATCTTCATTATGCTTAGTTCAGAGTCACTGACGAAACGTCAGTGAACCACACGCCAATATCATCGAATTAGTAAGAAATGGTAAGTATCAATTTATTATTAGTTTAGCTATTTGGAAGGCTGAACACGATTCACCCATTTTGGACTAACTTTGTCCCCGTCGATCTATCCATTAAGACCTTAAACAAGAAATTACATAGTTCCACCTTTTATAATTATTTGATTTCCCTTTTTTTCTTAGTGAACCCGAACGTATATCAAAATTAATGGGTTGATCTCAAGCTTAATTCCGGTCAGCTGTGCGTTCCCTATTATTCTATTTTTTAACCTGGTGATTACGCATGTATGGAATACCAATACCAGTTATTCACTTATTTTTATCTTTATTTTTATTTTTCGAAGCCCCATTTCGATGCCAAGCTCGCGGTACCGCGGAGAGTCTTTGGCCATTAGACACGAGTATTTGGGCCATCCAAAACGGTTCCTGGGAACCATTCGGAACAAACGCGCCCGGGTTGCCGGCTACGGTACAAGCTCTGAGATTTCGTGGTCGTAGTTGTCGTCTTCGTCGTTGTCGCTGTCGTCGTCGTCGTTGGAGGCCGCTAGAATAACGACTTCCTGAAAGGTGGAAATTAAGCTATTAATTATACGAGATAGCCGATGCGGTCCGCCTCCCGGTCTTTCGTTCCCGTGCCGCCATATAGCCCAGCAGAAGCTGCTTTACACGATTCTCCTTTCTCGATACTCGCGCGATAACCCTCTTTTTTCATCGATTCCATTCCGTTTGCCTTTGATCCGATCTCGTTCGACCATATCGCGAGATAATTATCCATCTTCTGTGTCCAATCTACATATTATCCGAGTTGTGACGTCACAGATCCAACTCGTTGGAAAATCCATGGTAATTGAAGAAGAAAAATGTACTTCTTTACATTCATTTACGTTTCACTTCGTTTTTTTTTCCTGAGATTGCGTTATGGGAAATTCATTTTTATCTCTCATCCGTTTGCTTTGTATCTTCTTCCGAGTCCGCTGAGATAGCTGAGTGTAACTTCTATGAACCTTGACGGATCTATCTCGTTCATTCTTCAACCGCAGCGGCGGCTCAATATTTATTTTACCAACGCACCACTTCACAATCAGAAAAAAATAAAATATCCATGGTCTTTTAAGATTCTTGTTCGATTGCCTCTCATAATTTTTTCTATTTCTCCACCGTCGTCCCCCGATACGTCTGACTTCCGGTAACGCGTGACAAAATTCGGCAGTCAATTCGGCGTAACTGGAATTCCCCTCCAGGATTCCTTACGGCTACGGCAGCATTTGGGATTGCAGTTTATTACGCGATTAACAGTAGCCATTACGGAAGCCGGTGATGCTTGTTTATTTCATCAAATCATAGCGTAACGTTTCTATATAACTCATCGTCCCGGATTCTACGACGGTGGTCGTGTCCTGTGCCGAGATTAATTTTAATTGGCCGGTGGGCACAAGACTGAATTGAGATTTATGAAGTAAATTCATTGTTTCGAGTCGTCGCCACTCGCCGGAGCCATCCACCGACGAGTGAATCGAGACAGCGAGTCGCTGGACCACCAACACTGCCAGCTCCCGTTTGATGCTCATATTCCCTCTCTCTTTCTCTTTATCTCATTCACTATCCGACTCTTTTTTTCTTTCTCTCAATCCGTCGGATTTCTCGATTGGTCTCACTCGCTCCGATACGTGCGAGGGATACCCGCGCGACGCTTGACCGTTCCTTCTTCATCAGTCTGTGTCCCGCTACTATCAAATATAACGTCCACTTCTCCGGGTCTCTGGCACACAAGATTGAACGAGGGAGAGAGAGCGAGAAAGAGAGCGAGAGATAGAGAAAGCAAGAGAAAAATATATGGAAACAATCATAGGGGCCTAACGCTCGAATCACTGTGATTTCAACTTCCCAAACAAGTAAACAAAAATTTCAAGAACGGTAGAACAACTCTCAGACCTTCGTTAAAAAAATTTTTTTTCGAAACTTCACTACAAATTTAAAAAAAAAATTTTTTTTATCCATAAATATTTTTCGAAAATATAATTCAATTCGAAGGTTTGAGGGATTATCTACAGGTCAATGATGGCTATGAAAAAATCATGCTGCGTATGCGGTGCGCTTTGGGAGCCATGATTTCGGAGAGGACGGGAGATGATCTTGCGTCAGCACCAGCGGAAATCGCTTAATTTCGTGGGTCGTACGAGGGGCTCTGCCACGGTGAATTTAATATTCGGGGGATCTCCTGAGCGTGTTCGGAGGAAGCCGAGTGAGAGTATAATGTCACTTCACGGATGGTTTGTGAGTGATGATAGCCCGTAGATGAGAAGTAGAAACGACCGACCGAGCGAGAACGATGAACGTCGTGGCTTTGAAAAGGCACTTGGATCGTGGAGGACCTCCTTGGAGTTCGCGGGAGTCACAGGGAGGACGGGATGAGAGGAAACGAGAGGCAGGGAGAGAAAGAGAGAGAGAGAGAGAGAAGTGTATGAATCTGCGAGTGCCTCAGTAGTTGCAAGCGTGCCTCCCCGGTTCGGTGATAACGTTGCATTACGTTTTGTCGTCGTCGACGACAACGACGTGGTGCCAAAGACGGAAGTGACCTATATTGGTCACGGTTACTTAAATCAGAGGATTTCTAGTCAACATTAATTTGATGTAGGTATTTCAGAGATTTCATTGCAAAAATTGCAAACGCTATTGATATTACTTCCTAATAGTTTTTGTGGATTATATATTCATATATTTATATCTCTCAACCCAGAAAATCAGGAATAAATGTTAGGATGTTGTATTTAATAATGGATTCTGCCATTTTTTTTCTTTTTTTTCCTGGACCTGCAATGAAATGAAACGAAATTTCGTAAGCGCCGTTTCGTACATGCGTGCTTCATTGGTCCATCGTAAACCCGACTAGGATTCCGCGCACTGACGTAGAATAAATTCACGGAGATTCGTTTGACTCCTTGAAAGATAGATTGATTCAAGAAAGAAAAAATATTGAAACAAAAAAAACAATCTGAGAAGCCTCTGAGGCAAAACGAGAGCTAATCCCGGTCTCCTCTCGCGTGAAACCCAAACCTTGGAGAGAAGAAGCCCGAGATATGAGGAGATTTTAGCCAAGAGGGTTACACCACAGTATCAAGTGTGCTTCCCGACGGGTATTATGCTATCTACTATGTAGATGGAGGATCCGGAGCGTGCGTGCCGCTCTGACACCGAATCACATAATAATACGTGAGAAAGGTGTGGTGGCACGGGACTAATTCGAATCTCGTTTTCCCCCGCGAGCCGAAGAGAGCCAGATACGCGAGGAGACGATCAACGTGCATAAGCCCGTCGGTTGAAACGCGCACCCGCGGAACTCGAAGAATTCGGCTTCTTCCTCCGCTCCTTCTTCCTTATTCTCACAGCATTTCACGTTCCTCGGCTGCGCTGTGCGCCATCCCCGGCGACTCGAAGAATTTGCCACAGTTCGCGACATAGCGAAACGGTGGATTAAGGGAGGGTATATGAGACTGCAGGGTCGAATAAACCCAAGCTAGTGAATGACGTAGAATTGCGTAGGACATTTGAAACGCGCCGAGCTCGATGAAATCTCGCGACGATAAACGAGATCAAAACTGTGATGAAGAAAAATCTTCATGAGGCTGTGATTGCAGAATTGAAGAAATGAAAAAATGAACGATGAGTTTCCCTAGTCAATGCAGATCGAAGTAATTGAATAGACGGCATCGCACGTGTCGATGCTAGATGAAATTTCCCCCGAGTTACAAAAATCGCTGACATATTTGTCCGGACCATCTGATTGCCCGACTGATTGTTTTTTATAAAATAAAATCAAAAACAAAAAATTGTAATCGCAGCGACCGATCTATCGAATTTTTTTCCACCAAAGAATCGAGGTTTGATGACCTCGAGCGGAATTCTGACCGTGTTTATGATGAGTCATGGTTTCGCCGATCGTTCGCAAGTGCGAGCAACGCAGATGGTTTTCGCTTCGCAGTTTCTGCGTTGGGAGTACGATACACGATGTGTGGTAACGCGGAATGCATGAACGGCATGAAAAAAAGGACTGTTACGAAAGCACGACGAATCGTCGAGTGAGTTGTCCGAACGCGAAGCTACCGATAGTGGGTATAGCTGGTGGGTTCCCATCCGAGTGGTCGTCTCGTCGATGCGACAGGAGTTCACATCTCGACCCTGCCGAAATAAAGTTGTTGGTCGGCTGATTGCTCCGCTCCGGGGCAGCCGATATTCTCGGCGATGATTCTCTTGACGCCGATTAACCTCATCGCATGACCTGATGACGAACAGAGGCGCAGGCGAGCAACGATCTCGAGAGAGAGAAAGATTCTGAGAGAAATACGGCGCAAAGCGGTCCATCGTGGAATAAGACCTCGGGAAAGAGGAAAGCAGAGGCAGAAGTGAAAAAACAAAAATTTTGGTCACGGTTTAGGACCAGACGGATAACTCTTTTAGTCATGTGCTACGTGTTTATGTATACACGTATTTTACTGGCTCTGGGAATTTTCTTGCTTTTTTATCGGATTGTTTTTTTCCATCAATTTTTTTTCTCTTTTGATCCTTTACTCGCTACCTTAGTTACACTCGTACCGAAGGCAAAAGTGAGTAGGATGTCGCAGCGGGATGTGAGCGAAGCCGGTAAGAAAGAAGAGAAGCTTTGGGGCGGGAAGAGGGGGCAGTTCGTGAGCGCGAGTCCGATCTCTTAATAATAATATCTCGAGCTCGAAATTTCTACGGAATGCAATCTCCATAAAACTGCTACCGTTGACTATAACCGCCCACAAATTTGAGTTAAGGCTTTTCGTTTCGTGGCGCATACGCTGTGCCTCATCCACTCTTTCGTTCACGTTTGAATCTCTTTTTTAACTCCGTTCACCCACACTTTGAATTCTATTTTTCTTTTTTTTATTTCTTTTTCTTTTGTTAACGCTGAGTCTTGTTTAATATTTTCTTTCACCGATCCGCCAGTTGGTCTCGACGAAGGTCGACTCGCTTCACTTGCAGCCTCTTTCGATTTTCTGTTTTTTTCTTCTTACTGCACGATGACGAGGGTTACGGACGTATTTGGTACACTGCAATTTTCTGTCATTGAAGATATTTTAAGTACACTGGTTTATTGCAACGTCGATCCGCGAAAGACTGTAAAATTTAACGATAATTCATATCTTGGGAATATCGACCACTATCTTTGTTTCGTAAATTAATGAACGACGTCGATTGGTCGTTCAAGTACCATTGTCAATATCGGTCGAATACTCGACGAGATTTTAACGATTTTTTTTTACGATCACCGAATATTTCTCGGCACGAATGGAATGTTAAACGGAATTGTGCGCTCTGCGATTCGCGAATAACCTTTACGGATTCCAAGCCAAGCTGAATTCATAACGAACACAAATGTATTTAATTTTAATACGTTATCTTTATTGAGAAGAAATCGTTTCACAAATTTGGCAATAAATTCCAAACCGACCAGTATAATTAAGCCCCATTAAAAAATCATTGAAATCACGCGATTTTAGAAACGAATAATTCATTGAATCCTTTAAATCGTGTATAATCGCTCTCAGGTCGAAATAATTCGTACATTCGGCCCGCCATTGATCGGCCCACCGTGAAAACTATCCGTCCTCATGCGTTCGAAGCCCTCGAACACGTGAAATATCCAAAGAACTCCGAATCCCGGAAAAAAACAACCAAACGAACAAACAAAAAACGGATGCATCGACAATCGCAATGCGGCAATTCTACCGAGACTGAAATCGTTCGAAGGTCTTTACCGTGGCGAGTGCGAGACTCGAAAGAAAACGAGCTCGCTCGTTCATCGTTGACTCGTCGGTCCGGGGCGGCACACAACGAGTTCCACGCGGTCCACGCGAGAGCAAGAGATCCCCGTGGACCACCAACGTAGTGACGAAGAGCCCAGCGAGGAGAGCAGCGTCGGCGGCGAAACAACGTCGCCAACGCGGACGCGTCGCGGAACCAACGACGGCGACGGTTACCGGATCGCCAAACCGAAAATCCAAAGACGATTAAAGGCGGGAGGGGGTGGGGGGGGGGGCGTATGGCGTCGTTGAGATACCGAAACCGATGGCGTTCAAATGCCAGCAAGAACGATGTACTCGCAGACCGGGGATATAACGATCTCTTCGAATTATTCTTCGCGGAGAACGTTAAGAGGAGCGTTTAACCGAAATATTTGGAAATTTTTCGTGTCTCCATTACGGGGAACGGGGAGAGAGATGCGGGAGTGGGATAGGTGCGGAGGGAGGGAGGAAGAGCGAGAGAGAGACGAGGGAGGGTATTATAGATGAGTGGAATAGATATTGATGGCGTATGGATGAGGAAAAGACGGCAGAAGCCGCGTGGATCGTTCTTAAAGCTCGAATATCTCCCATTAAGGAATTAGTAAGATGATAGACCCGTCAATGACGAACGCGAAGAAGGCAGAGAAGAAGAGAAGAAAGGAGAGATCGGTGAGCTCCGCGGTCCGGGCGGCTACGAGATCCGCTACGGTGAGCTCCTCGCTGTGCCCGGCACAACGGAGACGGCAGTTCCAGGGACACGTGTACGTGTACGACAGAGATAACGACACGAGGAGTCATGCCACGGTGGAACAGCCCTGATGGTAGAAGGCGGCAGGGAGGGGGGAAGACGAAGAAAAAGTGAATAAAAAAGAAAAAGAAAAAAGAAGAAGCTGGAACCTGACCCATAAAAACGTCAAACTTCCCTTAACCTAGAGAAACGTCTTCATCACGAGATCCCACCCGAGCTCGACCCGTTATATTATTCTCATCCCAGTCTCTCGGATGCTGCGTGCAGACGCTGCCCCAGTCTTGTGTATGTGCCGGGACTGCGTCTCGGGGATTTCTTCGAAACGGGGTATCGGCGAGGCAACGTCGAACAGATTTTGCGGAATAAAAATGTTGGATGAATTATTAAAATAAACGTTTATTTATAATTGAGGGTATTAAAATGCAGATTATTACATGTTCGAGTCTTTGCATGAAAATATCGAAGATGAGGGGTACCATTGTGATGTTGTTGTTACATTGAACCAATCAAATATAGCGAAGAAAATTGATGCACGTCATTCGTGCGGCGTTGAATGGATTTTTGTTGAAACTCTTTGGATCGACAATAAGTTTGATAATAACTTTTTACTGAATTTATCATTCGATAATCAAACATTCCTTAATTAATGCCAAACGTTCGAACGTTTTATCATTTGTAATTAAAAAAATATATATTTAATTTTAGCTTCGCCCACAATTTCTTCGTGCAATTACCCGCAATAATTATCCTACTCGTCGAGCTTATCTCACTCAATGTATTCCCCCGATGCTCTACGTCTCAATAGACCGTAACCACATAATTTCCTTCCACCGCAGTCACAAAGACCGTAAAAAGCCCTCAAGCACGCTGTCGTTACAACAAAATAATCATACACCGTCCATAGATAAAAGAAAAACGTTGCTGATAAAAAAAAAAATAATAATTGACGTATCGTGCAGCTCTCCCTGGCTCTCTAATTTACCATTTTGCATTTATCGCTCACGCGTAATTAGATTGACTAATGACAGCGAGTTGGAACAAAAAAAAAAAGAAACGAAAAAAAAGAAGAATGTTCAAGATAACTCGTCGAACAGAGCGAAATTGTAACAACACGTTGCAAAACGGATATTATGGGGACTCGAAGTCGATGCTGGTAGGAGAACGATGGAAAATCGAGATCGGACCGGCAACCGGGTTTCGCCCGCTCAGCTCCGTGGTATTAAATGTATGGCATTCAGAGCCACACGGGATACCACATGTACACACCATGGTTACGTTTCTGTATCTGTGCAGCGTCCACGTTAATAAAGAAGTCAACGTTTTAATACCGTCGAGTCGACAGCCACGGCCAGAACTCGCCGGGCTCTCTCCGAGAGTTCTTTCTCTCGTCGCGATGCTTGTTGCTGTGTGGCTGCTTCTGCCGGTGCCACGAGAGCCCGAAGAGGGACGGAACGACGTCCGGACTATGGGCGTGTAGCGAACGACCGTGCTTTCAGCCCATGTTGGAGCAACGGAGAGCATGGAGATGTAAGTTTGTAATTAAATCGTGCAATCAACCGGCTAATTTGTCATCAACCATATTAATACGAGATCCCCGGCTCGACGGGAGTTTCCGTCCTACCGTCGTTTCTAGCGCACGACTGACTATATGCTTGCCATTAATACGCTAATGCAATGTAATAACGTTATCGCTAATGGCCCATTTGGAAGTCTAGAAAAATTTGACAAAAAAAATATGAAGAAATTATTGATATTTTCTGCAGAACTTTGAGTCGTAATGTATGTTTTTCTCTTTTTTTTTTTGTCTGTCTCACTCTCGTTGCTGAGATGTGTTGGACATCGAGGGAGGCTACGAAGCAGTCTAGAAATTTAAGAATAGAATAAATGGAGAAATCATCAATATCTTCTGTTAAACGTTGGATCGCAATATATATTTTTCTCTGAGGTATAGAAAAATGCAACAAAAAATGTGAAGAAATTATTAATATTTTCTGTAGAACGTTGGGTCGCAATTTATGTTTTATTCTTTTTTTTATCTGTCTCACTCTCGTTTCTGAGATGTGCTGGACATCGAGGGTGGCTACGAAGCAGTCCAGAGATTAAAGAAAAAAATAAATGGAAAAATTATTAATATTTTCCGTTGAACGTTGGGTCGCAATATATATTTTTCACATTTTTATCCGTCTCACTCTCTGTTTGTGAGTTGCGTTGGACATCGAGGGGGCTACGAAGCACGGGAAGGAGCACCGGAGGGTTCACTGTGTGTCTCAACAAATTGGCGTGGACGCGGGCATGCGACGCACGGAGCTCACGCACACCGGGAATCCGTCCTATCTTCGTCATATCGTCTCGTGGCCGTCCTCGTGGTCGTCGCGTTCGAGCTAATCGAGGTGACCGGTTTCCACGTCCGAGTTTATTCGCAACACATAGATAAAGATACCGGTGGTAGAATCGACGGTGCATCACTGACAGTCACTACTGTCGCAACCGTCCGCGTCCGTGGGTACGTGCATGCGTGTGCATCGTTGTTCAGGAGCGCTGCATTGACGTACCGAAGCACATGATACGGAGAAGGTATGCCGGGGACAGCATCGGTGTGCGCCGGTCTGTGGCAACCCGCGGTGTGTGTTATTATCATTTAACATGGCAACGCGGCTGTAGTAATAGCTGAGATGCGATTTGAAACGTCTGAAACGGTTTGCCGTAATACGAGTTCGATAATGAAATGATACGAGCGAAATTAAAAGCGTTTTGCACCGACTATGAATCAAAAGTGTCAACGGTTACACGTGTGATCATTTTTTAAGGGTTAGGATCTTGACGGACTTTTCTGAGGTGCTGGATAAGATATTAGATGTGATTTCTAGAATCATGAGATTCGTGTAGCTCGTGATGAGGTTGACGTTGTGATAGATGAGGAGTTGAAAATATCTTTGGCGAAATTCGCGAACATGTGCAGGAAGCTCTTCGACATTCATAGTTTATGAAAGAGTAAATAGAAAAATGAGAATTTTCTATTGCGGGCTATTACGCGGATTTTATTTATATATTTTTGTTGCGGAGACAATTACTGCGCAGCGCTTGAGGTTCAGATGATTGTTTAGCGAAGGATAATTCTACTTTGCAGTATAAATGGACTTGAGTTCATAGAATCGCTATCAGGCGATTTCGTGCAAGCGGAGAGTATCTAACACCTACGAGTAACAGCGAGCGCTGTAGCCACCTCGCGGCGGCTGCTGTACTAAAGACCGTGCGGTCCTACGCTTCGCATTCATTTATTCACCATCAAGATGATCCACCATGAATCTACCGCAATAATCTACATTCAATATCCCATATAACCATGAACACTCGAGAAAAAAATGCTCACGTCCTCACTTTTATGAACCCTTCACCGTCACACCACCAAATAATATATCTCGGCCGTCACACTGGGTAAATTCCACCTAGTCAGTTTTCAAAAAACGATTCCGAGCAAACTATCCGTCCAAATAGGTTAAAAAAATTACAAGACATGCTTCAAACATTCCCCATGACGTACGAAAAATTAATTAATAAAAATAAAATGGCGCCGTATTTAAAAAAATGCACAAAGCCATAAAAAACAAACACTAAAACCGCCAGTCGTCCCCTGATCGACGGGTGGATTCCACCCGGTGTGACGGTGAAGAGTCAAAATATTCATCATCGCCTGACGAAAATTCCAGAAATTGCGTCTCTCGCTATCGCCGTACGACGTTACGCGACAGCGACGAACCCAACATCCCGAAGTCAGTGACGTAAACGAAGCGACGGCTTCGTAAGACCCGTGGTACAGCCCCGAACAAGAGACCGGAGTGTGTGCGAATCGCCCGCGCAAAGTGGCGCACGTTGTGTGTTGTCGCCATACGTGTATACGTGTGCGATGTAGCAGGAGCATATAGCGTGGCAACGCGCGTAAAGCGCAACGTACAGCGTGGCATAGGGGAGTGCCTGATGGCGGGAGGAGGACGCGGACCACCCACACCGTGCCGCGGGACCACCGTGCTAGCCCACTGGCATACATTAGGCGCTCCGTGGCTCCCCCGAAAACTATACTCCGTCCCCCCCCTCGCCCATAGCCTTCTCTTCCTCTTTACTCGCCCGCTCTCCGTCCTTATTCATTCCTCGACTCATTCACCATAACCCTTTCTCCTTCTCTCGCCTCTCTCGTACTACTCCTCTTTATCGCTGCTACCTCTTTACTCTCTTTGCGAATCCCCTACGTACTACTTCTGTGGATGATGTTTTTTTTTATTTTTTATTTTCATTTGTTTATTTTTCCCATCCTCTTCTTCCTTCGGCCTCTTCGTTTGCCTCTTCGGTTCTGCAGTGGGTCCGTCTCTTCCGCTTCGTGGTCTTTTTCCGACGGTATGTGTGTATGTGTATGGATGGATGCACCACTCGCCAGCCGTTGGGTATTTTGATACAGTCGACACCCGTTTAATTAGCATTCGATACGGCCCCGTGGTACGCCACCGCGAACAGACTTCAACGTCGAGAAATATCGAGACTGTGGTGGGATGAAACTGTGAGTCGCTTGTGTCGTCTCGTTGTTGGAGTACTTGCTGTACTCAGTCGCGACGACGGTCTTCATGACCTGGGAAATTCGTGGAGGCCCATTGATTCAATTTTATGCTCAATTGAATAACAATCATGAAACTTTTCTGTGAATAAATTCTTGTTGAAATTTCGATGGATAATGTAGATATCGTTTACTTGAGTATTTGAGATATTTTTATGTGGAAAATAACAGTTGTTTAGTTCATGGCTAGACGCTGTCACGATACCGTCGGGTTTTATTTTATCGTCCGGTGTACTTGGAGTTTTATTGAAAGTCTCATCGGGGTCAATATTCATCGCGCACGCACCTCACGTACGCTCAATCTAACAAATTCATACATTTTTCATAAATTCCTCGACATAAATTGTATTTTATCGCATGCACAGAACCATCCGCGCAATCCTTCAGCATTATTTTTTCTTCCTTATTCCGTCGTTGTTGTATTCCTTCTGACTCGATCCTGGGTCAATCTTATACCGATATAATCGTTCGAGAATACTGTTAGCAGTTGCAAAAAGAGTATAAAATGAGCATTAGATTTAACGGCCTATCGATACGCTGTACCTTTTTTCTCCAATCTTTTTCCTACCTTATTTAACACAACTCCAAGTGATTTTTAAGTGCGAATTACTCATGATTGAGTCGTTATTATACGGCGACAATATCGACGCGCGTCGCACATGATTTTTTGTACAAAAAACAATTATACTTCATCCTCGGTTCAAAGTTTCAAGCTTTATTCTCCAACTCATTCGCGATAGACTCGAATAAAATACGGAAATGATCGTCTGCGTCTTTCAATTCACCGTTGTCGTCTCTAAATCGACGGCCCAACAAACGGCGGAGAACAATATTTATGGAAAATTCAACCATCTCCCCCTTGTAGCAATACCAGAGAGACCGATCACACGCAGCACATCGTAATCAAAGTGATGTGCCAACATCGACCCAGCCGTCACGAGTGCGATCGAGACAGCGCGATCGTCCATTACGTTAAAACGAGAGAAAACGAGAAAAACATGTCCCCGCATAACCTCAAAAGTAATTCGCGTAGCTCGCAAGATCGCGTGTCGTCGCGTTAGTTTCCGATAGCAACGTGAGCGCGTTGAACCCTGAGCCCGTGCACAACACTCTCTCCCGATCATCAGCCCACCCTAACCGGAAGTCCACGTAATTTCGGCGTAATTTATCCACGCGGGCGTATAAAGACCTTACATACATTTTACAAGCTGTTCGGATGCATGTGTGTCGGTGGTAATACCTTCCTGTCGTGACGCGAAGTATGAGTGCAACTCACAAATCCTACACGCAGCGTTACACGTATACGTATGTGTATGAAAAAGTTCGTTCAATGTACAATCATTTCTCCGAACGCGAAGACGTCCGTGAACGTCCGTCTGGCCGAAGACTTGATTAAAATAAATCATAACAGACTGACTTACGAGTTTGTTCTTCATTGCCATGGCTGTTACATATGATAATCACCAAAACCACTTTGTCCTCGCTGACAAGACTTCGGGGGTTCCGTTTTGTCAAACCAAAATGGACGTCGTTGCGCGTTGCGGGTCTACGGCGAGAGCGTCGCCGTTGCTTCCACGATGTGACAGCTGAGACGGGACTCGACGGTGCGTGTACGACGAGAGCACGTGCGTCGCCGCGTTTCGGTGCGCGTGCCATGGCATCCGGCTGGTCGGGCCACCGCACTTTCCATAAAGACTAGAGCGAACGTAGCACGATATCACTGTGTTAAGAAAATGTTTCGTACAACTCGATTGTTTTTCTTTTATTTCAGTGGCGATAGTTTTGTGAAGTCCGGGAATGCACGTCGGTGGAAATGTTTGAACGCGGAATGAAGTCGGACGAGATGTTACTTTGCGGTCGATCAGGAGGATAAACTGTTGAGCTATTTCGTAAGTGACGAACTTTTGACGGGCAGCTGCGTCGTATTATTTCCTCGGTGCAGCACACGGCACCTGGCCGCGTGCTGCAACGGCGGCGTGAGTGATAAAATTAGAAAACGAAACTTCATGTATGTCAACTTCACGGTGCTTCCAGCGGAGCTCAAGTTCGATCGCGGTGTTTTTAGGAGATGGGATTTGGAGGAGAATTGCGTATGGCGTCGGATTCACGATCAGTGGAGGAGGTTAGATAACAGTCGACTGGAATTCGGGTCTAGTTTTGGTAACTCAAAATATCAGGGTTTTGCTGGAGACCTCGTCAAATCCTGTTAACACGTTGAGCGCCATGTCAGCCATCGGTGGCTGACGCTAGACTTTTCGTTGAGGCCGCGTCAGCCACCGATGGCTGACAGCCAGGCGCTGCTAGCTGGCGCTGGCGCGCGTGGCCTGACCGGGACTTCCTTAAAAATCAGCGTGGCGCTCAACGTGTTAAGAACCACTGGATCCTTTGGCATCAGTATCCACCAAACGTCACGTGAATCCAGAAGAATCTGGGTCAAAACCACTACAGTGTAGCCACCGGAGGCAGGTCAAACCAAATAACTAACTGACCTATCCTATAGCCCCCTTCAATCAGTGGCCATTCAGTCGTCACTGCGTACAGTCTCGTCGAACCACAATCGTAAGCTTCACCTTCGACTCCTTCAACTCCAGTCTTCATGGTACCGTGCCAAAGTGCTCCTTCGCTCGATCATCAAAGTAGGCTACAAGACATCGCCCACCAGTGTCGATGCCGCATCTATCGGTATACAAAGCTCCGGCGACGTCACATCTTCCCAAGTTCAACCTAATCATCCGTCGCGCCGAACAGTCGACGCTGAATATCTTCCACTCTACTTTGTGCATCAACTCGAATCGATTGAGACCAGGCTGACCGTCTTGCATCTCAACTTCAACAGACGCGTTTAAATCCGCGACTTTGGTAGAGACGACGAAGCTATGCGATGGACGTTTACCTACCTATGCCGTGCCACAAACGCTAGGTAGTCAATTGCCTTTTACACATCCTCGCTCTCATTTCCCCGGCGTGGACGCCATTACGTTCGAAGCCTCTCGAGAATCGCGGCGCGACTACATTTATATACATATATATATATATATAAATATAAATCGTACACGCCTGTATATACCGTAGATGTGCGTACAAGTCGCCAACCCGATACGAGAGAGTACCTAGTTCTCTCTGGTCTCATATAGCCGCTCTACCTAGATTGTCCAACGGCGGCGAGCGAGCGATCGTTATGCGGTAGCCTCGGGCCTCGTTCTCAAAGGTGTATACATCGATCGCCCGGAGCGCCTCTACGGGACGTTCGGACGCCCTACAGCCCGTTCGCCCTCATCGCACGGAGAATACTCTTGCGTATGTACATCACCATTTTACATATCGCAGAGACGAACTCCAACGGAATCTAGGACTCGGCGATAAACAGAGACGTCATATACGGGCTATGCCTACATCTTGACAATTTAAGTGTAACTCGAGGAAATAACGTTCATATTCAACTCTTTGCCAAGACGTGTGGTTATATTTATGTTTGCGTTGTTATTATTGACGAAATTTTGGTAAAGTAAAAATTTGTCAGAGAAATGAAAATCAGTAGGTATGAAATTTCGGGTGGGTATCGAAATTCCGACTAATCGAAGTTTCAACGGGTCAATAAATCGAATTAAAATGCCACTTTGCCTATGCATACGCTGTCGGGATTTTGATCCGTCGAGATATCGTCATTCGGAGCTATGTCGATTCGGTATATTTATTTTGGGAGCATTTTGATTCAGTTTATTGATCGCTCAAAAATTTGATCAGTCGGAATTTCAATCTTGATAATTACAGAATTAATATAAAATATGGATGAGAGAATAATTCGGTTTTTATGATTATTATTCGTCCGACGTATGAAGGAAAGCGATGGGGCTGTGAGGCGGCGTTCGAGCGACTGAAATATAATCTGAAAATAGAGAAATGCCAAAATCGACGTGACAAGAGGGCACGAAGTGCGGACTTTCGCATATCTCGAAGTGTACCGACGAAGCGGAGAATGAAGCTGGGACGGTTAGAGGCGAAGTCCGCGGTTGGTGGTAGTTACAGCGGTGGAGCAAAACGGGAAGGAAGAGGACAAGATGAAGAAACTACTCAAAGAGAGAAGAAGCAAAGATGAAGAGGAAGAGAGACAGACGACGGGGAAGGACGGGTCGCGCCGCTCGCGCTGCCTCGTCGTAACTCAAGTCTAGTTAAGGGAGCCATAATTCAGGGGATAGCACCAGGTCGTCGTTTACTTCAAACGGCCCATAAATTATGGGGTTTTAATTTCGCGATATTAACGGAACGATCGGACGAATGGTATAAGAGAGAACGAACCGAGGAGACGTGAGAGACCGCATGCCGCAGCAAAGAGCCGCTTCCTCTCTATCTCTCCCTCTCTCTCGCTCTCTCTCTCTCTCTCTCTCTCTCTCTCTCTCTCTCTATCTCTCTCTCTCTCTCTCTCTCTCTCTCTCTCTCTCTCTCTCTCTCTCTCTCTCTCTCTCTCTCTCCCTCTCTCTCTCTCTCTCTCTCTGCCTGTCTCTGGATATTTCGATTTTGAAGTTCCTCTCACATTCGTTTTCGGCCGGTAACCACCCTCAGCCCTTTTTTGCTCTTGGTGACAGTAAACTGAAAAAATCATAATATAATTTTTGCACTCCTCTCAGGTCCACAAGTATCGGCAGATCGGTAAGAAATTTTTTTGATCGTATGTAAAAAGAAATTGAATCGTGGATGCAAGCATTGCTTGACCGAAGTTCCCTCGGCCGCCGCGTGGTGGCTATCGCGCCCGCTGTTTCCCGCAAAAGCCCAAGTCGAGCATAACAAATACGTTAAATAAATTTCCACGAGCTTGGTAACCACCGATTGATCAATTTCATCAGAGCAAATGTTTCTAGCTCATGCATTTTTCTGTTACAGGCCTCAATTACGCGGTAATAACCCAGCGACGTAATAAACATATGAACGCACGTGCGTTGCCTTAATACTAATGAGCTACGATTATCAATTACACGATTAGCGATAATTATTCGGCAATAATAACCAGCTCGCGTTAATAATAAACAAATGACGCTGACGCTCATTAATCGATATAATTAATCGTTGAAATAATCGTCATAGGTTGACTCGCTTGGTTAACTGCTTTACAACCATTATGTCCGTCTATCCGCGCGCGCCCACTGGCTGAACGGTTCTCGGGTTTGCGAATAAGGAATCGTCCGTGCGGTTCGTTGCACCGGCCGGATGGAGTGACAACGACGGCAAAAATACCAGCAACGAGAGAAAGAAAGACGGAGCGACGCGCGAAATCGACGTTCGATGAAGTCATAATGTGCTCGGGAGTGCGAAAGTGCCGCAGGCGCGCCTACGCGGACCGCGTTCGCGCGCACTCTTGTATACTCTGTGTCTCGCACTTTAAATCCTGAGATGTTACGCCTCAGCGACAACGCGCGGATATCTCGGGCGTAAACGGAGAATAAGGCCGACGGGGCAAAAGATTAAAACCACCGCGAATAACATAACGGAAAAGCCGACGTTATTTGAGATAACCCAGCGCGAAAGCCATTATATGGTACATGAAAACCAAGAATGATGTAACAGACTGTAAATCAATCGTCGGCATTAGCGAACGAATTGAATTATGTTCCGTGGCGGAAGTGTTTGTAGATAGAGCGAGAGAGAGTGAGAGACAGAGATCGTTTGAGCGTGAGAGGCCGAAGCCCCCGTGCGGTGGATAACAGAGGCTTCAAACAGGTGTTACGCGGCTTTATAACGCCCGCTCGGGCGCAACGTTCTCGCCGGTAGTAACGCGTCGAGTTTACATCGTCGACCCGGTGACCCTTTGCTGGTCCGCTCCGATCGTTGCGCCACCTACGAAGACTACGCTGGAGGTCGTTTACTTTGACTCTTGTTCGTCTCTTTATTTCCGGCATAAACAACGTGACGACTGGCTATCGATAATACACGTTACTTCCGGCTCCGAACTCGTTTCTAATCAACTTTTTAGTTTCAAACCATCAACTCGTCACATCGCTAAATTAATTTTCGACATCTATCCCACTAAAAGTTTCGAGGCCTCTATATCTCCGGCCGTCATCAAATGATTAAATGATGCTTAGAATTGCCGTTTCGGGCTCTAACACCGCGTTAGTTCGATCTAGTTAGTCCGAAGCGCATGCGCGAGCATTCCGAAACTGCGATTGGCCGCCGGCAGCGCCTGCGCGAAGCGCAACCAATCATATTCGCCGACTTTCCCGCACGCTCTTCAAACTAGGTAGTTCGAATCGACATTCTCCAGAAGATGCGATAGCCTCTACCACCACAACATCAATAAATACGTGACTCAACAAATAAATAAAAAATGAGATAAGTAATTCTGAATCGAGTATTGCTTAGTTGGTAGCAGCGGAGGGAAACAGGTGCGTAGGTGTGACCAACCGAACGCTGCCAACTCGATCGACTTCACATACAGTAGTATCTCCGGTCGGCGCGCACGTGTATCGATGTACAGAGGCCGGTACAAAGGTGTAAGTGCATCTCAAAGTACACACACACATACATATATAAATACAAATACATATATATATCTATATATGTATTAGGTATAGCACAGTGAATACAGAGGAACGGAGAAGAGCGTAAGCCGGCTACTTGGGTGGTCCGTCGAAGAAGGGACCGCACGCAGAGCTCTGCCCCCCACCATAAAAACTCCACCAGCAGACAGAGTCATCCCCTCCGCCCTGGAAGAAGGTACACACGCGGCACCGGGCACGATGAGACCGGGCGAGCTCGCGCGAGCTCGCATACACAACGGTTACGGCACACCACGAGGGTTCTCGTGCATTCGTCTACTTACGTACAAGCCATTCGTCGGCTACACAACCACAAGCGCACCAACACGGCGCGAAAGGGGCGCACTAACACGCTTCTCACGGGATCTCCGGAATATCTCTCAATCTAGCCGAGCGAATTCCGGCCGGTGCTTAGCCGGACCAGCGGGAGCGACGGAGACGGAAATCGGAGTCCCGACGAGAGTGACAGGTTCGAGAAGAAAAAAAAGAGACGCGATGAGAAATTGAGAAGGCGAAAGGGGGTCGAGGGGAGAAAAAAAACGAATGAGAAGCGAAGCGCGCGCGGGGCGAGGGGGAGAGGAAAAAACGGGATGAGACTTTTGGAGAGTCAACGCTTTAATGCGGTCATGGGTGCGTGTTCTTGCGTGCTTGGTGGAGTTGTATGGTGGAAAAAACAAGATGATGTAGAAGAAGACAAGTTTTTGTTCGTCTTACGCACTCTCCGAGATGCTTGTAGACTGTAAATCATTTCATGATCCGGGCGATTGAATTGATAAGGGATGAAAAGACGCTCGGGGGGGAGGGCGGTGAGAGCGAAGGGGTCGCAGGTGTCCCCTGTGACAAAATGTGACATGTGTAATATATCAGGACCACGTGTAGCACGAAATTTTGTTAAGAAGAAGAATTTTTTTCATTTCACGGAAAATTTAACATTTTCTCATGTGCGTCGACTTAATTTTATCAATGAATTTTGTGTCGGTATTGAATTTTTAAAAGAAAAAATCTTGGGATGGTGGAAGAAATTCGTCGGGTTGTAAATTTTTGACTTAATTTTTTTTAGGATGAGTCGTGAGTTGACACTGTTTCGATAATTTATTACGAATTTCATAGACACGATTTCAACCTCATTTAAAAATAAACATCTGGTTCCAGTCAATTGAGAAATTCGAGGGATCAAGAAAAATGAATGAGTTGTGAAAATATGGATCCGTCTAGGGTGAACGTTTCTATGGAAAAAAAAGGAAAATATGTATGTGCGGAATGCTATCTTGGTAATTCTGCGTCTGGGAGGTTTGGGCATTAAATTTTCCAACAAGATGATACAAGCAAAATCAAGTGGCTTTCGCACGTGCTTCACAGGCTCGAGGACTGTCGTAACGACGATGAAGGATGCGCCACGTCAAGTGCGGCAAACCCGAGCTGTCGCCGGACGAGCATGTAGCGTAACCGTACGAGAGAGACTCGTTTTCGCGATTATGGCTGCGGTCGGTGGGTCAAACAAATTCTCGTGTTAAACCTTTTTTCCTTCTTTTCTGCTCTTCTTTATCTTTCCTTCTTTCTCGGTTTTCTCTATTCCCGCAATGTGTTGGCAATGGTTGGCAGCATTTTGCGCTCTTAATACCGCAAATGTCCGAACGATGAAGAAAGAAGAAAAGAAAAGAAATATATTTATGTCTATCGATCGATTTTTTTGAATGTACATAAATTTGTCGTGGGATTTTTTCTACCTGCTACTTGATCTGATAATTATTATTCGAAAATTAACTCATCAATTATTTTAAATAAATTATAAAATATTATATTTTGAAGTATCACATCATAATCTCATTAAAATATATTTTCATTAATATTGCAATTCAATATGAATTTTAAAAATTATATTTTGATTCGTTTCAATACAATTTTTATAATATTTCACGGTCTGTGGAAATAACTTTTACGCCGCTTCCAGCACCAAAAGTTCAGGAAGATACACATGTATATACGTATAAGATATATATGGAGTCAATGTGATCGATCGTTCACTCTGATGTGCACATTAACGCAGTCAGTGTGGGATTGCTTTGCACTTTTTAAATCGTTCTTCCGGCAACGGGTATCAATACGTACATACACGTATATAGCTACAAACGCGAGAGAACGAGTGCGTGAGAGATTGAATCGATTGGAACGCGATATTTCACGCACAGTCGTCTCGCGAGGGCAACCCCCCTTTCTCGTTATTTCTCGTCATTCTTTTTTTTTTTTTTTCGATCAGCAACGCCCGCGTATCGAAAGCGCGGAACATTCCGGGGTTCCTCGTCGATCGACGTCGGAGAAAAACCAAGGAAGCAGATAACGCGATTCGCGTCGGTATACGCGCGGCCACCGAACTCGTTTCCCGGCTTCGCGATTCATTCCCGAAGAGCCAAAGACAAACCCGAAGAGCAGATCAAACCGAGAGCGATTAATGATCAACCAATCGGCAATGGCTGAACGCATCAACATCCAGCACGGATTTATATCAAAGCATCGGAAGATTTCTTCTTCTCACAATCATCTCTCTCCCTCCCTCTCTCTCTCTCTCTCGCTCTCTCTTGCATTCGCGCGAATATTCCGATTAAAGTAATGATTGTACGACTAACGGATAAAAAAAGAAATCCGACGGAAAACTGCATTATCGACGGAGTGCCGAACGAAGAAAATAATTACCGTCGCGTTTGCGGTTCCCTCCTCATTGCAGTTACAAAATACTCTTCTCGATGAAAAAGAAACATCGCAAAAACAAAATAAACTGCAAGGAGCGCAACTGCTACTGGTTAGTGCGAGATTAAAATAAATTGAGGTTGCGTGCGAGAGATGGAATGAAATAAACGAAATTGTTGGAGTTGCTAAACGAGATTGGGGAGGAACGGATAATCGGAGTTCGTCTTGTCATTAAAACACACATTGCTGTTATTTCAACAAAATTCTCAAGAATTTCCTTTCCTTTCTTTTTTGTTACAAAAAATTATTTTCCTTTGATTTTCAATTTTTTTTTATTTTTTTAAATTCAGTGTTCCACGAGAAACGTCGTGGAAACCGAGTTAACCCGTGCGTGCGGGTGTGTGTGTGTGTGTGTGTGTGTATGTGTAGATGTGTCTGAAGAGGCGGAGGCAAACGCTCTGGTTAAAGGTTTGCTCGTTTTAGTACCTCGAGAGAGTCGAGGTTGGGTACATCAACGAAGAGACTGGCTGACCGGGGCTCATTGAGAAAATTGTGGGTCTGTTTGCACTGTCAGACCCCCGCGTTCACGATTGCTCTTCGTTCCCTTGAATCTCAACGATGGACAACCTATACTTGGATAACCTTACACCACCGCTCGATATGTATATATGTATCGGACTCTTTGGCAAACGCAAAATCGCTCTATCAGTCGATTCGGCCGGGATGTTCCTGAATGTCTTGGAACGAATTGTTTGCGACCGACTTGACATAACTTTTTCTTCGTGGAGCAAATAATTAACTGTTTTTTTTAAGTCGATTTGTCATTTTTAATTTTATTTTTGTTTCATGATATTTTATTAAAATTGGGAATTGTCGGAGGATTCAATAAGTTTTTCTTTATTGGAGCAGAGAAATACTGTCTACTCCAAGAAAAAACGATTTAAAAAATATGATAATGCCATGGAATTGAAGAAAGTGTATTTTCTTCAATTATCCTCACTCGAAAAAAATGTCGAACAGGTTCGAAAACGATTTTGCCCGAAGATCTGGACCATTGAAGATTACGAGATTGATCGATCAACTCACAAACTCTTCACTAAATTTTGCGTATTACCAAAAAAAAAAAAACAAAAACCGATCAATTCGCAACAAAACGGATGAACGAATCACGAATAAAAATTCCGCATTCTGTGATCAACAAAACGGTCGCTCATCGGCATCTCTTCATCCGGTGGCCGCACAAGAGGCTCATTCCCTATCGCTGACAATACCGCGTGCTCCGTCTTCGATAAATAATATGATTCCGCATCGGGCCGAAGAATGATAAAAATGAGAGAAGAAAAAGAACAACAACAGCAACAACAACATAAAATAAAATGGCGAATGACGTGAGAGACGCGAGCGTGGAGAGAGAATGTGTAGAATAGATGGATATGTGTTCCATGTGGAATTTCGCGTGTGGGCATTCGTTCCGAGAAACTTGACTCCTCCGTTCACCGATCTAATCCTCTACTATACTACCGTGAATATCTCTCACGCTGAGCGTATTATATCCTGTGCGCGAATATCCTAACTGCCATACAGATAGCAACGCGCGCGCATTGCGCATCTCTCCTCTCTCACGAAGAAGTTCGTTCGATCGTCTCTCCCGCCGTCCGGCGTCACGACTCTGAGTGATTAATTAACGAATAATGATAATAAATTCGTGGCAACCAGCAGCGGTCGCCGGCAAGGAGATACGAGAAAGATCGGGCCGAGAGGAAGAACCGAGAATTGCGCGAACGAAGCGAGACGGAAAATTCTCTCGCGGATATCGCGCGCGCTTCGAGATCGGGATTCTCTCGCGTCGGAGCTTGACCGAAGAGTATTTTACGCGTCAGTTATTTATCACTGCCGAATATAACGACTGACCGAGTGTGCGCTCGGGTGCGTGAGAGGAAGAGAGAGTGAGAAAGACTTGCAGAAGAATGTTGTCCGACTCGAATACACCTGAGTGAATCAATCTCTTGCCATTTTACCAACTCCCACGCGTGTAGTCTTCAACAAATTTTAAGGTCCAACGAATATTTCATCGAGAACCAAATGAAAAAAAAAATGAGGTTTTTTTTGTAGATTTTGTTGTCGAGGATCCGAATGTTTGCGTGAATCATTTATTTTATTTATTTATTTTGACATTTATATATATTTTTTCTTAAAATAGATACAAATTTTGATATCTCAAATTTATTTCACCAATAGCGAGAAAAATCAGTTTTTTCGTAAATTGCATTCGAATGTGTTCGAGAATTAAACGTATAAAATTTTTTTCGTTCCTCGTTTCAGTAATATCTCGATTCTGTGATATCAATATCGTTCGATGAACGAAATTATTGTGAGTCAGAGATTCGAGAGAGTGCATCGATCGTAGATACACGGAGACTGAGTAATTACTCGCTATCGACACTCAACTCTTTCTTTCTCGTTCTTCCGTTCGGTTATGACCGGCGATGGACGTGGAAAGCGATCGGGTGGAGACCCGAAGTGCGCTTTGGAGAACAGCCACAGCCTTCCATCCTTACTTACGGACTTTAAATGCTTTCGGAGAAAAAACCTTTCAAGTACGTGTATCTGACCCGGAGATGGCTGATGCGGCTCGGCTGACCGAATCTGATCTGCTGTTATGTGTTGACTGTTGCCGGTCTCCGGTTTCCGAAGCCTATACATATAAGGGTTATCTTTTGCTGACAGAGTGGTCCTTCAAAACCTGTCGCATTATGATGGCGCTTCGGACGCCACGGAAAAGACTTTGAGAGCCTATTTTTTATCGTCTTAGAGCTACCGATGCGCCTCAAGCAGCCGAATTACTCTAAACTACTTCTCTAATTGATGCAATGGCATCTACATAAAATACAATTAATCGCCTTGTGACAATTCTCCAAAAGCAATTATTGAACAAATATATTTTTATCTTCATGTACCCGATTTTCTGCTATTTCATCAATTCTTAACATAACATAATCAATAACCAATAAACGAAAGTTTCAATTCAACAAATAAAAATACTGGACCGTGATTGATTACTTTGTGACAATTTTTCCAATGCAATACCCAACGAAAAATATATCTTTATTCCCACATAATCGATTGCCTGTAATTTTGTCTATTCCCAACATAAAACAGAAGTTCGAATTAAATTAATAAAAAATAATAATACTCAATGGATTTCAACAATAAAAATGAACTCATTAATTTTTCCAATATTTCTACGTTATCACGGAACGAATGATAAATTTGTCATTCAATTTGTCGACGATACGAAGAGTGGTAGGCCAAAGTGATATCTCGATTGGAGAACGAGACGATACAAACCGAGAGGATTGTTGATTGTTCTCGGGTTCTCTCGCGCACTCTATTATTACGTTCTTGACTTTCGCGGTCAAGCTACCACCCACTTGCATCACAAACCGTGCTATAAACACGGATTAAGCGAATGCAACACATGCGAACGAAACGTACCGAGAGAGACCATTGGGAAACAATTGTCCGTGTCCGTGCGCGCACGTATTCGTTCCCACATCCATTCGCTTCCTTTTACTTTACCATTTTTCTTTTCTTTTTTCAACACCGTAGCTTCCTATCGAGGATTATTCGAGCTGCTATTTATAAACGCTTATTACTTTATTGCACTCGGCGCGAAGATGTCCCCCCCCCCCTCTACTCCTCCCCGCCCCCTCGCTCCCACTCGCAGCGCATTCGTTCCTCTTCCTCGCACTACCATCTTCTCCCGTGAGTTATTACGCCCACGTATGCACCATGCGCAACGGCATGCGGCAACGGGTAGCCCGTGTTTGACTGGTTCGCGAATCCAGATGTCTCTTCGCTCGCTCTCACTCGGTTTCGCATGCTCGTCTGTGTTTCCCCTTTATTTTATCTTATTCTTATTCCCTTAATTCTTTTATAAACCGACTAGCAATTTACATCGTCGCATTTATATAGTTGCATATACTGTTTATTATTCATAGCATTCATGGTAATCATAATTATAATACATTATTATAACTCTTCTGATTATAAATTGTATTGCT
Source organism: Sussaba pulchella (assembly GCA_963971145.1). Classification (NCBI taxonomy): domain Eukaryota; kingdom Metazoa; phylum Arthropoda; class Insecta; order Hymenoptera; family Ichneumonidae; genus Sussaba; species Sussaba pulchella. Next base: position 5,135,980 of record OZ020168.1, read on the forward strand.
AACTATGATGATTATTTATTTCATTATTATTAAATTATAATAGTATATTATAATTTTCATGTATCATGAAAAAAGATTGATCTACATTTGCAATCGAACGTAATAATCTACGAATACACACCGACCCCATAGCTCGCTGTTGTTCTTGCCTACTGGAGACCAGCACGATAAGCCTATAGTTCGTTACCACACTTTCGATCTGGCAGAAAGAAGAGAGAAACAAAAATAAAAACAAGTACTCTCGGCAACCCAGTCGATGCTCGCCTGATGCTCGATCCATCCCTTCACCCATGTTCTCCTAGCTACCAACCTCGTCGTTGCAACCACCTCGGGCTGCACTTACAATCTTGTAACAATTCGAACCGTGCTTTGACGCGGTCAAACGGTATTTTCCACAATTTGTGGAATTTCCAAGTTTCGCTGTCGGCAACGTGGAAATGTTCGAATAAAACGAATGTACGAAAGCCACACGTGTGCCGTGAGTGAATAATTCAGTAAGGAGGTTTGAATTTGTGCTCGCGAGGGAAAGACACGGTGAGAATGAGAGAGGAAGGGAGCGGAAGGGAGGGAGGGAGGTACAGCCGTAGACCCAACGGCGCGTCGAACAGGTGCGCGAGTATCCCTCTCGTCACCGCATCACCGTTTAATTAATTCATTACCGGCTACTATGAATACCCGACGAGTACACGGGATACATGTGTAGCTTCGACAAGCATAATTTCCGAACTCTCAATTTAATCACCGAATGCTCGTAATTATTATCGATTTGCTTAATGTCGTTTTAATCACAGATCGAGACGTTTCGTGTATTAATTCATCAACGATATTATAATTATACGACAGGTGAATTCGTGCGAGAAGAAACTCGCGGAATTTTGCAATATCATTCCATCGAAATTGTTGGGAGTCGTATTATAGGATAACAAAAAATTTTTTTAAAATTATTTTTCGTTTGGATTAAAGTTGAATAACTGTTGGTCTATTTTCCGCTCACTTTTTTTGCCATTCGTTGTTTAAATTTTGGAGAAACAAAATAGATGGCGAAAATTTGATTTTGTCTGAGCTTTGTACGTGTTTCGTATGTAGATGATGTTTGAGAATATATAGCGGAGACTTCGTGGGCGTTCCTGGCGCTTATAACGTTCGACAATAATTAGCGTCGCACGACGCGGAGGACAGGTGAAGAATGGGCGTGACGCCTCTTTCGCCGTAGGTTGCACGCGAACCTCGCATCGTGTGTACCCTTTTCCATTTGAAGCATTTTTTTTTGTTTTCATTTTTTTTCTTTCCTCCCAACTTCTTTTCTCGGTCTCCCTTCGCTCTGTGCTTCCTTTGCGCTGCCGAGTATTTTACTTGGGTATTTTACAGGGCCAGCGACGGCCCTGGAGCCTCTCGGGCCTTCGGTGCTACCCTCTCGCTTGTTTATTTCTCGCTGAGGTACCGACGATTACGGCTCGAATCGTCATTCGTGAGTAAGAAGAAATACTGGGAAGAGAGATGGATGAATAGAGAGAGAAAGAGAGAGCGAGAGAGAGAATGATACGTTGCAGAGGTATTATAATGTGTATACGAGTGCCTCGTTGAACCTGAGGAATGATGTGAGGAATGAGAAAGTTTGAGACAAATTTGTGCACAAGCACCTGTCGTGGAAACGATATAAACGTATCCTTTCTCTCTCTCTCTCTCTCTCTTTAATTCTCTCTCTCTCTCTCTCTCTCTCTCTCTCTCTCTCTCTCTCTCTCTGTCGCTCTCTTCCTCCCCCCCTCTTTTCGCGGGGAGTTCGCGAAGCCTGAGAAGCGATAAATTCGAATTGTGATGGTAAGTACTATCGTTATTGCGGTAGGGGAGACCGGGGCAGGTTTGGTACAGGGGCAGGTATACACAACGCTTATAATTCGCATACTGCTTATCAGAGCACGCCAATTCTCGTGTCAGGAGAAGCGTAGCGGCCGCCCTGACATAGTCATGTTAGTGCGGCGTCAGTCGCGTGCGTATTACGTCGTATGAAAAACTTTTTCGTTTTTTTCATTGGGTAAGTAAATTTGTATACAAATATATCAGCGTTAATAGAATCTGGACCATCAGATCTTTGTAGGCCATTATGGCTTATTCTACTAGAGGGTTCTTTTGTGGTTATTTTGAGCCTATAAATTGGTTGTTTACCTCAAGAATTAAGCGTGGAGTTTCGGTTGAAAAAAAAAAATGGCGAAGGGGCAAGTTTACACGAAATTCGTGGGGCTAGTTTACACAGTGTGTAAATGTTTCCCTTGCCGTTAATATTCTTTATTATTAATTTCTAGTGGCTCAAATGTTTGCAGATGACAAGATGGTTCGTACTTATAGGAGAAAAACCAATAGAAGCCACAATATTAATGCCACAAAGATACTGGCGGCAGTAGAGCAAGTAAAAGGTGGGCAATCTTTGAGACGCGTAGCTGCAGCTTTTGGCTTAAATTTCAAGACTCTTGCTAATTACTGCAAAAAATACATATTACGGGTGATTCGAACTTCTTTGTTTGCAAAAATTGTGACAGGGAATTTGAAACCGATAACGACTCACCGTAACTACTTTGTAACAATCGATTTGAACTTTTTAAATAAACTGACGTAATTTTGAAATAAAATTGTATTTTATTTATTAACAATAAGCCTTTATTCCACAGTTTTTAGTGGTGTGTAAACGTACTTCAGGCATCGTGTAAACTTACCCCGGTTACGGGGCAAGTTTGCACAGGTGTCATCACCGCACAAAAAATTGTGAAACATAGGAAATATGCTGATTCAAGATACATAAAACGCACCACGCTGTAGCTTAGAGTTCAACTAATGACAAGGGATGAAAAACAAAGCAAATAATGCAACGTATAAAAAGAGAAAAATCACATGACTAAAAGCGTGTAAACCTGCCCCGGTCTCCCCTACCTACTCATCAACGCAATTCGAAAACGACAAGCAAAATGATTATTATTCATTTTTCACTCCGCTTTCCACCGGAAAAAATGATTTTCTTAGTGAGATATCTATCACCTCTATCCTATAAAAATTTCTCTGATTTATTGGAATGATTGGAGATGGAAATTGATTTTTTGAAATCAATTTCCATAAATGAACGAAAAATGAATTGAAAAAATAAAAACTAAATAAATCATAGGATGAAGAGAGAAAGAAGCAGCTAGCAGCAGCCAGCAGATTTTAGGCTACACGCCAACTAAGAATTCTCCTAAACGCGAGAAATAAATTTCGTCATAGACCGTAGATCTCGTCTTTCACGCTACGCGGCCGGAGTGGGGGCAGGGGGGGATGAGAGGAAGGCGGGCCCTGAGGCTTTTGCCCTGAGCGAATCGAAGCCGGAGTTTGCCAGGCTCATTAGAGCCAATAATGTGGATTTACTGTAATCTCGTGAGAGTGAGAAAGTTAATCCGTCTCTCCTCTCTCTATCTTCTTCTCTCTCTCTCTCTCTCGTTCTCTCTCTCCTGTCCAGCCGAGCTTCGTACCGGTTTTGAGGATCGAGGGCAGCGCACTTGGTGGCAACCCGCTCTCGGCTCGAATTTCCGTCGAGGCCTACACCAGCCTCGCGCAACAAAATATTTCGACTATACCAACGAGTTCTCATCAACGAAATTAGAACTTTCGAGCTATTACAAAAAGTTGCTCAATCGCGAATTCGATATCCCATGAAAATCACCATATATCGTAAAACAATTTTAATGCCCGTTGATGCGGGAAAAAATAAAAATAATTACGATGGTTTTCACATCGAAGATCGCGATTTACAAGATTATTCCATTTTATCTAATATCACGGTTATCGTAGAAAACGATTACGATATTACCGATGATTACACCGGTCGATAGCGAACTTCTCGGGACCATCGTAACCGTGCGATCATTATAACTATAGATATTTCTGTGTGTAACACAAGCGTTCAGTCGATAAATGCCGTTTCGTGCTTCCGCGCAGTTATCTCGTCGTTACATCTAATTCGATCATTGTTTTCAAGCTGTTACTCGATGCGAGATATAGAGACTAAGTGCAGTCACCGGAGAGTTCTTCGACGTCTAACTCTTCCTGATCTATAAATGTTACTTTTTTGCTGTTATCGCTTTTTTTTTTCTTATTATTCGTTTATGTTCCACTCATCGACGAGACAAGAGTTTATTACTCCGGCATGTCTCCGTGTCGCAATAGTACGTGGGGGAGCCTTGTCGCACGTACAGGCGCATTGTGGGTGAGCGATATACCGGTTAAACAGTTGACTGTGACAAGCGATATTGTTGTGAACCCGACGATCGGCGTACCAACGTGTAATGACTCGAGAAGCATCTAAGTGACAGGTACGAGCACTGTTATTCCTAAACGACGACAACGAGCGTTATTACTTCAATTGTTACGCAGAGCGGGACATTGAGGAACGATTTGAATCAATTTTGCTGAGGGGATGAGTGACGAGGCTGATTTAATAAAATTTTACAAATCTTCCTAACTTTTCCGTGGATAACGTAAACGATTTTCTTTTTCCATTCAATAACCTTTTTGTGTTCCGTAGTTTACGAGTTGTATCAAACAATACCGTTTATTCGATCCTATAAAAAGAAATTTAAAAAAACGATTTTTCTTTTTATTGAAATCAAAATGCGAATTTTGTACGAATAAAATTGATATTTTTTTTCTTCATGCCTGTATTGATGTTTATTTTTATCTATTCTCTATTGCTCGTCCGATCGGTCCGAGCGTGTCGTGACTGCGAAACGCGATAAATCATTTCCAACGGTGGTTCGTGCGATCACGCGATATTATCGAGTGACTGGTGATTCTTCGATTCGCGATAAAGTGGCGGACGAAGGATTCGAGGATGGAACGAGTCGATGGCTCGCGACATTTTATGTTTCGAGTGTCGTTTATTATTTTCGTTGTCAACCGACGACGTTTCCAGCAGTCGTTTCGCCGCACGAAGCTTCACGAAAAAGTTACGCCGTCGCGCATGAGGCTAGGGAATTTTTTTTTTTACTATTTTTCTTTGATTGAAGGCGGTGTCCTGACTGGTGGAAATTCTTGAGGGGTTGCAGAAGGAGCTGCGACGATGGTTTTCGACGCTTCATCGGTGGTCTCGTTCTGAGAGTCAACGACTTCCGTTGGAGGTCTTGGGGAATAAACTCTCGGAGTAATATTCATCGTTCCCGTCCTCGCTTTGGGTTCGAGGAAAGGTCGAAGGGCACACTGTAAATTCATTAAAACAACCCTTCGCCGCTCGTCCTATGTAGGCAATTGAATTCCTGGCATAGCTCAGTGGAGTCACTTCTCGGTCGTTCGAGGGTGCCTCAACGAAACTTATTTTCTTTTTGGAATCAACCCCTACGCCCCCTTCGCGAAGGGATCTCCACGGTTAGGCGTCGAGGATGAAAAAAAATCATCCCCTCTTGAAGTCTTTCGGTGGGAATGACGGATTTTATGGCACGTTTGTTTTGGCAATGTCAGAAAATAATTATTGCGCTGGTAGGGAGTTGAAGCGATGGGAGAGAGAGAGAGAGCGTTCTTGAGGGTGCCACGAAAAATTAGGGCTAATTGGAGTAATATATTTTTAGTCGTGGGCGTGATCTTGATGATTGAATTTATGAGGAATCTTGGGAGGCTCTTCTTTCACGATTTTTGAGGAATTTCCGCAAAAAATATCTTGAAATAATTATTTAAAAAATGATTTATTAGTTATTATATTTATTTAGTTATTTCTCGAATTGAAAGTGACAATTTTTATGAAATATAATTTATCACGTTCGTTACTAGAGACTAATTAGAATAGATTCTAATCATAATAATAAGTAATACCAGATAACATGAATTGTAGTCCCCTAAATATTATGATTGAAAGTATGAGAATAAATTATTAACATCGTCGAAAAACTGCAGCACTCATTAAATTCGCGTTGATATAAATATTCGTGATTCTTGAGTACCAGAAGATATTAATTCCTTCTCTCGCCGAAACATTTCAATCAAACACCTTCGATATGAAATATCGTAATTTCGATTGTTGTTATCCGAATCCCATGAAAATCCGTCTCCCGTGAGAATATTATTACGCAAGACGTGTATACCGGTATATTCCACAGTGAGCAAAGAGAGTTATCGATTATCCGAACCGCGGCTGACTGTGCAACACTCGGTGTCTCACACATCCTAACAACGTCGTAACAACGCGGACGTTTCTAACAGTGGGCTTTGCCTAACGTTGCCTCAGGCCACTCGTCACCGCCCGTTTTATATTAATGAACTCGTCAGATTACCGTTATGATCGTTGAAAAGTTACCGGGCTGTCATATTCACCCGCTTCGAGCGTATTCACGCGCACATCCATAGGCTAACACGCCTACAACGAACACTCGTACGATTACAATCGACGACACCTTTCTTTTCAATAAAAAAAAGAAACAAACTGAATCGAGTTATAAAATAAATTCCCTACGCCTTGCTGATATCACTGACGAATCGACAAACTCTATAACTCCGAAAATAGAAAATGAAAAACGTTACTTCACCCTCATCGAACTTCAACCCCTCAAAATTTATCCCCCAAAAATTGAGACACGAATTTCACACCGAAATAATTGCGTTTCGAATCGATTCACGGAACCGTGACGACATGCAATGATTTTGCACACAGCTGATCGCGAAAATGAAAGGACTTTGTATCATTCAGCAACAAACGTTGTCCGACGTTCAATCCCAAAGCTCAAAGAAAAATTATTTTCATCGCTGCAATACGTTGTGCGATTCAACGTCTCATGATTTCAGACGTCTGACAGCCTTCAAAGTTACACCTACGCTGTTCTTATGTTGTTTTTTAAAGGTTTGTAGGATCCGACGACAGGTTTACTTCCGGTTCGGTCGTTGAGCCGTGCGAAAGCGTTTCCCCCGTTGGGTTTTCCGATGCCTCGGTCTGGTTGTACTACTGGCGCACGCGCGTGCCCAGGCGGTCTCTTAAGGCGACACCCGATCGCGATTAACACCCTCGCGCCAAGTACCAACGAGAGAATCCTCTCTCCCTCTTTTCTCTTTCTCTCTCGTTCTTGCTGTCTCTCTTTCTCTTTCTCTTTTTCAATCTCTCTTCTTCGCCTTCTCGGCAATCTCCCAGCCTCGCTGCAGACACAGTCGGGAAGACTAATAGCCCTTTCCAACAGTTACGCTCGCGTCTCGAAGCTCTCACCCGTTCGCCCACGTTTTCCTTGTTCAACGACGATTCGCGTCGATGTTAATAGTTCTGGCAATGTGCCTCGCGCACTTCTCGCATTTGCCGCACTATTGTTGTTACGTGTAAACGTTATGAGCATAATATAAGACGCGGTTTACCACCTACCGCGCCTTCACGGACCATCTCGTTTCACACACGCGTGTTGGAAGAAACCTCCGGTCGTCCCTGTATGTGCTTTTTACTCTCACCGAGTCACGGGCGAATTTTTTTTTTTCCAGATAATTTTTGCAGTCGTTCTCGGTTTTGTCCCGCGACTTGCCTCGAAACTCGGGAAATATACGGATATAGGTATAATATGTTTATGGATGATTTTGACTAATTGAGACGACCCCCTCAACACCTTTGAGGAGGGTTTTTGGATCGGCTATCCTCGGAAATCTTTGATAAAAAGTTTAGGATTTTGTCCTCGATATCATACATGGTCTTGATTTCTTTCGGATTTATTTCTACATATCGATACTCCATTTCTAGACCTTACAGATTTCACATTACCAAGGCAAAAAAAAATCCCCGACATTCTCACGCGTCTGCGATAAAATCGCAAAGACCGGCATTCATCATGTATACAAACATTTTCTTTTCCGGCCGCTATTTCCAGTATCATAATTATCGTCATCGACCGACCGATGGAGGGAAAATCTGAAGGATCAAGATAATTCCATGTGATCAATACCGCCAGAACCATAACGTCGATTCGTCACGTCCTCTCATTATCAAGTTTAGCGTCGTAAATAAAAATTCGTAGACGAAGCTTTATTCTTCACACCAACGACGATCGTACGTGCCAATCACTGGGCTCGCATGCACGCACGTACGATGCACCGAGTCCATGTGTATACATATATATATACATATATATGTATTCACCATCAGCACATCGTTTATCCTGGCCTCCATTTATATTCCAGAGCATCGCGCTCAGCTCCGACGTGCGCACGTGTGCCATAGTTTGAGAGTTATATGCGCCTGGGCCTCTCCGAAACAGTTATACTCCTCACACCGTACGTGTATGCGCGATGCACATACGCGTGTGTCGTAACGAACGTTGGACGTAACAAGACGGTCGGTTATGAGCCCGGGAGATTCTAAAACGTTGGAAAATTTCGAGCGTGAGAAAGAGATGGACTCGGAAGGAGTGACTAATTTATTATCGTAACACGTTTACACGTAAATTAAGGGAAAAAATTGAAAAAATTAACACCCGGATATCATGCGCTATCGCGTTGGTTCTCGCACGGGGAAAATTTGCAAGGCGAGCGTCGGTTGAACGTAGACGGTTCGAAGCGCGTGCGTGAGAATGGAAAGATATGATTGGTTGCGGTGCAGGCGGTCCCCACCACGAAGTCATCGGCCAATCGTGTCGTTGACTTTTCGCGCATGCGCTTTGGACTAATCCATTACCTATCGGTTTTCACGCTCGATGTATGTGTATGGATAATCTATCGTATGTATCGCAGGGGAATCGATGATTGACATATGACTGACGGAATTTTTGTGGAAAGAAGAGTTCCGGAAATACGCAATTTCTCGTATTTCTGAGACACGGTGCGGCTTAATTATTTCGCGTGACCAAAGCCAGCAGCACCGGCAGCAGCAGTGAAGCGATCGGTTTCTCTCCGTTTCTGCGATCGGCTATAATTAATCGTCTCTCGTGGCGTCTCCGCTCCTGGAGTAGCCGGAACAAGCGCCGACTAAGGTAATCGACACGGAAACACGTTTCACAATTGGACTGTGAAGCTCACACCGATTATTTATATACAGGATATGTATATATATAAATATATAAGCGAAAACCTCATGGGCTACCGGCCACACCGCAAATCGTTGGTAGCTCCATCAACCATGGCCATGGCCATGGCCATCCTTTCTCTCGTTCGTTTTTATTTAAAAATGTTTTTTTAAAATAATTTATCTCCCATTTTTTTTCGTTCTCGCGGTATTTTTATTTTTTATTTTTTTCTCAGTTCCTTTCTTTTTTAAGATAATTACAAGATGCACGCGCGCACAATCGTGATGCCCTCTTCCACTTTATTTATCCACGCAACGAACGAACTGCGTTTGCCTGCTGTCTCAATAATTTATCTGCCCGGAAATCTTTGAAACTTTGTGCCAAATGAGTCTGGTTAACGTGTGCTATACAGGAACTCTTTTTTCTTTTCATTGCAAAGAATTCACAAAAAAAAACTTCTCTCATTTTGTTTTCGAAAAGATTAATTTTCGATCGTTGTAAATTATTTCCGGCGATGGTATCTCATTCCCCGTTGGTTCTTTTCATTCCCGATTGTTATTAATCTACTCGACAATTTTTCCACTGTAGATTATTATTATTATTCGATTAAAAATTAAAATAATATTTTGGAAAATCCGGTTGGAAAACTTGGAAATTGTGGATAAAAGACCGCTCTTTCGTGAGAGTTTGAGAAGGCTTCTGGGAAAGTCATGATCCAGTAGCGTTGTAAGGTCGCCGAGTTAGTTCCCTTTTAACAAGATCGATGGATCCCGAGGGAGCTGGAACGTCCGCATTTGCAGCATCAGCGCAGCGGCGTAACACACACACACATAAATACACACGCACAAACACATATCCGCAAATCCACGGTTTAACATATATATATAAACATTTACGGCACACAGCATGGCTATCATCTATACCGAGGTTCGTGTCTATCTCGTCGCAATGGTTACAACCGGGTGCCTCGTGCGACCGATTACGCCGACCATTCGCGGTGCGAGTCCAACAGAGTCTATAAGGTTCAAGCGGTTTTCCATTATCGCCATATCCCCGTCGGCTCTTTGCCGACTTCTCCACGGAGACTCTACAACTATTATACAGGCTATTGCGCGCAAATTAATGTCTCTTTATTTCGCCGCGAAAGTTTCATTGCATCGGATTGCGGTTTGACGCTCGTGTGTGTGTGCGTGTGTACGTGTGACGGCGTCTGAGCGAGATCCCGGTCGTCGTCGGCAGCGATCACCGCTTGATTTATCAACCGACACGTCGTCGACTTTTAATTTTTTTTTTCTCTTGGCTATTTGACCCAACGGTGGATAGAGTCCGCGAAGTCTGGGATATGGGTTCGGATGTGTATTTTATGTATATATGGTAAAATCGTTTCCCAGCCGTACATACAAGATCGTTTAATAATAATTAATACCCGGGAGACCGACCGGGGAGATGTTAGGGCCACCGGTACGACTTTGTGCGGATTCAATTAGTATAATTACACGGGCCGAGTGGATACATGAGCCACGGTGCAATTTCGACACGTAGCGGTAATGCATTTTCGACTGCCAACCGCAAAAGGAGTCGTCGCCGTCGTTGTCGTCGTCGTCGTCGTCGTCGTGGTGTGTGTGTATGTGTGTGTGTGTGTGTAAGGGCATCAACTGGTTGGGTAGTTGTCAGCGCCGGTCATACCGGTCGCGCCTGGCTTTAATCTCACGGCGATATCTTTCATTGGGGTATAACGACAGCGAGATACCCGGTCGATTCTAGCAATGCGGTCATGAAAAACGACACAGATATGGAACTGTAAATCATTAATTATCGCTATCACTTCGGGGTGCGATATTTTGGTCGATCGATCCGGGACAAAGTAGGATAATAGAAATATGTGTTGAAAATAATAATGATGATAATTTGAATTTAATTTTTTTTAAGGGAGCTCTGGAGGTACTCTAAAGGTATCAGTTAAAAGTTTCGGAAGTAAGACTCGATCTTGTAATGCTGTCGCTCAAGAACTTTTCACGTAACTTGTACATTCTGTATGTCCTGGGAATCACACCTCATGCATGGACAAGTCCCCCAAATATATATCGCGGCGCTGTAATCGTGGCGACGGAAGAGGGTAAGATTGAAAGTTCGGTTTACGAAAAAAATGGTGACGAAGAAGTAAAAGATGGTATTTCTCTGATTTTTAAAAATCCCCCCTCCCCCTTTCTCCCCTTTTGAAATATCGCATTTGGCTGACCGGTTTTTCGACCGGACGCGCGATTTCGCCCCGGTCTCTTCTCTCGCACAATATATCCCACGTTCATCTATTATCGTCTGTTCATATAATTGTCAAAATTTCCTCTCCTTTGACTCAGCCACAATGATTATCAATCAACGTTCGAGAATAATAATAATAATAATAATAATAAACTGGACGTGTGTTACTGGACAACGACCGGCAGTGCCACACGTCATATTCCCACATAGATCAAGATCTCCCACAATGCGATCGGCATCAGTACCCAATATTTTCATTGCCGCTACCTAATTTTGTCCCCACTTCAACATTTCGCAAAACTATCTTCAACATAATTCCTACGGTTAACTCATCGCCGTAATTTACGACCGATCGTCCGTTTACTTTTGTACGATCAGCACCAAACGTTCATGCACGTTTCGAATCCACGTCGTCGATCAACTTGGTTAATCACCACCGCAAATAACGCAACGATTATCAGTCATTAACTCACCGGAGGATGGCCTGTCGGAGTATCTCGTGCAGTAGACCCACGCGGGCCACAGCATCTGCTTAGCCGGTTCCGTCGTGGCTCCGCTAGTCGTCGAACTCGCCGTACCCCCGGCCCCGGAAACATTATTGACACCCGGATTTCCGGCCGTTGTCGCGTTCGGCACACCGGGCGACGGATTTGTCGTCGAGGTCTCGGATCCGCGCTCCGAACCCTCGGACGACGATTCCAAAAAGTCCTTCGTCAGATCTATCGGTCGTGGCACCACTTTTTTTGGTCGCGATTTTTTTAACGATATCGGATCGGTTATCCGTCTACCAAAATCGGCTTTGAGTATATTGTCTATGCTGAACTTCAAGCTACCCTGATGCTGCACAGTACTGTTGTTATTATTATTATTATTATTATTATTGATATTAATGTTATTATTATTATTCCTATGATGATTGGTATTGTTATTCGTCACGGAAATTCCAGAATTGTTTTGCAAGCCATTGTTTCCGGGTGACGAGTCATTTCTCGACACATCCGGGTGACGATCATTCTGATGTGGATGATCGTCCGTTCGAGGAGACAACGGGCTGCTCGATTCCCTCGCGCTCGGCGACACCTGACTGTTTTGCTGAAGCAATTTGCTCACCGACAATCTGTGTTGCCCAGCGGATGCGTTACCGGAATTCTGACGATTGTGCGGACTGTGATGGTGCTGTTGATGATGATGCTGATGATGATGATGAAGCATCGTCGTGGATGCGGCAACTTGTTGGACCTGAGAGGACGCGTGAAGCAACGGATGCTGCACGGAATTTACAGTGAGTCCCGGGTGTTGAAGATGACCCGGATGTCCTGCCAGAAGAGCGGCGGGGTCTCTGGGATCCCGGCCAGCCGCGGCGGCGGCTGCCGCGGCCGCGGCTACGGCCACAGGATGAAACGCCGTTCCTGGCGTGCTAGCTTGAAGCCCGGTGACCGTCATTGCCGTGGGAGGCGAAAGGGTCAGTCTCGCGACAAGCGGCACGTTTATGGCCGACGGTGGCCTTCCGTGCAAACGACTAGCATCGATGGATTGTTGAGAATAACCAATGAGATCGGCCACGGTTGGAGTTCCGTGACCAGTTGCGGCGGTCAAACCAACCGCGTGGTGTCCGATGATTCCGGGTAATCGCGTTATCGTCGACGCACCGACGACCGACGGATAATCCACGAGATCGCCGTTATCCCTCGTCGTGGACACTATTGCCGATGCGGCGTATCTTCCGGTCAATTGCGGGTGTTGATGATGATGATGAAGATGATGATTGTGAATGAGATTTTGATGAAGAAGATTGGTGCTCGCGGATTGATACCTTGGTACGATGGCTTCCTGATGAGCGTCCGGTCGACCGGGCGACGAAGCGGTCGCGCTGGACGAGGCCGGTGACCTCACGGATGAGGCCGCGGGTGAAGACGGCGAGGGTTGATGCTGAGGCGGGGTCACGCAATAATTGCTAACCGGGCTGTGAGGCGGATTGCAACTTTCGGAACTCGAAGGTGATGGCGAGGGTGACCTCGACGATGGCGAAGACGCGACGAGTGTCGATCTGTCGTTGACACGTTCATTGTTTCGTTCTCGCGAGGAGTTCAATCCTCTGGTCGCGATATTGATGCCGGCGTCACTCTCGTAGTTTTCGATGCTTCGAGGATCGTCCTGATCGATGTCCGGACCGTCGGCAGTGGGCATGGGCTCGCTACCAACGCTCAGTACCTCACTCGTCTCGCTATCGCAATCCGACAGCTCGTCGCGATCGTCGTCGACGTTTTCTTTGGGACCACGAATGCCGCATCCGTTGACGCGTGAATCAACGTTGCCGTTTTCCGGCTGATGGTCGTGATGGTCGTTGATCAGACGCTGCTGCACGCCTCGACGATGCTCCACGAGCTCCATCGCGATGAGGCCTCGGGTGTCGACGGTTATTCACCGCCCTGGGCTTTCATCAATGATCCTGGACGCGAACTTTCGGTCCATTCACCTAGCCACAGTTGCGACCACTCGTATTTCACGCAATCGGATTTTCATCCTTGCGGCTTTCCACCATCGAGAATTTTTTTTCGGTAATTTTTACAGAAAATTACACCTTGCTCCAGAAGCTGTATTTTTTTCGCTCACCCAATCATTATTTTGCAAGACCAAAGATCCATTCCGTACTACTTTTTCCGCTTTTCGATTTTCCGTTGTGTTTTTTTTTGTTGCTATAATTCACTCTCTCCCTCGTCAGTCAATCCTTCATGAACTACCGTCGGCGTTCAAGGTCGAGTATCCAAAGATTCATAATCATACCATAGACCAGGCCACGAATCATTTTACGTGGTATTATCAATGTCCGTCGGTTGATCCGGATCACTATCGACGCACTCTCGTTATTCCCTATTCCAGCGTACGATATGTAACTCCACTCGTCGTACTTGTTTGGATCTCTTTGACCGTTCAAGTCCACCAACAACAACCGGTCTCAAAGCCCGGGTCTTCGACACTGCGTTTTCTATCGGTAATAAAACTGCGGGTAGCCCGAGCCCCCCGCAGTCCGAGAATAAAGCCCGGTCGTGTATACTCCGTCCTCACAAAGGGTCACCGCAGGCCCTTTTTTTATTCACGCGGGCGCGCGCGACCCCTCGAACCCAACGGGAGCCTGTAAGATCCTCGCGGCCGGACCTTTTCCACTTGTTCAACCACTCGACAATCTCATACGTAAAATATACGATTGTTTATCTTACGCGGATTACGGTTATTACGGGTAATCGTCTCACGGGTTTTGTCGCGCGTTTAGTTTGTTACTTTAACGAAGCCCGGGCGCCTCCACGGACCTGATGACTCGGCCGCTAGCCTGGCTGTCCACTTGGTTGTCGAGGCGCTTCTGCTCCTACGAGACTCCGAAGGGCCGGCTATGGGCGTCACAGGGCGTGGATCAACCCGAATACGCCCCTTAATGAAACGTGGGACTTTCGCCCAGGCGACATCTATCGAGAGTTGCGAGTAACTATAATACGAAACGCCTCTCGTCTTCGTCTTCATCTCCCTTGCCAGCTTTGCGCTTACGCGGGCGACCTTTTTTCTCGGATTCCCTGGGAAATCTTTTCGTCCTTGTCTTTGCTTGGCGAATTTTTAACGTTATTCGGTGCGTTCTTCTCGTTTCCGCTTATGCGAGAATCCGTGCTCGATGGCTCCTCACGGGGCGGGGGAGGGATGCAGGGACGTAGGGGCGGGATTTCTTCCCCTTCCGCGGGAAAGGCAAAAACCAACCAGGTAGGAGTCCCCACCCCTCCAACGCTTTCGGTCTGCCACTCGAGCCAACTTCATCAAGCCCCACCTCGGATACCAGGTGCAGCTTATCCCCCTACCGCGAGGAATACTGAGCTTCGCGGCCCCTTCTACGAGTACATTATTTATTATCATTTTTTTTTGCTTTCCAAACCGTTTCAACCCTCCTTTTCAGACTCTCATGACGATGTCGCGGCTGCTGCTGCTTCTGCTTGCGCTGCTGCTGATGATGATAATGATAATGATGATGACGGGGGGATGATGTTCTCTCATCCCTCTAGATTTCCTTCTATAACATGGATATTTCACTACAACATGGAACTACTCACCAGATCGGGTGGAATTCGGTATTACTCGGTGAAACCCCGAATCGGCTGGACGAATTTACCGATCTTATGTGTACGTGCATCAACGTCTTTTGTTACACGCTGAGCATGACTTCGAAATGAAAATTATCCGTATCACTTAAGGACGAGTACACGAGGCTTCATGCGAGCGTCGGGGGACTACGGCTCGATATTCAAATTTTACGGTCAGTGGCGTGAGAATATTTGGCGATGGGAATCTCCTTCGACATGAGTAACTACGTTGCAACGAATGAACTGCACCCCCTACGAGGAGGGTAACATGTTTTATTCATTGTATTTACAGATTAGCATCGTGATAACGGGGATTTACTGTACGCGATGCTGATATTTGAATGAAAATAAGCATGAGCTATCGAGGTATTCAAAATTAACGACGATTATGTTTGGAACGAGAATTTAATTAGATCTTTCATTAAAAATAATTTAATGGATGCAAGTTTTACGGTCTCGAGGATACAACAGCGCCACCTTTTGGGCTCGATTAGCGTCACTGTGTCGTTGGACCAGAGATTAGAGGAGAGATCGCCAACGAGGTCGGGGAAGCCGTTTCACCGACTTGGTGCGCCGCCAACCAGGGGGCCGGCGAACTAGCTCCCCCCCGGGGCGTATATATAGTAATAGCACAATGCTAAATTCGTATCGTCGCCGTCATAGCGGGTGACATTTTCGAGCCGGAGCTACATCGGCAAGGCCATACTCGGTCGTATGCTGAGAGGGGGACGTCAGAGGTGGTCAGAGCGTAGTGGGGAATATCCGAACAGGGCGCATCATTGAAATAAGATGTTACGACAGCGAGACCCACGTGTATTTTCTCGCCACCGTAATTTAAAGGGAAACTCGTTCTTACGAAATAACTCGTTTATTTTCTACTTTTGATTAAGGATGGTCATGAACAAATTTGTAGGAAATTTAATTATCTAGCGGTTTTTTCATAACAATTCTTCGTCTCTGATCAATATTTTCGACTTTAATCTGAAAGAGCAAACCAAATCAAATAATGGTGTTGTCTCGTTTACTTTTCTAAGTTTAGCGCGCGAAGGGGGGGGGGGGGGGGGTAGATACTTCGATATTAAAAAAAGCATATTTTTGATAATTTTTTTTGCGACACCGCTAATGTACATTTATTTCTATAATAACTACTAAATAACGTAACACTCGAAGAATAGGCTATAAAATTTTCATTAACTTTTATAAGCAAATGAGCCATTGACGGAGAATCTCTGCAGACGTCTAGAAAAAAAAGTTTTATTGCGGTGCACACCATAAGCGGATCATCTGAAACCGAAGATCCAAAATGATTTCATTAGGTGATAAGTTATAACAACAGCAGGTTATAACAACGAATATTTGTTTTCATTGATTGGTCAATATTTTACAGCACTCAGAAGTCAAAGTACTGATTTTTCATCAAAAAAATTGAAAATGTTGCCATTTTTAAATGATACAAAATTTGAAAAAAGTCTTGACGTCATAACCTGCAGAAATGTATCACCTAATAAAATCATTTTGGTTCTTTGGTCTCAAATGATACAGTGATAAGTTATGATGGGTACGGCAATGACACTTTTTTTTTTAAACGTCCGCAGAGATTTTCCGTCAATGGCTCATTTGATCATAAAAGTTAATGAAAGTTTTATAAAATATTCTCCAAATGTTACGTTATTGAGTAGTTATTATAAAAATAAGTGTATATTAACTCTGTCGTAAAAAAAAAAATGATCAAAAATATGCTTTTTTTCTATCCAATTTACCTCCCGCCCCCCTTTGGGAGTATTAACGAACTTTTTCGCAATCTTTGTTTTTTTACCGTAATGTTTGTAACGTTGTTTCAAAAAAGTACCATGTCGACAAAGTCAAGTTATCAATTGCCAAATTATCTAATTGTAAACAAGTAAAACTGAAATTGTACAATCAGGATTACATATATGAATAATGTCGTTAATTATTTTTTTAAAGACACAATTTTCAATTGAAACCGCATGGGTTATTGGGAACAGTTTGCCACTTTTTATAATTTTTCGTTTCATGCGTTGAATGCATTCATCGTTTCATGGCTCTCGACCATCGAGTTAAAAATCGTTGTTAATGGGGAAGCCTGCTTTAGAGGCTTCAAAAAATCTATTTTTTTGAGGAATTTTCAGGGAAGGAAATAAATATTTAATTGAATCGAAACTTTCAGGTTCTGTTGTTATATATTTCAACATTTTTCTCAATTTTTTTCATTAAATTATATGTCATAATATGCCGGGTACAAGCATTTCGCCGAGACCTAAAAAATCTAAAAAAAGTGAGAAATTCAACAATTTTTCGCAACTTAAAAAAAAAAATTTTTTTTCCAAAAAAATATTATTTTTTTTAAGTTGCGAAAAATTGTTGAATTTCTCACTTTTTTTTAGATTTTTTAGGTTTAACTAAAATCTATACTATTGAAAATATAAATTTGATCTGGTTTTTTTGTTTCAGATGGAAATTGTGACCTGCATCTTTCCCGCCACACGACAGATGCACGCTCGAGGCGCCTCGGCGAAATGCTTGTACCCGGCATATTATGACATATAATTTAATGAAAAAAATTGAGAAAAATGTTGAAATATATAACAACAAAACCTGAAAGTTTCGATTCAATTAAATATTTATTTCCTTCCCTGAAAATTCCTCAAAAAAATAGATTTTTTGAAGCCTCTAAAGCAGGCTTCCCCATTAACAACGATTTTTAACTCGATGGTCGAGAGCCATGAAACGATGAATGCATTCAACGCATGAAACGAAAAATTATAAAAAGTGGCAAACTGTTCCCAATAACCCATGCGGTTTCAATTGAAAATTGTGTCTTTAAAAAAATAATTAACGACATTATTCATATATGTAATCCTGATTGTACAATTTCAGTTTTACTTGTTTACAATTAGATAATTTGGCAATTGATAACTTGACTTTGTCGACATGGTACTTTTTTGAAACAACGTTACAAACATTACGGTAAAAAAACAAAGATTGCGAAAAAGTTCGTTAATATACTCCCAAAGGGGGGCGGGAGGTAAATTGGATAGAAAAAAAGCATATTTTTGATCATTTTTTTTTTTACGACAGAGTTAATATACACTTATTTTTATAATAACTACTCAATAACGTAACATTTGGAGAATATTTTATAAAACTTTCATTAACTTTTATGTCCTATGACTTTTGTCAGAGGTTTTCCAATGGCGCGTCAATCTAATATTTAATGACGAAGTCGTTCCCGGGCTGTCCCGGAGGTTTTTTTAAACTTCACTTCGTTGATTTTTCATGTTCGCAACTAATAAATACAAAAATCGTTCCCGACTCGTGTCGGAGGCTCGCTGAGCGGCGTTTTTGTGGGGGGTGGTGCTGATTGCCTTCTCGTGGTGCCCCCTGAAAACGAGTGCACTTATCATACGCATAAAATATATAGTCGATATGCATAGTAAATCTATTGTAGGGTGGTTTTTAATTAGGAACTTCATGTTTATATATATTTTTTTTAATGTCGGAATTTCTTTGGTATCACCCTCGAAAATTAATGATCATAAGTAGAAAAAAAATTAGTCGCAATCGCGAAGTTGACCGATAATGGCTTTTTTGAGCCAGCCATGAGAAGCCATTTTTACGTAGTAAATATTGGATTCACAGAAATTTTACAAGAAACCTTTTTTGTAGAACATCAAATTTTCTACAAAATTGTGATGGGGGATTTTTGTATCATGTATAGTTTTGAAGAAATATAAAATGTCCCCAACAATATTCCAAATGCATTTTGTTTTTTCAAATTCGATTGCTTGTCGCCCCGGGTTAGACTTATCGGGCAAATTCCCGATTGCGACCAATTTATTTTCTATTCATATCGATTACTTTTCAAGGGCAATACCAAAAAAATTCCGAGATCACCCAATTAAGAACCATCCTAATATATAGTCATTATTATTTTTTACGCTTTGCGCGTAAACTGTGTAAATTTATACAACTATCACAATTCGTGGTATTCCGTACAGATCAGTGCACTCGGCTAAACAGTCAGCAAAATTGAGTACGTTAGTGTGTAATTGTGGGCGAATTGGAATAATAATGTATCAGAGACAGCATTCCAGCATTCCAAATTGCTGCAATCTTTTTTTCATTGTGATCCGAATGATTAAAATAGTCGCTTTCGCTAAAGGTCAATGAGAGGGTCAATTTTTGTTAAATGAATTTTTCGAGGATGAAATTTTTGTTCTTGTCAATAATCCATATGTTTCCGACTGAAAATGTTGATCATTGCAAACAAAAATAAAGCGAAAATTATTTATTATTTTGAAACAATAAATTTTTTTTTCGAGAGCTAATTTTTATTCATTATTTGAGGATAACATTTATTCTTCGATCGATAATCCATATTTTTCACCAACAAAATGGTGGGTTCCGGTTATCAATATCAAAACAAAGTATTGCACAGCATTTGTTTACACCCCCCCCCCCCCCAATTGAATTATTGGAGGCTTATTGATATTTTATACATGTGGCGAATTCATTTCACTTCGATCGATGCTCGGTTCGATGAATTTATCGGTAATTACAGAGACAAAGTTGATTTGTCGAAAAATTGAAAATATAATAAAACCCAGGTTTCTCGATGGATTTAGCTAAAAAATCGCGACTATTGCAAAAATTACATATGCATAAGGCACAGAATGTGTGCAAAACTTGGGGGCTGTAGCTTACGCCGTTGTCGAGTTATAAGCGTTTGAATTTTGGATGGTCGATTCATCCATTCGCACCCACACATACAGACCCATACGTACACACAGACACGCATGCACATGCACATAGAGACACGCGCCCGCGATGCCCGGCCCGACGGCCGTTGAAACGTTACGTTTCATTTTTGTTGAGTAGATCGAAATGGCTCATCTACACTCGGGCGTTCCCACTTGTCGTACACGCCATATACGCCACACAACCATGCGTCTCGTTCCGCCCGCTCCCCGCGTACATCGAGCCGTAGATCGACGCTGGCCGCTGGGCTTGGCTGGGTTCCACCGGGCTCTGGCCTCCCGTTGAGGCTCACGCTTGAGCCTGACACCCGGTATATTCTGTTGGACTCCATTGGAACCTCGGCTCGGCGGATCCCGCTACAATTCGGAAAAATTCGGGGCCAACCGAACTCCACGGCGTTGGCGATCTCTCCTCTAATCTCTGGTTGGACCGTCGCGTGCTGGTGATATATCGATGGTCGCAACATTATTCCCAGTCGGTAAGGCAGATTTCTCCGCGGGAACCCGGTCGCTTGAATTGCGATCACTTACGATGTTGACTCACAGCGGAGCGAGAGAGAAGGAAATAGCGTTTGTAGTCCATCGTCTTAAATAAGGCTCCGGGTTAGTTGCAGTGCGTAGGTCTGAAGAGGTCTCTAGTGGGCCTACGTTCATCACTTTCGAACTTGCGCGCACCTGCTTTTTGTTTTACTCGTACGCGCTCATTACCGACCGAGCGGGAAGTACCCAGTCCAGTTGCGGAGGCACGAGATGAAGGGACGGGTGAGAAGTACCCATGGTCGCCGCTACGCAGCGCATGGAGACTGCTTTCTCTCGCACGCGAAACGCAAGAAGACTGTTATAAATAAGGGACCCTACGCAAGGTCCGATGGAGTGATCGTTGGGTACACATGAAGAGCTTCCGTCTAGCTCGATGTGCGAAACACGATTTTCTCCATTTTCCGACTCTACAGATTCCATCTGTTTTTCCATTCGTCCAGTTCCATTCTGGCGAGTATCATTTTTAATTGTTACAAATTTATGTTTAATTAAAATGATCATTGGAAGAGAGTGGCGCAGGTCCCCATCGTGGGACGAGCCAAACCAGGCTTAAAAAAAAAAAATGATCATTGTCGTAAAGTGACGATGGTTGCTGCACGAAACGGATATATTTGATATGCCAGAGTCAAAGATATGTCTTCGACCTTCAAGCGGCAAATACTCTGAATAAATGTTCATTGTCGACCGCTTACATATCATAGTCTTCGATGGCGGGGTGAGCAAAGGGTGATGGTTGTGGAAATCGTGTGGCCAATCAGCAGCTCAAGCGCAACGTTCGGTGCGAGAATCGCTGCTTAACGGTTTCGCAATCATGTAAGCTCTTCTGTAAGCTCATGTAAGAAATCATGTGGGCTCTTCATTATGTATTTAACCCTTCGACTGCACACTTCCGCCACCGATCTATAACTGCATACCGGGTCAGAACGACCCAAGGCGATTTTCAAACCGTTGTACCTCGGTAAATATGCATTTTTTCGTTTTTTTGTAGAGTCATTTTTTGCAGTAAATTATGTATATTTTATGGCCCGAAACTTGTTTTTGGCCGAAACCTAAAATTAAATGCCAAAACATTCGTCCAAAGTGGGGCATATGTTGAAAAATGCATGATTACACAAAAAAATCGTATTTAAAAAAAAATCAATTTTCAAAAAAAATCCTTTGGGGCTTTTCAAGAGGAAGGTACGTAGATACGAAAAAAAAATATAACGTCGACCAACCTTCCAAAAAATGAATTAATCCTATGGGTTGAAAGTAGGCATTTTCGGAGTAGTGAAAACTGGGAAAAAAAATAACTCCAACGACTGATTAACCATAAAAAACGTATATTTTTGATTTTTTTCTCTTCTATAATATAAAATTATTTCTGTTTACGGCAATCGACACACAAATACATTCGGTGCAGGTTACACGAAGGTCTTTTACAGCTCGGGCACTGGTGTTTTGTTTTGTGATCGTCTTTCTTATCACACAAACCGCACCTGACGCGTTTTTTTAACTCTGGCCTTTCCTCTACATTTTGCGGGGGCTCTTTTTCGTTGTTTAAAATCATTTTAATACTGGCCGCTATACCAAGTCTTAAAGTGGGGTTCTGTTGCAGCCTCCTTTCAAGAAAAGGCCGCAGTAGACCATGAGCAATTTTTTTTTGGCATTCCCGACCCGACAACTTTTCTTTATCTTCATTCGAGTTTACTTTTGCACACGTATGGAAAATACGCACTCATATCATCGAATTCATCTCCATCACTATCAGTTGGCTGCTCACTCATGTAATCGATGTCATCGCCTTCTTCTTCAGACATATCTTGGCCGAAATCGTCGTCCTCATCCGATTCTTGGAGTGAAAAACGCTCCGTTTGGAGATTTCGTTCCTTATTCGACATCCTAAATTCATAATTTATTATAATAGAGCAAAATAACATAAATCTATTAGCTTTTACTATCATAACAGACTTACTTTTGAAGCTTCCACACAAAATTTCACAGAAAAAAAAAATCGGGTTTTTAACGCAAAACTGCACACATTGGGTCAAAACGACCCAACGACTTTTTGGAGCGGCTGCCCTATGTACACTGGCAGGGTCTGGGGAAGGGGCATAGTGTCCGGCTATAGAGTAAGGGTGGGGGCAAAATTAGGTGTCGAGATTTGGTTGATTAGACCCCCCCCCCCCCCCCCATCTGTGATACAATCGACGGAAGAAAACTTGCTGGGTCATAATGACCCCGAATGCAGTCGAAGGGTTAAAACTCGAATTAGGAGCCAAAGGTTGAGACTCACTGGTGGGTCGTGTGCAGAGCTCTCCCCCCTACATTGGGTACCTAGTAGAGCTGAGTCAGTAAGGCGCGCCAATTACCGGATAGAAGATCTGACGAGAGGAAGTTCTGACAGTGGAATTTTGGCGAGTGGAAGTTTGAACTGTCCTCGCACGACGATCAAGGAGCTTTGCCACGGGATGGTCCATGCTTCCACTCGCCCAAATTTCTCATCTCTGGTACTATTATGCCGGTTGCCACTCAACAGGGGCGGCGAAAGAGCCTCGTATCACCGTTCGACAAACAACGCCGGGAGATAGGTAATCCGGTGAACACGTCTGTCTCACTGGTTGCCATTCAACAGGCGCGATAACAAAAGTTTTGCGCTATCAAATAATGAATTCCACCCGGGCGATGGGCAACCTGGAATGTACGACTGTGTCAACAGTTTTCACTCAACAGACGCTGTAAGAATGTTTTGATTTTTGGCAACACTCGGAAACGAAACTGCGATTCCATTGATCATCGATTTTATTAGATTTTTTGGTCCTCTAAACATTCATAATTTACACAACAGACAGTTCATAATATAGTTGCATCATAATTTTACAATGTATATTATAATTTCAGCGATATTTCTTACATCATACGACACAATAATGTTCATTACAATCATAGATCTCGTCTGTCATCGCCGACAATAATACACGATTTCAAACTCGAACTCCAAACACGTCTTTCCCGTCGCGACATTCGTTTTTTTTTCGCGACATTCGAAGTCCTACCAAAAAGTTTTTCCATACAAAAATACAAGTTCCTCGTCTGTATAGCTTTCAAAGCTTCGTCGCAAGCTCCCGGAATTTCTCTGGACTACCGAATTTCAAGTTCCTTCCAATTCTCATCGATTCGATGACGACGCGATATATCCATCCGTCTCTGAGCCACCGCACTCGAGCAACGAAGTGCCCGCGCTATCGTTGAATTGACATTAAGATACATGAACGAGTTACCAACATCTCACCTATTTCCCCATTGCTACAACCACCCCCGAACCCCCTCGCGCATTTATTTTTATAGCGATCTAAATTTATTTCATTAATTTACTTTTACAATTATTATTTTATTATTATTATTATTGGTACTATTATTATTATTTTTATTAATACACGTAAAATATCATCGGTTGAATATTATTTGTTTCTTTTTTTTTCGCATCGTCGAAAATATCAGGTCGCACTACTTGTAATTCGTTTTAGTCATAACCTCGCAATTTTAGTGTCGAAAAAACGTTCTTAAGTCAATGCAGAGAAACGTGTGACGTCTCTTATTTCTTCATTTTTTTCTTTGTCTTTGTCTTTATTAGCTTTATCGACTTGGTATCCTCGATTTCAATGCACAGTCGGACCTTGAAACTTCGTCAATTCGTTATCCAACCTCGATCTTACGTGGAATTAAATAGTTTTAGAACTTTCTCGCTCTTGGCAGTCCTATTATTGGGGTATCTGTGGTTTTTATTTTTATTTGTTTCGATTATTTTCTTCTCAGCTCATTGTGTTCGTTTCGACGAACCCGGCGCCGGCGGTCTGAGTCACCGTCGGGACTTTGATCTATCCGGCATTTTTCTTTGTTCTATACACACATTCTGTACGACGAATGAGGTTCGGGGGCGCGAAAATCACTCGCAGAGTGAAATTTCGCTCTCCTCTTCATTCAAGCGTCAATCGAATGACGATTTTTTTTGTGTGCGCTTAGACGTGACACAACTAGAACATTGAATCTCTAAATTCGCAGCAATATGCATAATATATATAATATATCCATTGTTTCGTTCGGTAGATGCTAAAAAGTTTGCACAGTTATGGTCCGCGATAGAAGCCGATAACGCAAGATGCTAAAGGCGGAATGACGAGATTACGCGAGTCAACGTTTCTTCTTCTTCGCAAATTCTTCTCTCCGGTCTCTCTCGCTTTGTTTTTTTTTCATAATTATGTTTCATTTAATTTCACGTGTCCGGCGGCAGATATAGTCACACGAGTCGTTAATTCGAAATAGAATTATCTCACAATTTCATTATTCATATCGTCATCGATCGAACGCTAACAATTTTCTAAGAGTAACATCTCATTTATTTTTATATCGAGTCTAATTTCTACCAACCAAAAATTTCATGCACATAAATTTAAAAAACATGTTTGATATTAAAAAAAAAAAGTAACATTCGTTACTTTTATCTTTGAGAATGTATTATCGTTAAAATTGATACAAAATCAAATGAACGAACAAATTTGTGGAAAAAATGGATATATCCCGGTTGTCATTCTTACTAAACGATATTGCCAAAATTATGATGCGAATGAATTATAAATTTTTCATTTTGAAATAACGATAGTCGTCGATATCTGATCGTCAGTAGAGCGATATCGCTCACGCGTAATTGTGTTCGTGTGACAGTGATGGATGCGTACCACGACGGTCTACGAGGGTACTTAGCGTATGTTAGTGCTAAACCATTAACACAATTGTTAACACACCGATCTTAGAAGCTACGATTTAATTACGCTCTCTTATGCCATGTCTTTAGGACTGTCCCTATAAATAGGTCAATATTTCAAGTACATTTCCATATATTTATATATATTTCGATTATTAATTAACGATTCTCTAAAACACTTTTCTCTTACACGTGTAAATTGCTATATATCAAATATTTCGAGTATGGTTGTGGTTTTATAATTAATATCTTTTTAAATCAAATAAATTTAATGAAATTAATCATTCATAACGTGTGTGTATATATATATATATATATATATATATATACTGAATACGCTTATGGCATATGACGATGTCGTCGTTACACGTTTTTACGATTACAATAACTTTTACAATTTAGCCAGTATGGGTATGGGATGGAAATGGGAAGTGTGCGTCTGCACGAACGTCTGCGTACTTTTTTTTATATCGATCTTATTTCATTCGCACGGAACTCCCGTCATACGGCCGAAGAGTTTCATTCTTCGTCTACGAGAGCGCTTGGCGAAGAATTCAAACTGGTCTTCTCGGTGCAGTACGGATGTATGTG
>OZ020168.1:5162184-5220543 GCA_963971145.1 Sussaba pulchella
GTGACAATTTCTCGTGGCGACTGATGAGACACCGGTAATAATGGCATTTAATTTTAATGATTGTTGAGCGAGAGCATCGCGTGAAAAATCCTTCATCGGTGTCGTTGCGGTTTCGCAAAGCCGCGCGATCCGCATGAATCGAGAAAATCGATTTAATTTATTACTACGAAAAATCGGCAGCGTAAAGTTAAAATCCGCAAGCTCGAGAAAAAAGTTTCCCGCTGACTACGTGATGCCTGCCGTGTTTTTCGGGTCGTTGCGCAATCGCTTTCATCGCCATGCCGCGAGAATTCACGGAGAAGAGAAAGACAGAAAATACGAGAGGAAAAAATTTATAAAAAATTCAACGTAAAATATTGTAGAGGAATGAAAGAAAAAAATGGTATAAAAAGTTTTGCTGCAATCATGAGTGAATTAATAAGATTCATTGTCGCATTTTATCGATGTAACATAACAGCCAAGACCGAGTAACTTTTTTCTACCACTATTTTTCAGTAGAACAAACCCACAAGCGGTAGCCCGGAGATACGAAATATTTAAGTAAGAGAAAGAAAATTGAAAAGATTCGTAATAAAAAAGAGAATAATAATTCCCTCGTTAAGCACCGCAACAAAACGTCCGTTCACTTCTCCTGACAGCTCTGCATGTGTGTGTGTGCGAGTGTGTGAAAGAGTACATGAGTGCGTGTGTGTTTACTGTACCTGAAGCGTTTGGTTCACCAGAACTGTCGTTAAAATTTAATTTTCAACGATCGATCAATCATTTTTTATCTTCCAAGCTCCGTTGAGGCTGGTAAATCAGAAAAAAAATGAATTTACTTATATACATTTTTTATTTTTAGATTTTTTGCCGAGTTTCCGCGCAATTTCTCTCGGTATTAATTTTCCCAACGTATTATTAATGGGATTAGTGTCGTCGAGGGGCGTACAGGTATTCATTTATTTTATTTTTCTCCAACTGTCACTCGCGCTTAAGTATATGTTTCACGCTCGGCTGATCTACGGTATCGAAAAGAAACATTGTATCTTTGGAATTTCTATTAATTTCCATCTGTAAGCATTTCTATTATTTCTGTCTTGTCGCAAATTATTGAGAAAAAAATGTTTCAGTGTTTTTACAGAATTTCGTTCCTTGCAATTTTAAAGCTCCGCACGAAAAATATCTCAAAATATGTATTATGTATTTCAAACGAGGAAATTTAATATTTTAATCCTTCGGTTAATGAATTTTTATAATTATCGCAGTAATGCGTTCCACGGAAAATTTTACGAAAGACAACTCAACGTAATTTGAGATTTAAATGGAAAATAAAAAAAGAAAATTAATAGTTGAGGAGTAAAGCGAATACTGTTAGCGCGTAATGAACGGTGAATTTAATACGCGTACTCGATCGTGCTGCTGTTCTCTTTTTGGGTGCCCGGAAATATTATATACATTAGACTGGCCCTTATTCAAGTGACTTTCGAATTTTGACGACGCTCACTGATAATATGTTTCCAAATAATTAAAAAAAAATCTTCCCAAAAGTACTCCGCTCTGTCTCAATATTAAGGGGTGCACCTGGCCTCCTACTTTTCCCCATTTGATTAACATAGGATTTTTATCGACTTTCTTTCATAATTATGTAGCACTGCCAATAAACATGCGAAAAATATGAACCTAGTACGGTTTTTTAGAGAAATACACGTACTTTTTCAACAAATTTTTATTTTTTTAAAATTCAAAATGGCGGATCCGATATGGTGACTTAAAAAATCGATATTCATCAAATGGCACAAGATTGCATTGAAACTGGTTGTACATGGGGTTTTTGGGTCCCTGGAGTGAAATTTTGTATCGAAAGTATAAATTCAATATAGCCGAAGAAACTAAAATTGTCCAAATTTGGTTATTCTTTATATTTTTGATATTTCTTAGATTTGAGTGACGCGCCTGTGCGGCGGTAATACAAACCACACCGATTTATTCTATGATATAAAATAAATACAAGCTTTTTGGAGCTTGATCCAGCTCTCTGGCATCTGAACGAATTTTCCCAGTATGACGAGATATTTCATCACCCCTCCTTTTTTTAATAGATATTATTTTAATAATTGTTATAAATTTGGAATTTTCACATCATTTTCCGTAAACAAATCGTAATAAACGTCGCCTGTGCGTCACTCGAATTTAAGAAATATCAAAAGTATAAAGAATGACCAAATTTGGACAATTTTGGTTTCTTCGGCCATATTGAATTTATACTTTCGATACAAAATTTCACTCGAGGGACCTAAGAAACCCATGTACAACCAGTTTCAATGCAATCTTGTGCCAAATTTGATGAATATCGATTTTTTAAGCCGCCATATTGGATCCGCCATTTTGAATTTAAAAAAAATTAAAATTTGTTGAAAAAGTACGTGTATTTCTCTAAAAAACCGTACTAGGTTCATATTTTTCGCATGTTTATTGGCAGTGCTACATAATTATGGAAGAAAGTCGATAAAAATCCTATGTTAATCAAATGGGAAAAAGTCGGAGGCCGGGTGCACCCCTTAATATTGAGACAGAGCGGGGTACTTTCGGGAGGATTTTTTTTTAATTATTTGGAAACATATTATCGGTGAGCGTCGTCAAAATTCGGAAGTCCCTTGAATAAGGGCCAGTCTAATATACATATGCCATAAACTACTAACGCATAGTGTATTAAAAATAGAAAATAAAACTGTGTTACGTACGGAGTATCCATAGATTATTACTTACGAGAGACCAAAAGTGCGAGAGGAAGGATAAGAAAAATACGAATGAGATTACGAAATGTCAAAAAAATGATAAATAACTTTAAAAAAAAAAAAAATGATGATCGTCGTATAGCGAGTATTATTGTGAAATTCGATGTATCGTAACAGAGCAGCACGAATAAACATGGCCTAAAACGAATGTGAATTTATTATCAATTTGTCGCTGCATCATTTGTGTTACGATCAATTGTGAAATATTATTATGAGACTTGATTATCGACGCGCCGATCGAATTGACGGCGTCGCACGGGTTCGACTGTACAGCACACAACCGGTTAAGATTTAGACTTCTAGGAAAACGATAATCGAATCGGAAAACCCTAGTGGTCGTTTTGATGCAGTGGGGACGAAGCGGGGACCAATGAGCGATCGCTGCCTCCCACCACCGGTTCGCTGACGCGTTGCTTCTCCGTCGATCTCGCAGCCGCAACGGTTCTAACCCACGTTCGTAAAACGGAGAGGGGTCTCTCGTCTCGTCTCTCGTTATTAACTTACTCGATCATTTACTGTACGGAACAAATGCATGGAGCATGAAACAGCGCAACGCGCGATAAAGATCTTAATCCCAGCAAACCTCGACGATATACATACAACACTACCATATCGCGTATCTCTTGGCTACTGTGCACTTGTTAGCTAGCTCATAAAAAATTCAAGTAGCATCTTATTGAATGGCTCGACACTTAGAGCACGTCTTTTTTCATAGAAGCTTAATATTTCTCAAGATTTCGAAGAGCAACTGCAGTAGATTATAATACGAAATTAAACATAACGATTCAATTCAAATTCTTATAAAAGACTTAATTTTTCATTTTAATCGAATAATCTTTATCTAAATTTTGTCACCACTTAGACCAAAATTATTACCATCAATTAATTGTTTCATCAACGAAGAACATATAATCAAAATATTCCGCGTCGAACCCACGATATTTCCTCCAAGCCGTCGCCAATGAACTTGAAAAGCGTTGAGCAAAATGAACTAATGGAAAAATCTCACTGACGATTTCTCGGGTCTTCCCCCACAACGAAAAATGCCACGACGGTCATTTGCGAGAAACGCTGATGGCATTTGTGCTTATGAAACGGCCCCGGGTTCCGATGACATCACATTCGGAGCACCATTGCAGTTATGGGCTCTATAGTAATAACTACGTTTCGAGCCACGTGGCTGCAATGTGTGCGTGCAACAACACTTGGCGCGCTTATGCTTTTGCTAAGTCTTCGTGGCATTCGTTCTTGCACGTAGGTTTTGCGCTTGGGACAGTCTCGTACCGGGACTATACACATGCTGTTCATGCATATATATACGTATATACATGTATATTGTACATGTATGTGTGAGTTTTCTTACGTTCTTTCCTCGTCATTGGCGATAGTGCAGCGCCGCAGCAGCCAAAGGCCGTAGCAATAGCAATAGCGGCAACAGTTTTGCACAGCGGTCTATCTCTTAAGCATACGTCCTTGTCCTTTCCACTCTTCATCTCTTTCTTTCTCTCTCACGCTCTTAAAATTCCACCAGATCTTCTCTCGGCTCTCTCTTTGCTCTCTCTCTCTCTCTCTCTCTCTCTCTCTCTCTCTCTCTCTCTCTCTCACTGGCGTTTAGTAGTTTAACCGTATAGCGACAGCCTCTGTAATACATTCTTTTTAACTGGTCGAGCTCGGCAGCACACAAACCCATCGGTTCGTTGTAGCAGAGACGCTTGTACGTGTATGGGGCGTTTCACGATAAATCGGCATGGTTGCGAGCCACGTATTTTTTTATTTCTCTATTTTTCGTCCTTTTAGTATATTCTGGGGCTGTATGGGAACGCACTCCGCCGAAAAATTCAGATTTTTGGTTGAAAGTTCGTTTAGTTGGGATTAGGAAGAATTATTGTTTCAAAAATTACATCGATGATGCCATTTATTCGAAATTTTACCGTAGATTCTTCGTTGCGATACAATTTTGAATTCAAATTCAATTTCAGCTCTCTTATTCCGATTTTTTTTTTCAGAGTAGCATCGAAAATTTCGTTTCCTAACGAAGAATTTACTGTGAAATAGATTCTAAAAAACGATCATCAACGTAGGTTTTATAATCAACATTCTTGTTTATTATGACCAAATCAATAGTCAGAAACGAACAAAAAAATTCGCATGGAGTTTATTTTTCATATGATCGTCGAACATTTTAAAAGGTGAAAAAGAATTGAAAACAAGAAGAGAGTCCGTCGATTTGTCGTGGAATTTCCCGTGTATATATATACCTACCGTGTTTGCACCCAGTTAGCGCGCGAGCGGTATCGCATTATGCCCCGACGACGAATACGACGGTCCGAGCGACAGTGTGCCAGACGGTACGAGTGTTCCGACCGCGTCAGACACTTGCCAGATACCCGGAGATCGTCGTCGGGGACCAATTGTTTCACCGAACCGCACGAACTCTCGTAGTCACCCGAAAAAAGGCTCCTGGAAATGTGAACAGGATGGGAAAAACAGCTAGCAAACTCAAGTCACGAAGAAGTCAAAGTTAGTGAATTTTCAAAATGAAAAATTTTGCTCTCGGCGGTAATATGAAAGAAAAAAAAAAGAAAAAAAAATTATTCCTGGTGTAGTGAAAAAAGTGTGAGAATTATATATTGTTCTTGTCGTATTTTTAATTTGTTTTATTGGTCCAAAGCACGTGATTGTGTTGTGTATTTCGATGAAAGATATGCGATCGAGAATTATAATTCTCGATGAGTCCGTCGTGTCGTCCGTCGACGAGGATTTATCAATTCGTCGATGGTATTGTGCGTGCGCGAGGATTCCGATTCACGTTTCGAATCAAGATTCTCGGGGCTGCGCTGGTCGATCGTACGAGAAAATTCAAATTTCGGACGCGTACAAACCGCGGATGGTCTTTTTGAATGAGGACCGTGGCGCTACGTGAGGTTCTTAACTTTGGGCAAACGTGAGACTGAAGGAGTGAGAAAAAAATACGAAACGATGGAGGGACCAAGAGAGAGAAAGAGAAAAATACCGAGCCGAAAATGAAAAAGAAGCAGGAAAAGAATATACTTTGAGCACGATTCCGGTTTTTATTGAAATCCGAGTCCACGTCAATTTGAGAAAAGGAGTTTTTATTTCTCGGGCCGAAATTAGCAGCTCGGAATGTGTATTTTACTTATTTCTCTTAAATTAATAACTCAAAGAGTTGAATAGTAGTGATAATACCGTAAATAGTTAAATAAAAGCGATCATAGTTACGTTAAATAAAAACGATGGAGAGACCAAAAAACCCAGAGAAAAATAACCAAGCCGCATAAAAACCAAGCAGAAACGAAAATTATAATTCGCGCACGATTCCGATTTTTATCGAAATCCAAGTGTTCGACAATCTAGCGAAACGTGTTTTTTTTTTCGGGGCCGAATTTAGCAGCTCGGAAGGTGTATTTTAGTTACGTCGGTTGTACGACGAGAAAAAGTCGCACAGCGTGAATACAGAACGAAACGTGGGGGAGCGTACGAAGTATGCGTAAGTTATCTCGTATCGGCAAACCGACGACGTCTTATCAGCATAGCCGGGTGTATCGCACGTTGCTTGCGAGTGTGTGATAGAGCGGAAGGTGTGTGCGTTACAACGATTCGGATCGTAAGTGTCGGGATCGAGAGTCGTGCGCACGCACACCTGCGCGCAACTCGACCACACAACGAGCTCCTGTTCGCGAACTTTTGTAACTCGCACGTAATTTTTTGATCGTTGTATGAAGGCTGTATGAAGCTCGCAGCGATCGAGCGCATTTGGCAACAAATGACGTTGCGGGGAAATTATTGATGCGCGAGTAAACTTTGTTCGAATGGGTGCAGGTACGCGAGATGTGTGAGCTCTCGATCGAAGAGGATGATGACGGAGATGGTTTTGGATCATGCGAATGAAGTTCTCACTAATGGCGTGGGCGATTGACGAGCGTTGGAAAGAGAGATTCAGGGTTTCAGATTCAGAGGAGAGATTAAGGATTGCAGATTCGGAAGAGAGATTCAGGATTTTAGATGCGGAAGAGAGATTCAGGATTTCAGATTCAAAGGAGAGATTGAGGATTGAAGATTCGGAAGAGAGATCCAGGATTGTAGATGCAGAAGCGAGATTCAGGAGTTCAGATTAGCGTCTAAAAATGAAGGTCGGGCGATCAGCTGGTTTCTATTGAAAATTGCTAGATTAAAAACGCCGTTCCAAAATATTTTAAGTTTGTTGCTCTAATAAAAAAGATAAACCTTTCCATTAGGTATGCTATGTAATTTCGTTTGGAAGACTGCCTCAGCTGGCTTGGCAGAAACCGATCAAACCAATTTCAGATCGAGTTTGATAAAATCAGGGTTTATGCCCAAAAATTCACTCAATTCAAGGTTGCAAAGCATTTCTATGATAATTTACGCGCTTCACATATTGAATTCGGTCTAAATGAATATTCCCAGAACGCGGAGGAAATAAGTTTTAACGAAATATAAACACTTTTCGGACATCCTACAGTAAAAGCGCCCATTTGAAACTAGTAAGTCTGTTGGTCGTTTAGTTTCAAACCCGAGTGTACGGTCAATGAGCAAATGTACTCACTCGAGGGCTCATTGTATACCTGAAGAGACCCCCGCGTGGAGAGCTCGAAAGGTGAATGGGACAACCAAACATGGTTAAGGCCGTGTTAAAGGCGCTGGTTGAATAGAGAAATAAAAAAGAGCAAATAATGATGAAAAGGGAAAAAAAGACATGAAAGAACGAGTCGAATGGTGGCCGTCATACGGTGAATTGCATGTTTGATGACTCGGAGTGTACACCACGTGTCCGCTCATACGTTCTGTCACTCTTTTTCTCCTGGTAATACATATAAATATATATATATTCGTATATATTTACGATCGCTATGTTTTTTTATCTTCTCGTCTGCCCACGCTTGTTGACCCTCCGTGTTCTCTTTAAGTTATCTCTCAATTATCGGATCCCCGACAATTCAATCGATTTTATGATCATATTCGCAGCCATCTTTTTTTTTCAATTCGTCATGGAATCTACATCGATTGAACCCTATAACTACGGCATTGGAAAATTAATATTATTGGTTTAATTAAAATTGGTATCAAAATTGAATAAGACAAAACTTTCGTGAAACAAGCTGAAACTTGCAATTTGCTTCCCCTGAATTTTCGGTAGTGCACGAAATCCTTCTATGAGGAAGCATCTCTCGATTTATTTCATTTTATTTTTTTTAATCTTCGGCTTCCTCATAAAGGAAGTTCCGTTCACTACCGAAAATTCAGGGGAAGCAAATTGCAAGTTTCAGCTTGCAGCTTGTTTTATGCAGGATATCCGTAGATCCTTCCCACCGTATAAAAACCGACTCGAACGTATATAAAAATTCAATGTGTCCCAAAATTCGAGCGCGTTGTTTAATTCCTATCTAATCTAGTAACAACTTAAGCTGACGGTTAGTTTGAGCGTGTGTATAAATTAGAGCACGTTCAGTCCAGAGGTTTTGAATTTTCAAGGGTTGGAACTTAGAAATTTCTAATTGCTCTAGAACTCGATCCGTTCTGCCGATCTCGGCCAAATTTGATATGTATTATAGCACAATGACATCCTATATTTGCAGAGAATTATGGTTCGATTGGTTGAAGTTAACGACAAATAGATCAAAAAAGTTGATTTTTTAAAAAATTCAAAAAATCATAAAATCTAAATTTATTGATGGATTCGGCTCAAATGCAATACCAACCGTCCTTGTACTCAATTCTATATGTAAAAAACTATTGAGCCGAATACGTCGAAATTTGCGAACGCTAGCGTGGCTACAGACATTTTTTGAAAAATCCAAAACGCTGTCGAAGCCGAACGAGTACGTCAATAATTGCGAAACTTACAGATTACATAGACATTAGAAGGCATCACATGTGTGGAAAATTTGAGTACGGTAGCTTGAACCGTTCTCGAGTTATGAACGTTTGAATTTTAGAGGGTGGTTACATACATACACACACACACACATACACACACACACACACACACACACATACATCCGGACATTTTTTCCAAATGTGTTTTCTGGATGTTTTAGGACATTCTAAGCCTATTGACATCAAAATCTCGAAAAAAAAATTTCGGACCGTCACAAAGCTTCCTTTATGAGGAAGCAAAATTAGAGAAATTTATTCGATATCGAATAATAGAATGCAATATTTTTTTGTTCCATCGAAGGTATAGCATGGAGCTTCCGGTTTCCATCGATGGGCGCTCTGCAGAATTTGGGAACGAGCGGTCGTCGCCGAAAGCGCGATGGGCTGCCGGGTTTCTCATCGACCAAGGAAATTCGAAATCACAAACGGCACACGATTCACCTGCAACCGGAAGTAATTATGCAGAAGGATCCGACGTTGGTCGTGACGCCCCCGTCGCCGGATCGACTGTCCAGAAGAACACGTCTGTGAGTACGCCCACGACATCGGATC
Source organism: Sussaba pulchella (assembly GCA_963971145.1). NCBI lineage: Eukaryota > Metazoa > Arthropoda > Insecta > Hymenoptera > Ichneumonidae > Sussaba > Sussaba pulchella. The sequence continues at coordinate 5,171,427 of OZ020168.1, forward strand.
CGATGTAGATAAGACGAGCTGAATCGAGTGTACGAGTGGATATTCACTGGAGAATGCGCCGGATAAAAGTGATTTCGGCTTCAAATAATTCCAGTGAATTCATTGCTGATTTAAGCAAATTTGCAACCGATCACATTACACGTGATTTCTATATTTTGTTTGGATTTCTGACTTCGCATGGTTTGGGGATTTCGCATGATTTTTTTATTCCGCGGGATTTCTTAATTTCGCGTAATTGCTCGATTTAGCGTGGTTTCTTGATTTTACGCGAATTCTTGATTTTGCGTGATTTCTTGATTTTACGCGAATTCTTGATTTTGCGTGATTTCTTAATTTACCGATTTCAAATGATGTCCTGTTTCGCCTAATTGCACGATTTCAAGTAATTTCACACCGAGATTTTACGTTGAATCCTAACAATTTCAAACGACTCGGACTAATTTCAAGCCATTCCGCGTTATTGTTATTCCCAACATAAAATTCACTCGATTCAATGCGTGATTTCTCGTGATTGCGTTTTGAGATAGCTCGACCGATTTCACGAATGGACAGCCGGTAGTCAGGGACGCCGTTCGACAAGCAACGATACGACGGAAGAGCGCGAGTGTCACACCTTAAGTATAACGCGATCGTGTGTGTGCGCGGCTAATCGTGAAGAAAAAGACGGAAATAGCTCGGCGATGAAGAGAAGCGAAAAATAAGATAATATCTTCTTGGGACCTGCTGGGAACGAGGAAGCCCCAACCGGTTATTTCCACGATCCTTCGGTCAATAACGAAATGGCGATCGGGTCCGAGCTCGGCGCACCCGTATACGGCCGGAGTTACAAGCGTAATCCCGCGCGCGATCCACTCGTCCGGTGTGAAACGCGCGGGCGGCCGCGCCGGCCAGACGGCGAGAAAGATCGACCGACCGATCTCGTGAAATCTTGTTTTCGTGAGAAAAAGAATGAAGCGCCTTTCCGTCGACCTCGGGCCGGCCGCGGAGAATCCCCGGAGAGGGAAGACGGTAGCGGAGGAAACTGAGAGCGTGAAAATGCAGCGATGCAGTGGGAAGTGCACCGACGGTCAGCCGGTTGCATCGCCTCAGGCGCTCGTCATTCTTATTTTATCCATCGGCGCATGTGTTTATTTGTACGAGGTATTCCAGGACAAATCGGCTGGGCCTGTTCGTGATTTCTTTTTTTTTTTTTTTGGCTTCCGTTTGACTCTCGAAGCGCAGTGGATTTTTTGCAGAATCTTTGAACAGTGGAGTTGGAGGAAAATTGAAAACTGCCCCCTTTTCTACTGATAGTAAACACCTACGTCGCCATTTTGAAGAAAATTGGGGTTTTTTGTGATTTTATTGGATCGAAAAAATAAGTTTGGTAAAGTTGAAGAGTGGGATCTTTATTGCAACTATTTTTTTGTTCGTTTATTATCATTTCTCTCTGATTGATAGGAAAAATGATTACATCAATTATAATGATAATAATGGGTAAAAAAATAATTGTATTACTAATTTCGTTACGGATTGATCGAAATTAGCCCGATTCGGTTGCACTGGGTCGCTGTAGACCCGAGCGATTTTTCTTCTGTCACATATCTCGGAAACCAAGTAGGGGAAAAATCCCTATCCCCACTCTAAAAAATCTTTAAGACGCTAGGACCCTCTGCGCTGAGCCACGTTCCCCCAGTGTGTTCCTAGCCGTCGTAGTGAAGAGATAGATTCCGCCTCGGGTCCGGAGCGACCCAGTGCAACCGAATCGTTGGTGCAAAGCCGTTTGGAGCATCAAGGTAAGCTATTGAAATTTTTCGAAATTTATGCTTATTTCTGGAAGAATATACACTTTTCTAGAGTATTTTATTGATTTTTCATATTTTATAGCATGTCGCAACGTTCAGCTCCGGAAGTTTCGAGGATCCTTCGGCCACATGTGAAGAAAATAAATTATTTGGATGTCGAGAGCGAAGACGAAATAGATTTCGTCAATGAACAATCAGAAGGATCGTCTGAATTCTCTTCCTCCGACGACTATAACAGTGAGAATGAGCCCGAAGAAGAAATAGACGAAGATAAGTCGGCGGTTTGCGATGAGCATCGATATTCGGTGTGTCAAGACTGTTTATGGTGAAAAAGTACCGTAATTTGATATGTAAGCTAATTATTTAGCATTCTCACCATTTCGTACGATTTTTTATGATAATAAAACACGTTTACTTCGAAGAACGCTGAGTTGATTCTTTATACTTCAAATTTCCACTTTCGAAAAAGTCGCAACTTGGCACCACAAACTTAAGCATTTCTTTCCCTTCTATCAAGTCCGTGATTTTCTCCGTGGAAAACCGTTTCTTCAACTTAATAATGCAATTGGAAATTTCCGAATATCTTGATTTGTTCAAAAGTTATGAATTTTTTAGTGAATGTCTCCATTTTCGAGAGGTGGGTGTGTTCAACAATGAAAATGAAATATTTAAACAAATTTTTTCGCAATCTTTATGGTGTGCCCTTAAAGTAGAAGTGTTTAAGAGTATATATGAATTTTATCAGATTTTTTTATTGAAAATTACGAGTTTTAATAGGCCTCGGGTCTCCAGCGACCCAGTGCAACCGAATCGGGTGCCGAAAATAAGTGCAACCGGAACGGGTTAGTAACGTAATTATTATTTTACCTATTATTATCATAACAATTATTTATACAATCATTTTTTTCGATCCCGGTCTTTTTTTCTTAATAAAAATGAAAAATCGAATTGTTTTTTCTTCGAATCGCCGCCCGCTGCTAATTGAAAGCAGATATTTTCTTTCTCCACTCTCGTCTTACTTTCATGCGTCGCCGAGAAGCAAAACGCAATCTCGTAAGAGGAGAGCGAAGCATCGCGATAATAAACTTCGAAAGATCGCGTCGCACGGTCAGCATTCGAGCTTTTGCAATCTGTTTCGTTCCACCGTAAAAATTCCTCGTCCTCATCTCCATTACCGTCCGAGCTCTCGGAAATGCTCGCGCTCGGCTTGCTGGCACTTCAAACTCTCGCGCTCGTTATCGCTCGGCGCTGGCAATATCGATAGGCTGACTCACGGGATCGTGGTGGAGCGCGCACGGGAAGTTGCGTTGCGTTTGATCTGCCAGGATCAATATCTATAGTGCTCTGTACACAGTCGCACCGTAGATATCGGCACGGTGAAACTGACCGAAGTATAACATTTCAATTAATACATTCTTTGAACACGTTGAAGAAATTAAAAATTAAACGAAAAAAAAGAAAAAAATAATAATAATAATATAATAATAATAATAATAATTAATTATTATAATAATAATATTAATAATAATGATAATATTATTATTACTATTAATATTAATAATAATGATAATATTATTATTACAATAATTAATTAATAATTTATTATTATTATTATTATTATTATTATATTATTATTATTATTATTATTATTATTATTATTATAAATAATAATTATAATAATAATAATAATAACTCCATCGTTCGCAATTTTCAAGAAGCAATATCGTCGATATATAACAAGAACTATAATGAAACGGAATACTGAAATAAATAAAAAATAACTTTAATATTTTGATAATTCAATAAAACTTGTCAAAGATAACAGTAATTTAATATAAACTCTGCTCGTACTTTGGACCGAGCTAAAGATTCCTTCGTCGAAATTAACCCGAGAAATAAGAACCGGGCAATGAACACGCTTCCCCGAATCGCTCATTCATTGCGTTTGCATCCTCGAGTTTCAACGAGAGCTGCAACAAAGATCTCCGACACGGAATACCACGTACGTGTCTCTCGGCAAAGATCAACGAAGCGTAAATAATTTATTCTCCGACGTTTGTTCATCGTCACAAACGTTTTCGTCGAATCGATTGACTGCAATTGATACGCGCGAGACGCTCCCGCGCGTAGTACGACAGTGGTGCTTATTGTGCGCTCACGAAAAATGCGTTTATCTTTCGGACGTATCTGTCACGTAAACACCACGTGGCGACGAACCGTGGTGCCCAAGAGTTTTTTTTTCACAGGCGGAGAAACCTGCAATGTTTCCTAATCTTCCAAACTCTTGAAACATTTTTGTTTCTTTTTCTAATTTTGTTTTACAACGAAGATGATCGTTTTCCGATTGTAGAGTCAATGAGGTATGCCTTGTCTGGAAAATCAAGAATTATGATGTTAATACAAGTTACAATTAATAGTTTTCCGACTAAACTGATTGTAGAGAGAATCTTAAATTTGAAATGATAATAATAATAATAATATTAATAATAATAATTATATTTAATATATTAATAATAATTATTATTATTATAACTGGAATATTTTTCAGTCACCAATTATTATTGTTGTAATTATTATCATCAATAATATAATAATGATAATTATTATTATTATCATTATAATAAATTAATAATAATAATAATTATATTTAATATATTGTAGCTAATTTTTCTTGATCGTCATTATAAATTGTGGATTGGGCCGGAGCGGGATCCATTTGGTCGGATTTTAAAGTCAGTAAACGTAGACCCGGGTTTTATTTTGTTTCAAATAACGAATTATTCCTTCTTTTATTTATTCATTCACTCCAATAAATCAATCTCACGTCATTCACGCATCATAAATTATCTCTGAGCCATTTGTTCCATCATATTCAGGTCCACTCTATTATCAATATTAATTCTTATTTATATTAATTTATCTCTTACTCATACGAATTCAATCATAATATTATATTCACGACAATTCGCAATTCACACGCTCATCAACATTCTTTCGCTCTCATACCAATCGACGTGTTTACATTATCAAATTGTTATCATTGTCCTTATTCGTTCCGCCGGTCGTCATAACACATAGAAATCCATATATAGTTCATCACCAAGGGTACGTATCTATCATGTTGTCAATATTCACAAGCCGAGGTCGTTTCAATCAAATCCGCGAATCAGTCCCGTGACATTTTATACAGAATACATTTTATATATTCAATCTTTAGTTTATAATTTTATTGGCCACACTTTGTCGGGCTGGAAATCAATTCGCCAGCGGTTCGTCGTGGCTTTGTGAATTGATTTCCTCGTTGTATTAATTTTTAATCATTTATGTTTACTTTCACTTCTCTCCGTTTGTCCAATATCATAAGCCGTAATAATTTGCAGTCGTTCTTTCACATCACCATCCGTATACGTTTAATTATTCACCGGGGTTTCCCACGTTAAGTGAGCACATGGTTCCTCACTTATTAAGTTGTGCACAGCACTAATAACCGTTAATCAATTTACTTATTTGATTCGTTAACGTTTCTTGGCCGGATGGTCGGCATTACGGGAGCCTACGTGTGATCCCGACGACTCGCGTCGGGAGACTCTGTACATCCTCGGTACTCTCTCGGTACGCTGTCGTTACGCAGAAATCACGCGACCGAAATCGATTTCCTATTGGCTCGATTTCGGTCGCGTGATCCAGGCTGTCGGTGCATATACCACGTGATTCCGAGAGGAATACCGGCGGTTACAATATTAATAATAATAATAATAATAATAATTATTATTATTATTATGATAATAATAATAATAATTATTGTTATTATGATAATAATAATTATTATTATTATTAATTTATTATAATGATAATAATTATTATTATCATTATTATATTATTAATAATAATAATATCAATAATAATTACAACAATAATAATTGGTGACTGAAAAATATTCCAGTTCATCTAAATTATCGTTAGTAGGCACAAGGCCGAAAGAACGTAAATCAGAAGTATTTTTTTGTGTCTCTTTTGTCGTTTGATGTGAAAATATGAGAGAGAGTCGAGTTCGAATGGATTTATTGCGAAATTCGATGCGATTTCGAGGCGTGGAGTCGACTGCAGTTGACAGTTTTCCATACAGGACGTATAGCCGTTTCTTATCGAGCGTGCGAGCGTACGCAGGCGCCGAGGAGGGAGGGATGCGGTCGGTTTTGCCCCTCTTATCAACCCCCGTGCACGCATCGGTGCCGGCATTGCCGGATCAATAATTTCTCGTCGGTGGTCCGGCACTCGGGGCGATTCGACTCGACCGACTTCAGCCGGTAAATAAAAAGGGCCGCGACGCGCATTGTCCGCGTTTCGTAAATTCAATCCCCACACGCGTTCATCCCGGTGTGCAATCCGCCCGTGGTTTGCGGAGAATACGAAGGTAAAAAAACAAACAAACGGAATAAATACAATCGCGCGGGAATAAAGTGGAAATCGATCGAACGTGGATTTTTGAGTGGTTGTGAGAGCAGTTTTGTGGGGGTCGGGGATGATTGTAAAAGTTTTCGATGGGTTTTTTCGGACAACGATGAGAAACCACGTAAAGGACGAGCGATGGAGCTGCTTCAAGGGGCCGGCGATCCGGGACGCTGGTGGTGAGAAAACGCACGCGTTGTAGACCCTGCAGCCACCTCGTCCCCCCTGGCCCCATTGGGGGCTGTGTCTGCTTGGCTAGAAAAGATCGAGTGAGTAATGGAGCATGAATATACAGATACATATATATATGATACTTATATATATATACAATGTATAATGTACATTGCCGGACCGTCACAGTGACGTAACGACCGTTCACTAGGCCACTGCAATAAAAATCATTGTTGAATTTGAATTTTATTGTTTTCTTCGTTCATCGATCGATCGAATTGAAATATTTTATTCTCAAATCTGCGATTTTCTGTATTTCAATGCAGTTAAAGAAATTGCAATTCAGGCTAATGACATTATTGTTATCAAAGATATGATACAAGATAATGATTTTTTATTTTTATTGATCCCGAAAAATATTTTTTTTACGTTTCGATTGCTGGATTGCTGGTTTTTTTCTCGTCGTCCATTGATCGATCGATCCAGGAAAATATAATTCCAATATTTATACTTTTCTATATTGTTATACAAGCTAAAAAATATTCGGCCCGATGGAATTATTTTCATCATACAATTGATACAAGAAAACGATTACTATTATTATTTTTATCTTCAATTGTGGTGAAAAGGAAATATTTTACGTTTCTCTGTTCTTCACCGCGTTGCACGTGTAATCTACAATGCATCGCCATTGACACCTCAAACGACTCAACTATCGCTCTTACAAAAAAAAAAAGATATCATAAATAAATAAAAAGGTTTCAGAGGTTCACATTATTTTCAAAAAGATTTTTTCCTACTATTTCCTCGGCCGCAGGGGGGCCAGTGAAAAATCCTGGGAATGAAATATGATTTCGGTGAATCGTTGGGACTAGAAAGAATCATCGGATCGAGAAGGAGCGGATTAATCGAGCGGTCGCGGTCGAGTGGTCGCGCCTGCTCGAGGCGTTCGGTTCGTAGCTCCGACAAAAGGATAAGTCGTGGCCGCGGTTTCTTCACGACTATTTATAAACCCGCGAAGGCCCGGAGATGAGAAAAGCCGGCAGGTCCGGAGAACGTTTGCCGGCGAGAGGTTCGAGTCGAGGTCGGGAAACGATATCGCGGTTCCTCGTTCGTGCGTGTACGGCACTGGAACCGTGCGATAGGGCCCATCCTCACCATAGTTCAGTAGGGTGCGCGCGCTCGGCGAGAGCCGTGTGCTGCTGTTCCCCAAACCCTTATAATCATCCTCAACGTTCGCCAGGCGCGCCTGAACGATGACAGAACGATACTAGAAACCCGCGAGGGTTGCCGGCGAACTCGCGGAATCGAGCCGATAATAATTGTGTCAATAAAATAGTGAACAAACAAAAAAATTCATCAACGATGGAAGAATTAAAATGATAATAAAATTATAATCGTAAGAAAAAAAAATTATAAATTTCTCTTTACGGAATTTGTTTTTATTTTTAATTGAGATAGTAACCCCCGAGGGTTGCCGGCGAATTCGCGGAATCGAACCGATAATAATCGTGGCGTAATTAAATAGTGAATAAACGAAAAAATCATCAACGATGAAAGAATTAAAATGATAATAAAATTATAATTGTAAGAAGAAGAAAAATTTGACATTTTTCTTTGCGGAGTTTGTTTCTTTTTTAGTTGAGAGAGCGTTCGATGATTATGGTGGTGATTAAGGAGTGTAAATTATTTTTTTTATCGCAGAACCAGCGACGGTGAGGAGGAGGAGGAGGAGGGGGAAAGGAACGAGAACGAGGAAAAGGATTACGACGCATGCTTCCCTCCCCGGCCGAAATCTTCGTCGAGAAACAACGAGAGAAACAACAATTTCGAATCTTCGATGGTGAGACTTTTCTTAGTGTGATGATTTGATTTATTTATTTTTAATTTTTGAGTGGAAGATTATGCGGGCTGTTTTATTTGTGTGGGAGTGAAATATAGCGCGGTCTCTGATTCTGTTCTTCGACCAATGAATCGTTTGAAATAGTATCTGAAATACTTGTGACGGATTGGTCTCTACTGGCAACTCCCTTTCTTTCTCAACAGACTCGATGTAGATAGTGCGGTTCACGGCAATAATAATAATAATAATAATAATAATATGGATAAAAATAACAAATATCGTTATTATTGTATATCCGATTTTTCATTCTCTCTCGAATGACAATGAAATTAATTTCATTGTTACGCTCGGTGTTTCGATAAAATGAAACAATACAATATTAGGTGTTATTAGTATTCAATTTTTATTCATTTAGTTTTATGGAAGAAGATTTTTTTTATTTTCAACGAGTGTCACGATTATGAAGAGATTCAATCATCATGAAAGATTTTTGTTGAGTGAACCGTGATTCGAGTAGCGAAAGTGGATGATGAATTTCTTCGGAGAAATAAAGTTTCGTAGTGATTGAGAGTTCAAGACGATTGGTTTGATGCTGAAGAAGACGTCTGGGCTCGTCGTTTCGCGCTCGGAACGAGGAGCCAAGGCTGCTCTCGTTAAGCCAATCGGTCGGACAGCTCGTTTGTACGCCCGACCGGCATCTTCATTGATTCTTAACCCCTTAATGGGCGCAATGTTACATACATCTTTGCTCCGCCAGTCCACTGTATGAAATAAAAAATAAAGAAAAGAAATCAATTTCCATTCTTGTACGTTGCTAAAATTAGAATATAAAGCATTGTGGCATAACCGTCTGAAGAGGTCAACAGCGAAGTCTCTTTGACAATATTTTTATAGATTAAAATAGCAAAAAAAACTTACTTTCCGTGAAAATTTTACTTTCGGAGAAATTTCCTTCTATTTCAATTTTATTATCTAAATGCGTTATTCATTTCTTCATTTATTTTTGTTTATTTCCGTGATAAATGTAAGCTGCGATGTTCAGAAAATTCTGTTTGACCATTTCTTCCATAATTTTTGGAATTGAAATAGATTTGAAAAATATCGGATGCTGAAAACTGAAAGGAGTGCGTTTTTATTTAATAATCGAGTTTATATCGATGTAATTTTGAATAAATTCAGGAGCAGCCCGAGGAGTCAACTCGCAAGCTGTTGGAACGTGAGCTTCGATTGTTGAACCCGCGGGATCTTCGTTCTCACGCGTGGTATCACGGAAGCACCCTGCGAGGCGGGCGCAGAGGTGCGGAGGCCGAAGTACCGAACGAGGGTGATTTTCTCGTGCGGGATTGCGCTTCACAACCCGGCAACTACGTCCTCACGGTTCGATGGAAGACCCAAGCTCTTCACTTTGTCATCAACAGGGTAAATATTTCGAAATATCGATAACCGAACCTGCGAATCCGTTGTTCCGAACCAATTGCAATTCGCGCACTCAATGAAAATCAACATTTTAAAGAGAAAAAGTTAAAAAATAAATTTGCAACGTCCGGAGAAATTAAACCAAAAAAAAACACGAATAATTTAATTTGCATGAAAAAGGATTTGAGTTCAGATTATATGTTACTAAAAGTTTCGTTCACTAACACATGATCGTGCAAAAAAAACCCGATTTCATGTACATATATATTTTATTTCACCGTGCAAAAAGCGACAAAAAACAATCAAGTATCAATAATCGACGTATCGTCATATCAAAGAAACAACAAATAAATAATTCATCACAAAATTGATGACAAACAATAATAATATAAATACAATTATATATTACCCTATTATTATTAATTATTATTATATTTGTATATATTTGTATACGAACACCCTTTCATTCTTTCCTCAAAAAAAAACTCGACGATTTTTCACTCCCGACATCTCTCAAATTCGACGTACAACAAACTTAACGACCCAACGGAAACAACCGAGAAAAAGGATAAAAATCCTAATGAAATATCGATAATCGACAGGTCGTGATACAACCGGATACGGTGTACGAGCGTGCTCAGTACCAATTCGAGGACGAGGCCTTCGACACGGTCGCCGACCTGATAACCTTCTACGTGGGAAGCGGTAGACCGATAAGCCAAGCGAGCGGCGCGCGTATAATAAGTCCAAAACCGCGATCGGTGCCGCTCACGTGCGTCGCACCATCCTCGTCTTCGTCCACGAGCGGTCTTCACTGTTCGAGTCCGTCGTCAACGTCGTTGTCGGCCGGATCACCTCCGCGTTTGCCCCGAAAACAGCAGAGAAGTCACTCGTTGACGCCGCAGCATCCCGGTATTTCCGGCGATTCCGACGGTCATGGACCGACGAGTCAATATTTCACGAATCAACAACAGCAACAAAATTCGTCGCAGCATCATCACATCGTGCAATCCAGCACGTTGCCGAGAGTGCCACCGATACAAAATCAACCGGCTTCGTGCTCGCTCTCGCTCGGACGACAAAAGATAACCAGGGTAATATCCGACCCTGCGCTTCAGCAACAACAGCTTCAACATCAGCATCAGCATCAACATCAATCCCCGTCCCAGCACAATCCGAATCATCAGGGCCCGGGCGCGCCTCCAAAACCTCCCCGCGTACCGTATTTACCGAATCATCAGCAACAGCAACAACAACATCATCATCATCACCATCATCATCATCATCATCATCATGCGCATCATCAGGTAGAAACGGGAATTCATCGGTTGGGGTTGGGTGGATTTTTTTCTGGGTTTTTTTTTTCAATCGCGAGAGGGATTCTGTATGAGTTGATCAGTTATTGATATTCGATTTGGGAAGGAGTTTGGAAGTTCGTGGAATTTACAATCTAATTTGCCAGGGAAATGAGATATCATCTGGATTTTGTTTGATTTGATTTGGATTGAGTTGAGCTATTTATTTATTTATTTAGGTTATTGATTTATTTATTTTTTTTTTCAATGCTAGTTTCAAGCGGTGTAATTAATTACTCAGACATGATTTAAAACGAGGATTTTGGCCAACTTCAATTCATTCATCGCTTTGTCACATTCGCGTGACGTGAGATCACTAAGCTTCCTCGACATTCTCAACCGGGTTTTTTTTCTGACGAAGAGACACACTCGACGAAGGATTTACCTCGAAGGGTCACCCGTTGAACCGTGCAATGACTGCCCTGTTGAAAAAGATTCAGATAGAATCTCATGTGGACCTTTCGATTCTTATCGGATCTTTTCAAATGGGTAGCGCGCCGAATCATACAACGGGTGATCCTTTTCCCAGTGACGAGCGATTTTTCGTCTCTGTTGAGAACGCCGACGATGCATAACGCGTCCCATAGCCCAAGAATTTCACAGTTGCCCCAAGCTCACGTAGTAAAAGAAAAATCGTAAAAAAAAAAAAAAAAAAAAAAACATTCGGGCCCTTCTTCGACTGCGTAAGCAATCAAGGACAAAACAAAAGTATTCGTAAGACAAAGATCATCCCTCCGTAGTGCAAATTAAAAAAAAATGTTGAGTGCACATTTCGGTCTCTGGAAATGGTTAAAAGAAAATTCTTTTTTCAAAAATCTTATAATTTCTGCTTATCGCTCATCAATCCACGTCCGCATACCCAACACTTCATCTCAATACATACACGAATAAGACAACGAAAGAGTTGCAACATACAGAAACACATCCCCACGTTGGTTTCGAAACCCCAAAAAAAGGTTCATTACGGATAATTGAATTTCATCGAATGTTCCAGGCTTATCAAGCTTCCGGAAGCGACAGCGGAAACGGTTCGGGCGACAGCGAATTCGAGGCCAACAGTTCCGGCGGAAATCCATCGGCTCCCATAAAAGGTGTCGTAATTCGAAGCCATTACGTTCAAGATAACGACGGTCCTAACGGTCACAACAGCGATTACGAATTATCGGCCGAAGAACAATTGGTCGTGGCCGCGCCGTCATTCGACATTTCCACCCTTCTCGACATCGACAGCTTCACGACCTTGCTTCTGCCAACCGGCGAACATCGTCCTCTCGATCCGACCGCTCTACGCGGAGTTTCCGGAATGCTTCACGAATCCGCGCCTCGAGTATTGGCTTCTCATCTCACGCGTTTGGATCTCGAAGTCGCTCTGACTCCCGGAGACGGCAACAGATCCGGTCTCAGCGGTCTCGAACTCGCGACTTTGCCGCACGGACGACAAGCCCGACTCGATCTCATCGAAAGATCCGAATGTCTGAAGCTTCTCGTCGGTGTGACCGTATTAGCCGGAGCTACGGCGATCGAGAGAGCCGCGACCATAAGCAAATGGATTAAAGTCGCTGTTGACACGAAAACCGCGCTCGGCAATCTTTATGGTTTTTGCGGGGTCATGCTTGGCCTGTGTTTGCCACAGATTCAACGATTGGCGAACACGTGGCATTTGTTGAGACAAAAACACACGGACGAAGCTTTTAGCTTCGAGGCGAAGCTTCGACCTACTTTGAGGGCGATGAACGAATGCACGAATCCTCAAGCTCCCAATACCACGCTTCCGCATCTTTTGCCCATTGCGCTGTTGGGAGAACGCGGTCCTGAAGATATACTAGGTATTGTTTTTTTTATTTCTTACTTTTTTAATTTTAATATTGAAATAAGATTATTGGAGATAAGTGATTTATAAGATATTAATAATTTATTATTACTAATATTAATAATAATAATAATGGTAATAATAATAATAATAATAATAATAATAATAATAAGTGATAATAATAATAATGATGATAATAATAATAATAATAATAATAATAATAATAATAATAATAATAATAATAATAATAATAATAATAATAATAATAATAATAATAAGTGATAATAATAATAAGTGATAATAATAATAAGTGATAATAATAATAATAATAATAATAATAATAATAATAATAATAATAATAATAATAATAATAAGAACAATAATAAGTAATAATTTATTATTACTTATTTATTTTTTATTTATTATTCAGGTTACTTATTATTTTTGTTTATTTTTTTCTATTATTTATTTATTATTATTTTGAGACATTAAAATATCTTTTGATGTTTAGTTTTCATTTTGTTTTTTTTTGCTTTCTGATAGAGGAAGATTTGTAACCTTTTGTACGTTTTTTTATCGAAGTTTTAATGTCTAAGGTAATCTGGAAAATTCTCCATGAGGTAGCCAGAACCGATGACCCTACAAAGTCATGGAGATCCTCATGGAGGAGTTCGTACATTTCTCAAATACGAGAAAACGATTGCCCCTTCTCTCTAACTCTCATCGATGATTAATTGTTGATGATAATCGATGATTAATCGTTCAATCTCGCAATTTTCAGGTACCGCAACCCCTTCCGGCCTCGTCGGAGCCATTCTCTCGCCCTGGGAGAACTCCGCGCCGGACTGCGGCCTCTCCATCGTCTGGTCGCACCTCGAAGCCGCGAGAAAACTCGCCGAGAGCCTTCCCCTTTTTCGCAGAAACGCGGAAATCGCTCTGGAAGGTTGCCGCAGCGACGAGCTTCTCGCCGATGCTTTTCGCACCGAATTTCACATCAAATTCTTGTGGGGCAGTCGGGGCGCTGCTGTCGCGCCCGAAGAGAGACATCTCAAGTTCAATCAAGTCCTCGACGCGATGTACGAAAAGTGCGCAGCTACCGAGGTCGCGGCCTAATTTATTAATAATTAATTTATATCCGTGATAAAAAAAAAAATATCAAAAGAGAAAACGAAGAAACTAAAAAAAAAAAAAAAGAAAAAAAATAACGTGAGAGACTATAATCGAATTTATGAATTCGTGAGAAATAAAATTTATTACAAAGTGTCGTAGTTTAAAGTATAGAAACCACGAAAAATCGAAAAAGATTTGAATCGGACCCCCGATGAAATTAATTATTAGCTCCCGTATCATACATGTTTCCCCGTGGTGCAGTACTAGAGGAACGAATGAGTAAATAATGAAGAACCCCCGAAGAAATCAATAAAAAAACAAGACCCCCACCCTTGACAATACTAACAAAAGAGAGCGCGCGTCCAAAGACTAGAGCGACGTTACGTTACAGATAATTAGCCGGATGTCGCCCGTAATTTCGTGTACTTAATTAACTGTATATTCGACCAATATAATGTACATGTTGTTCATACATATACATGTGTGTGTATGTGATGATGATTAAAAATGTATATATATATATATATATAGATAATATTTATGTACATCATACCCACAAACGGATTATTCGAGGCAGTACCACATCCTAGAATTTATCCCAAGTGCGAAACAGCTGCAAGACTTTCTAGAATTTATCTATAATACTAAAAATTATTAAAAAAAAAAAATAAATTCCGATTCTACCGAAATTTATCGAAATACCGAAAAAATAAACTTATCAAAATAAACGATAAAAAAAAAGAAGAAACGTCCGATTAATTTCAGTTGGTCGAGCAGGTTTGGAAGGATCGATTGTTCGCGTTATACACGATCTTAAGGCGATGTGCTAATGCTGGATCAGTTAAAAAAAAAAAAAAAAAAAAACTGTACGGAGTTGCTCCAGGCCAGGATTTATTTCTCTGGTAAGGGAATAAAACGATTGACTGCCTCTCAGAATTCTGCGAACGATTGTTTACGTTTTTTATCCGAGACGTCGACCGGTGTCGGATAACAACGACACTTTGGGAAGATTCAGCGGTTTCATTCGCACTTGTAGCCGTCTGAGGCTGGCGACGTGTTAACTAATCGCATTTGGACGATGGAATACAAACGCTCTCTACTTCTCTCTCGCTTCGCAGCAAACGCTCATAGCGCTGTCATCTTCGCACCGGGCGATGTAGTAAATCACCTTAAGACGGAGCGAAATCTAAAAATCGTTAATCGAAGTTTCTCGTGAATATTTTGCTGCTCAAATCGCTTTCCAGAAGGGTTTTTAGACGTTAAACGACGTTGCTATCTGTCCTAACCATTTCAGTCGGGAATCCATCACGTATCCACATTCACGCGACGGAAATAGGATACAAATCTTCCCAGCCGAAAGACCTCCTCCGAGAAGAACTCGAATGGGACAACTAAAATCCCCAAATTTATGTTAGTGTGTTTTTATTTCGTTCTTTTTCCTTTTTTTTTCTTTTTTTTTTTCTATGAATTATGTATATACATGAAGTTTTGCCGATTTAAGGTCGAGTCGATCGGTCGAAATTTCGTTCTCGAACGTTTCTGTTAATTTTTTTTTTTTTTTTTTTTTTTTTTTCGTTTTCTCGCCACGCGATGAAGTATAGAGAAATAATGACGGGCCATGGATTGGCGATGAAATTGTGACTTGCGGACGCGAACCAACGGCCAACGCGTCTTTACTTTTGAGTAGCTTCATCACATTGTCAATTCCTGAAACAAATACGAACGAATTGTCGAGGATTAGTTTAAATTTTGCGAGAATTTGTGAAATTTTCGACGATGGAAATAAATATCAGTCTGCCAAGATTTTCAACAATGTTATAATTCATCTGACTGTGAAATTAATTTGCGAAACCTTCACGTTTATCATCATTTTATATAAATATATTATATAATATATGTATAAAATATTTATTTATTTTTGTATTATATATTTTTTATATATAAGTATTTGTATAAATCTATGGCAAGCAAGAAAAACTGAACGAGTCCAAATCGCTTAATAAAAAATCGATATACATTGGCGAATAATCAAATTCGATTTTACCATTAGAAAAATTTCACAAAAGCTCGCGAAAAATATTGGACGAGTCCTGTCGTTTTTTTTTTTTTTTTAACGAAAAAACGGTGAACTTATTCGTTTTTGTCTCAAAACTAGACTTATTCGGTTAAGTTTCTCACGATTTAATCTTTCTGTATGGGAAAAAAAGTAAATTTTCGATATTCCCGTGTCTGAATGCGTTGCTAATCGTCTTAGCTACAAAGAATCTGACTTAATTTTTGGACCAATTTTCTTCAAAGAAATCTGAATTTTTATCTTTAAATGGACTTACAATTAACCAGTTAATTGTAATCTATGCCTGCTCGCCATAGCACACAATTGACACAATTAACACAACGATTACGTTCGATTGGCTTACCATAATGGCGTTGACAATGTCGTTCTCGTTGTTTTTGAGCGCCTTAATAGCTTTCCCTCGTGAAACGTTCGCTTGGGAAATTACAAGCTCCACGTCCTTCTCCTCCACGCCCGTTTCGTCCACTTCCTCTTCCGATTCTTCCTGAATCGGCGCAACGACCTGGATTCGAATGAATAACGAAACGAAGAAAAATAATTGATTAGAATCAACGTTAGAATCATCGTTGCTTTCCGAATTTTGGAGATAAGATCGACAATCGTCGGAATAAAAATAAAAAAATATAAATTACCGTCAGACTGCCACCGGCCTCGGTCGCGGTGATTGTCGGAGGTTCCTTGAACTTCTCGGCAGCTGCAACCTGAGCTTGCTGACTCAAATCCTCGATCTGAGAAAAACAATTGATCAATTCATTGTTCATCGGTGATAAAAAAAATTGTGAGCCGAGTATCGAATTATTTCTAATTCGTTTTATCAGTCTGCCAAGATTTTCAACATTTGTAAGTCAGTGCAAATTTCGAAACCATTGAAAGAATCATCATGCGGAGTCCTGTGGCATTGTATTTAATAAAATATTAGTAGAATTCTTTTTTTATTTATCCATTTTTTTCTTTAAAAATCATTTCTTTATTTTTTTTTTGATGAACGTAAAATTTGTAATTGAAAGATCGACGTTTTTCTTACCTTGGCCTCTCCGAAAACAATGTAGGTATCCGAAGCAGGATTTTTCAGGACGTCCGGTTTGTTGATGACGAAAAGTATGTTCTTGGACTTTCGAATCGTCACCCTATTGACGCCTTGAACCTTGAAACACAGAAAAAAACAAATCAGTCTCCGATTGTTCCTTAAAAATTATTCAACGGCAAATTTTTGGTGAAGTAATACGAAACGCCGTACCAATTTGAGTCCGAGCTTGCTCATCAGTTTTCTGGCCTTCTTCTCGCTGCGGCTCTGCTTGGCCTTGGATGTGAGATCGCTGGGAAGTCCGCTGACGTTGCTTCCGGAGAAACCGACGGCTCCGCCCGCTCCGGCGTCTTCCAACTCGGGAATGGAGTCGTCGGAGTCGGAATCCGTACCGGAACCAGCGGCCGCGATCTCCACCTTTGTAGGCTCGGAGGTCGCCGCCTTGTCGAGTTCGGTCAATTCTGGCATTTTGGTTCTATATCTACGAAAGAAAGGAAATACAAATTTTACATAATACCTCTGGAAATTATCAAGCTTCAGAATTGTGGGTGAAAAATGCGAATCACGCGGCTGCGCATTTTTTTTTCTTGTTTTTTTTTTTCCCCCCCCCGAGCCATTATCATTCGGACGCGATGGCGTCGGCGGGCCGACGAAGTTCGGTGAATTTTTACGGCGGTAGGAAAACAACTTTGAGATGCAATTAATTGCATTTGGATGTGAAATAGGGGCAGATAAGATTTTCAGGCGATTCGGGCGTTGGCGGCCGATGATTTCAACGTTATTAGAAAAAAAAACTCGTTGCTGCGATTAGAGATAAAATTGCACTCGCGGATGTGACGACGAACGAATTAATGGTGTTTGCCGTTGACGATAGATAAAAATGTTCGTAGCTATTAACGCGCAAAACACGCGGAATAATCGGTCGAGCGATTGTCGCTCTTATTGCGACGATATATTTAACGATGCCGGTGTAATATTCGGATTTACCTCGATGGTTGTCTCGTTGATGACCGAACACTATTCTTGCGGTATAAATTGAGAATCTCGCATAGGCGTGCGCCGCCGTCGTGGGCAAGATCCGGCGGCGGACGAAAATTGATGGGTTTGCGAACGCTTTGTTGGGATTCGTTCGCCGCGATCGGTCCAATGGAAATGAGTGAAAGAGCGTTCTTTATGGTGGAATGCATGTGGAGGGAGAAGAGGAGAGGCGGGGCGAGAAAGAGAGGTTGAAAGGGTATCTCTGTCTTTTTCTGTACAGTCGGGTCAAAGATGAGAAAATATATAGCTGATCCGTTAACTTCATCTCAAGCTAGCGGCTTGAGATTTAATTCCAGACATTTTTTTTTTATTCCAATGACGCGACTCGTGCTTGTTAAGCCGAAAAAGTGTGATCTACATTTAGAAAAAGGGAAGGATGACAGAAAATCGCCTTAAATTATTGTTAAAAACTATATTTTCTATTATCAGTACTTCAAAATCGTTTTTTTTTTTTGTATTTTTCTGTTTTTGTTGTTCGTTTCACACAATTGAAGATTAATAATCAATTGTCCGTCGAAATCGTTCACACCTATCGCTGAGTTATCAAATGAGAGACAAACTCGTTAGGAATATATATTCTCAAGCGTTGAAACAAAATGGCGCCGGGCGATCGCTCGCTATTACACACATTTGTACGGTTTTCACGCCCGGATAACAAACAATATTCAGTACAATCGTCTGCGGGATTAACGTAACGATTAAATTAAATATAGGAATAATAAGTTAACGTATATCGATGGTAAACAATATAGTCAAAATTATGAAGAGGCTTGTGCCGACAACACTTTTAGTATCATCATTATTACGGTTTCTTTTTTTTTTTTCTATGAAATAAATAGTTCCCTGCAAGCACATGCAAAACTGTAAAAGTTTTTTTTCCCCTCTCGCTCTCGAAGTTATGTACAGTGCGTAATGCTCATTTCTTATATTATCTTTTTTTTTTTAATCACGATAATTCCGATGAAATTCAATGAAAAACGATCCAACTTTTAGTTACAAAATTCTTCGGCCCTTCGCGTCCGCAAGCTTAACGTTATTGACAAGACAGACGCGGTCTCGGGATGCATAACCATTTTTTCTTCAAAATCACAGCTCCAGCTGGTTAACCACACATTCAACAGCCTAATGATTCTTTTTTTTCTCACATTCCAAATTCTTTTTACCCAAAATGTTATGATTAACAACGTTACAATCGTTCACGTGGATCTGTTGCAATGAAAATTATTTTTTTTTTTTTTACTTTCGTACTCGTTATTTTGGGACGGTTTCAGTTTGACTCGACACAGTTTGACCCGACAAAGTTTGACTCCGCGAATTTGACAGATGAAAGTGGATTTCTCTCTCTTTCTCTTTGATTTTCAAAACGCTCTTTGAGTTTGACAAAGGAAGAATGATTCTCATCGGTCAAACACAAGGAGTCAAACTGTTACGGGTCAAACTGTTACGGGTCAAACTGTGCAAAGTCAAACTGAAACCATCCTATTTTTTTTTTTCTTCGTCTCAAAACCGTATGAATTCGTGATTGTGTTTTTCTTTTAAATTCCAAACACTTTGTGAAACCCGCTTATAATTCGTTGCAAAAATCGTACGAAAAATCGTTTTCACTTGAACACATGAGTTCGTAACCACGGGCGGGGTGGAGAGGAGCCCCCGCGTAGGAGTAGCGCGTGAACGAAAGTAGCTTGGCCGTACGTAAACTCGGCGTTTCCACGGCGATGACAACACCTCGAATTGGAATGGTTACGATTAACAATTATGAATAACGTGTGGGTGTGTGATTGCGTGTGTGTTTTTTTTTTTCTTCTTTTTATATATATATAAAATCCAAGTCACTGTCGGTTATTATTTTCTTCAGTCTCCGCGGATAAATTATTTAATCGGAGATTCGTCCACTTCCATCTCCTCGCTTTGTGCTTCCTGCTTTTCTTTCTTCGCCATAGATTCGACTTTATCTTTCTCCGTCTCGATGTTTTTCGCGATGACGATTGATTCTCTTTTTTCCTCGGTTTTAGACGCTTCGGATGGCGAATCTTTTTCCGTCTCGTTTTCGGATTGTTGCGAAGGTTTTTCGATTACTTCGATATCGGAATCTGTAACAATCGCAATTGGTTGACACGATTCGTTCGACGAATTTTCGTTTTATATACAGGGTGGTCTGCGCAACGTTTGCACCGTTATAACTTTCAAAGTATTCGTTGCACGATTTTTTGTAGCGAAATATGATGGAGAATCGAATTCTGAGTAAAAAAGTATTGACCTTTATTAGCCCTAAACCCAATAGCTAACGAGTAATCCCCATTAGGCGGACCACCGTGTATTTGATTTCGAACGATTTAATTTATTTTTCTATGGAAAATTTCGGTGAGAAGGGTTATAAAATCAGGGACTTTGGGAACTCGCCGCTTCGAAGGTCGCGATGTTCGTGATTTGGTACGTAGGGTTCGTCGATGGGAGCGTCTCGCAGGGAAAAAGTCGTTTCCGAATGATTTCGAAACGGTTCGACGGATTTCGGCGTTTCGGGAGATTTTATTTCGTACATTGTGCGTCGTCGTTTCTTGCGATCGATCGATTTTACGTCGCGTGGGTGGTTCGGCAATGGGATCGAAGGTTCCGCGTCTAATGGAGCAGCAGCGATCGTGGGGTCAGTGCGGGGAATCGAACGATCGCTCGGGAATTCGAAACTTTCTTGCACTGGAATGGAATCCGTTGAAAGAGGATAAAAATATTTTTTTTGCAACGAGCAGGATTGGAAATTAATATAAATTGTTGGAAAATTTATAACGAAACTGTGCAAATCGTAAAATAAAATAAAAATAAGATTATATATATATATATATATATATATATGAATAAACAAATGACGGAAAACACGGAAATGACGGAAATTTATATATTAATAAAAAATAAAAAATATTTAAATAATAATAATATTAACAATATAATGGAAATATAAATTAAATATTAATTAAATATAAATAACATAATATTAATATTATATTATAATAATTATTAATAATATAATATTCATATTATTGTTATAATATTTATATTATATTATGATAATTATTAACAATATAATATTAATATTTTATTAATAATAGTTATTATATTTATATTATATTATGATAATTATCAATAATATAATATCAATATTATTATTATTATATTTATATTATATTGTGATAATTATTAATAACATAATATTAATATTATTATATAATATTAATTTAAATATTATTGACGTAGAGATTTTTTTTTCCGGACTTCCGTAATAAAGAGGTTTTTTTTTTTGTAAATTTCAACGTACCTGAACTCGAAGACGCAGACGACCCGTCGAATTCGGAGTGTTTGTTCGGATGAAGACTTGACGACAGCGGAGAATTCATCAGATCTTGATCCAACTTCGGTGCCGAAGGTTTCTGTTTTCTCGCCGGATTCCAGAAGTTGCAGTAGCAACAACGAAAACCGAAATATTCGAACTCTTCCTTGAGAGCCATGCCATTGTGAGAATCGCACTGTTGGCATATCAGCGCGTAACGATTCGACGGTCCGTCGCCAACGAGATACTCGACCAAACGATCCAGATAACTTCTCTGTTGCGGAAGTATCGGACGTGGAAGTGGCGATCCTGGGAAAAAAATGTTTTTCGATTTTAAAGAGTTATTTTTATTTTTTATAGTTATTTTTATTGTTGAAGAAAAATTATCCGAGCCAAGATTGATTGAGGTCTTGCTGAATTGACCGTCGGGAAAGTTAGCTAAAAGTTAGTCCAAAATCGGTGAATCATTTTTAAATTGGAATAAAAACGAAACTAAATAACTGATCGATACTATTTTTTTTTTACTGAATCAAAGGTGAAAGTCCTAATAACAATAAAACAATATAGATTGAGTGCTTTGACCACGTTGAAGAAACGAAATAATCTGCTGAGATCACCTATTGATAAAATCCGCAATGACTCAGTTGCCAACCCAACACTACAATCTTATGGAATTGCTAAAAAAATCAAGATAGTAACGTTCGTTCCTGCAATAATGTTTCAAAATCACATGTTTAAATCCCTCGAATTTCGTGAAATTTCGCAAATACTTGTTCAATTATTTTGCTTCCTCATAAAGGAAGCTTTGTGACGGTCCGAAATTTTTTTTTCGAGATTTTGATGTCAATAGGTTCAGAATGTCCTAAAACATCCAGAAAACACATTCGGAAAAAATGTCCGGATGTATGTGTGTGTGTGTGTGTATGTATGTAACCACCCTCTAAAATTCAAACGTTCATAACTCGAGAACGGTTCAAGCTACCGTACTTAAATTTTGCACACATGTGATGCCTTCTAATATGTATGTAATCTGTAAATTTCGCAATTATCGACGAACTTGTTCGGCTTCGACAGCGTTTTGAATTTTTAAAAAAATGTCTGTAGCCACGCTAGCGTCCGCAATTTTTGACATTTTCGGCTAAATAGTTCTTGACATATAGAATTAAGTACAAGAACGGTTGGTATTGCATTTGGGCCGAATCCATTAATAACTTTAGATTTTATGATTTTTTGAATTTTTCAAAGAATCAACTTTTTTGCTTTATTTGTCGTTAACTTCAACCAATCAAACCATAATTCTCTGCAAGTATAGGATGTCATTGTGTTATAATACATATCAAATTTGGCCGAGATCGGCCGAACGGATCGAGTTCTAGAGCAATTAGAAATTTCTAAGTTCCAACCCCTGAAAATTCAAAACCACTCGACCGAACGTGCTCAAATTTATACACACGCTTAAACTAACCGTCAGCTTAAGTTGTTACTAGATTCGATAGAAATTAAACAACGCGCTCGAATTTTGGGACACATTGAATTTTTATATACGTTCGAGTCGGTTTTTATACGGTAGGAAGGATCTACGGATATCCTCCATAAAACAAGCTGCAAGCTGAAACTTGCAATTGGCTTCCCCTGAATTTTCGGTAGTGAACGAAACTTCCTTTACGAGGAAGCCGAAGATTAAAAAAAAATAAAATAAAATAAATCGAGAGATGCTTCCTCATAGAAAGATTTCGTGCACTACCGAAAATTCAGGAAAAGCCAATTGCAAGTTTCAGCTTGCAGCTTGTTTTATACAGGATGTCCGTAGATCCTTCCAACCGTATAAAAACCGACTCGAACGTATATTTTTTTATTTTATATACTTGAATAATTCGAGTAAAAAAAATACTAACTAGGACCCATGCTCGAAGTATTTAGCAATCTCACACCCGATGCGAATGGTGTTGATCGCTGCGGCGTGTAGGAAGGAGCAAGCCCGATCGGCACGGGACCGGAATTGGTTGGCCTACCGGTTTGCAGATTCGCCGTCGAAGTGTTCGAAACGGTTAGAGCACGTCTTCGTAGTTCGCTGCCTGGCAAAGGCGCGACGACGGCTTGGGGCGTGCTGGGTCGACGTGGACTCTCGGTAACCGCCGATTGTACGCTGCTAAACGCCGGCTAACATAAATCGTTTCGCATAAGAGTCGGAAAATTTTTTTATGACAATCTTATTATTCTTTCGATCATGAATTTGTTGAGCTTTTTCGATTTCATTGGAACGATTTATCAACGATTGGAATTAACTAGATGGCTTCTACGTGTCTGTGAACGTGTCTGAAAATTTAAATAGCTTGAGAATCTCTCGAAAATACAAACCTGCGGTGAGAGCTGCAACAAATAAAATGAGTATCACGTAAATTTAATGAAAAAATTGGTTAGGGATAGCAAAAAATGATTTTTTCTTTGATTAAAATGACGGCGAGTGGACTTACTGGCGTCATTTTGAGCTGATCGGGCGCAAATTTAAGGAGAATCTCTTTAGCCTTTTTGTACGTCTCCGTTTCCGTTACCTCGTCCAATATTTTTCTCTTCTCCTTCTGCATCGTGCTGAGCTTATCTTGATTTCGCGATATCTTGCGTTTGTAATACCACGTGACCATTCTCTTGGTCAATATTATTCTGCGAAACAAAGAAACGCAAAGGTTATTCGTGAAATTGCCGAGTTAAGATCGGTGAGTCACTAAGTTGCGAGAGAAAAATAAATTAATTGCATCGCTCACAGCAAAGGAAAAATCAGCAACGGAGTGATGTAGAAGAATCGGTCTCGCAAAGACGCCGGAAAGAAGTAAAAGTAGAAGACCAAGGCTGTTATGATGTATAGAACGACGCTGTAGATTATCAACGTGCCTACGATCTTCTTGTGCCTCTGCTCCGTCGTCTGTCCGTACAACTGAATCTCATTTATCTTCTGCTCCAAAAAAAAAAAAAAAAGGGAAGCGAAAACCCCAAAAATCGGTCAATTTCTGAGCTCGTCAATCGGAACGATATTTTTATTCCACTTCTTACTTTTTCCTTACCGTATCAAGATCCTCGAGAACCTCGATGGTTGTTTTCTTTTTCTGCAACCATAATAAAAAAAAAAAGAAAAATATATTTCCCATGACTTTACAACCCATGAAAAAGGATGAAAAGCTGTTATGAAGTCTGGTCGTGCAGTTATCGACGTTTTTAATTCGGAATTAGTTTGCATAACAATGAAGCGTTTCCAAAGCGGAACTTGCCACATGATCTGAATATTAAATTCCACCGATCAGAATCACTGTAGGTTTGCGGGGGCAATCGATTGTCTCGCCGAACACGGCATGAATCATCAATTTTTTAATTTTTCTATCCATACTTATTAAGCAGCGGGAAACGTCGAGTTGCGTTTATTATCTTTTCAATTTTTAAATACATATATTCATAGTTATATATATATATGTTTTTCTTAATTAAAATAACAAATGCTTTGTCATTGGACGTATTTTCAGATACTCGCAATTAAAAATTGTAAATGATTAAAATATTAAAATGATTTCGTAAATCGTCGATTTCGTAGCAATGTAGATTCGAGTACAAACGGATAAACAAAATTTCCCCGAGACAGTAAGCAATTTTCAACATAAATTATTATTATTTTTTTTTTTTCCCACCTTTTCCAACGATTCAAAATGACGCGCCTAACCTTCAAATAATCGCGAGTTTCGGGCGACGCCGTAAATCTTAAAATAACTCGTCTCCCAGCTCATCGCGAATAATAGATCATCGATGGCACAATTTCCATTTGCGGGTGTCTACGTTTTTCGTGACCGTTTTCGCAGCCGCGCCAGTCAAACGTGAGACAATTAACCTCCAAATCGAAGGTTCATCGCCGGAAAAAGTGACGTTCGATGGCTCGCGAATTATCCGGGATGAAAAACAGACGTGACTTACCCGAAATCTGGATAGTATCATCCCCATGATGACAAAAAAATGTTTTTGTTTCTCGTGCAATTGCGGATAATTCGGTCTGCGAAGGGTTTATTACAGAATCCGACAGATTGTTTGCTCGATGATAAGTCAGCGGTGTCACAAAACGTTCTCGATTCGCATGAAAATTTTAAAATAGACTGGGTCGTGCGCGGTGCGACTTGTTTCAGCCGGGTACGGCCGATGTGTCAACGTATCTTCCAGTTTCTTCCTCCGCGAGAGTCTTTCTCTTTCTCGCTCCCGTCACTTCCGACCCCTCTCCGATTCTCGCCACGAGCTTTCGCCGCTCGCAACGATTCCAAATTTAAATTCTGCGCTACATTCAGGCCGAATATTTATAGATAATTGCGAGGCCTTTCGAGCATTTTTACGGATGGTTGATTCGCTTGTTATCATTATTCATCGGCGTAATAACCGTCGTATGTGTTGCTACGTGGATTCGAGACGGTGCAGAAACATGCTCGGTCGATAACGCAAACTGTAATTAATTTTTTTGTTTTTTTTTTCTCGTGTCAAAGATGCCAAAGGGATTGGAAAAAAAGTCTTTCATCGTTTGTTTGATAATTCTACAAAGTGTAAAAAAAAAATAAAAATGTATTCTAGACATCTTAGGGAATCAGGAAAAAAAAATTGTGTGCTCATTCGAATAACTGCTAGGAGGTGCGAGTAAGTGGGATTAATTTGCATTGCATCATGGGGATTATTCTTAAACGGTTATCGTCATCGATAAATCGAGGAAAAACGTGGACAGTTGCGACAACAGAGAAGAAAGACAACGCAGGCGTATTACTCTAGTCAGACTATGCTTATTTCTGTTCTCGATAACGAGGAAAAATATTACTTTTTCCCGCTCTTTCACAAGCGCCATCTTTGATGTTCTCAAAACCCCGCGTGTTTCCATGACCTTCAAAACCGCTCGTTGACTGATAAAAAAATTGCGGACAAACATCGTCGTTAAAAAGCAGTTAGCAATTTATTTTAGAAGTATTATCTTTGCGGACAATATCAGCAGCCATTTCACAGAGCGCGTTTATATGGGGAATAGCTTGTCCGATGAGATCGACGGCCGTCGGCGAAGCTTTCGGTAGTCCTAAATTCGTTAGAACGCCGCAAGGACCGAATTGCAATTCGTTTGCGAAAAAACGACAAACCGGAAGAACATCGGAACGTACGTAAGCGCTGCTGATTACGTTCGGATGATTGTTCAAACCGGAAGCGAGAGCAACGATGAATTTTGCCGCTGCCGCGCCCGTCGATAAGGAAGGACCTTCGAATAGATCTACGGATGAAGCCAATTTTTTGTCCGCCCCTCTCAATTGATGGATCAAC
Organism: Sussaba pulchella; assembly: GCA_963971145.1. Lineage (NCBI taxonomy): Eukaryota > Metazoa > Arthropoda > Insecta > Hymenoptera > Ichneumonidae > Sussaba > Sussaba pulchella. The sequence continues at coordinate 5,198,139 of OZ020168.1, forward strand.
ATGGTTTCTTGTTCCTGTCATAGATTTTTTGTTTGTTTTTTTGGCTTTAAGATTTTTCTTAGCCATGTTAACATGAATTTGTTAGAATATACTCTGAGGTATCAATTACGGAATATATTGAGGTACTTTTATGGACTTTTTCATGAAACAAGTTTCAATTTTTGGGGAACTATTGCCGTTATCCCAAAACACGTTTTTCTACTTATAAATTAATGTTGACACGGCTAAAAAAATTTGGAAATCTCTTAATTATCCCGCAAGGAACTGGAAATAATTCTTTAACGAGCTTACTGCACTGAATTGATGAACCGGTCTGGCTCTGGTCAGCAGTGGGACGATGGTGCAAGGATCCGCTCCTCCCACAATGGGTACCGATAAATAATTCGCATTCAAGTGAAAGAGACTCGCGGTCATGGCCGATATTCGCATTGCGTCTATCGCTGTAGATCCTACGATCCTATTGGGATCCCAACGTTTGGCATACTTGTAGACTTCCGTTACCATTGGCAAAGTCGCCGTTACCGGTCTAGCGAATACAGCGACCAGCGCCGATGGGCAAAATTTAACCATGATCTTGGACATTTCGTGAACGTAATTGGATGTAACGACGAATTGGGCAAGAGGTCCGGCTTTTCCCACGTCGAAATCCGCCTCGTCCATCAATGCTACTATGTCGACCTGAAAAATTTATCTGTTTGAGAGATTACGCGCTACTGCTCGGTCGGTAACGGAAACTGTAAAGCATTTTTCTCGATCACAATTGATTTTTGGGGTGAAAAATGGAAATGGTGGCCTGCAGAATTTTTAGATGCAGGCAATCGTTCTCATATCTTTTCTGATGGAGCAATGGCGGCTGAAAACAACGCCTTACAGTTTCTGTTACCGACGGAGCAGCAGCTTATCATCTCAGAATTGGGGTGAAAAAAATAAAATTCTCTACTTGCAAAAAAATACGTATAATTATATAAAATTATGTATAAAATAGACAATCTAATGAACTAGAAGAAAATAAAGTTATCTTATAAGAATATACTTAAAAATAATATAGAGTCGAATTAAATTATCTCAGAATCGTTTGTCAAACTTGCATCGATTAGCGCTTCGCTTATTAATTTCTTTCCGTAATACTTTATCCGGGTCGATGGATCTATGTGGTTTAAATCGTGAACCGCGCCGGCAAGTGTATTCTTCGGATCGCCGATGCTTATCTGCTTTATCAGTCGTGATTGCTTGAGAAGAAAAGCCGCGTAAACGGGCGTCATTCCACCACCTATTATTCCGATTTTAATTTCTCCACGTTTTTCCGAACATTTGTCGTCGCGCTCCTTGCAACGGCGCGGATCGGTCTTGTCCGTGGAAATTTTGACATTTTTGTCGTTATCTTTACTTTCAGTTTTGGCTGATTTTTCTCGAGAATTTCCAAAGAACAAATGTTTCGTCATTCTTTTACGGCAATATCTTCGCAGGGAAAACATTTTGATGGGATAGGTTACCAGAATTTGAGAGGTTACGACGAGCGGATGATAAAAACAGTTGAGGAGGAAATAAAAATGATGGAAGCAACGAAAATTGCGCAACAATGACTTAATTTCCTGATGAGGACTGATCTCAGATCTAGCTTTATTTACCATCGTAGACTTCTTCGTACAAAATTAAAGACGCACACATTTTATATTAAAAAAGTAGGTCAATTTACAATATGTATATCTTCGAGTTATAAATGATCTATCGATCTATTTTGATTAAACTAAAAAAAACAACAATTTGATGAAAAAAAAAAAAAAAAAATAAAATTCAAAAGAAATTCAGTCATTAGTTTTGTCGCTTAACTTAATAATTCATCAACTACGAGCTTTATCATCGAACTAGCTTGTCTGTGTACATAACGATTTTTATACATCTTAAATCGACCGAAAAAATGTTATCTCTCTCGGCAAATGTATATAAAATAATAATCAAAATTAAAATCAATATAAAAAAGAACTTATTTTTTCGTCCTGGTTGGCACATCACTGCGGATTATTTTAAAAAAGCTCGAATGAAAGGAAAAAAATGATTTATTGAATTTACATGAACGCCTTCGCATCGAAACAAACCCAGCGATTAATTATATTTCATGAAATTATTCCGTTCGACGTTCCGAAGCGTCAGCGCTCTCGTTTACAAAACATCATAATGAAGTCAATAACAGTAAAAATAATAATATAAACAGCGTGACAAAACTATCCCTGCCGTATGATCAAATTCGATTTGTCGTTCGTCGAATCGATCTGTAAAGTTTTTTCGTTAGCCAAATGCAGCAATGAAATAAAAGCGACGGGCAAACTAAGCGCTTGTGCATTATTTTTGCTCAGAGTTTTCGGTAATTCCTCATAAACATCGCTAAATTGCACAGTTCCCCTTATTTCATCGCAATTTTCCGCATCCGCGTTCGCATCCTCCCCGTCAACTTTTCCCAATTTTTTTAAATTCTTCCACATGCAACGCTTCAATTGTTGCATATCAATTTTTTTGGCGCGCTGAGAAAATCCCAAAATAATTTCGTTAGTCATTTTTGGCAATTCGACGAGATTATCACCGGTAAAAGCTTGCGTGGACGGTCCTGGATTGTCATCGAAACCCGACGCGTTGTCAACGCTTTCCATCGCTTCCGGTTGATCGTCAGTCGCTAAATTCGGACAATAATCGGTCGTATCGTGCTCGTTGTTGTAATCGTAATTTCCAACATCGTCGGAAATTTGAGTATCGTTAATTTCCGTCAATCTCGTGGATTTAACGTCCCGACGCAGATAAAATTGATATATTTTCGATAAATTCGATTGATTACGATTTTCCGTATTCGCATTTTCGTCGCAATGCATATCTTGAGGTAGAGTAATTTTTTCTTCGTTCCAATTTGTTTTCGCGGTTTTGGCTTGAAGTCTCACGCGATTGGCTCGTGGTTTGGCAAATTTGGATTCGAAAACTTCATTGGCGTCGTCGTTGTAAACGGGGTTGACTTCTTTTCTACGTCTGATGGGTTCCTGATCGCAACGTCCAATTATTTGACTGCCAGCGAGATTTTTGGCTGGATGACGAACCTTCCAGTGCGAGGGACCGGCCCAGAGAATGTCCAGGTTGTCATTGAAATAGGAATATTCCAAATTTTGGGGTCGTTTGGCGGTGCTGAGGATTTGATGGAAATCTACGATATTGGCTGTCGGTTGGGCGATTCTTTCGCAAGCATCGACACCTTCTTCGTCGTCGATGTCGAAAAAATTCATGTTTCCATTGTCGGGTTCGTCGTCGATGGGTAAACTGGCTTCGAGATCGAAATGAAGATCGTTGTCGACGGATACGGCGTCGGACGGTGTGATTTCGTCTTTTTCATCGTCCACGGACCAACCGAGCAATTCGAAATTGGCCAGAGACGAACAAGTGTCCAAATTTTCGAGATTGTTGAGTTTTGGCCAATTTATCGTGGTGTCGTTGCATGGTTTAGCTGGATCGACAGTATCGAGAACGTATTCGTCGTAGAGATGCAAATAAGCGTCGCGATTGGCGTGGTAAGGTATCGTGGAGAGATAGAGCATGTCCGTGGTCTGGGTGTCGCCGGCTCCCATCATGGACGAAGTGAGATTTATGGTTTCGGTGGGACCTCTTAAGGATTCGGGGGTCGCGATGATTTTTTGTTTGTTCTTACGTTTTTTCTTGGCTCGTTCGCGAGCCTGTGCTTCGGCTTCGTCGTTTCCGTCGACGGCGTTGTTATCGTCGCCTCCTTCGTTGTGTCCCCTGGCGTCTTGCTTGTCCTGCTTGTCCATACCTCCGTTCATTTTCATTATTTCGCTGTAAATGCCGTCCACTCGCAAACCGTAAATTTTTGTGCTCACGTCCAAAGACGTACTGGCCACTTGAAGATTGTTCATGTTTATGTCATGTTTTTTTATCATGTAAGTCATGAAATCTATCATTTGCAGACTGAAAGCGTTTTTCATGTTTATTTTGTTTTCGGCGCTGAGTTGTATGCATTGTTGAACTTTTTCGGCTATTTGAGGATTCGACATTTGAGCTACGAAACCCAGACCGAGCGATGCGCGTCTGTCGCTGGATCGCGGAGTCGGAGTCTGTTTGTTTTCGATTCGACGAATGCGCAGTTCGGCTTCGTCGTCGTTTTCCGTCAAACTGGTGGACAGATTTTTGGGAGGCGCGACCGAACTTCTTCGTCGGAGAGGCGACGAAGACGTCGGAGACAATCTACCCAATTCATCCACCCTCGGATGCATTATGCTTTTTCGGGATGTCATTTTTGTTTTCCGTTGTCAATTTTTCGAAGCACAAACGTCGGCTTAACGCCCCGTTGAGTCTTACGCGGCTGTATTTTAACCTTACTTTTCGTGGAACTTCTATTTACCGGTTATCGATGATAGATTTTCCGTTATTTTCTCGAGATCCGATCGCAAAACTCGGAGTAGCATGTAATAATTTTGCAGCTCGCTGTTGGCTTCTCGAAGAGTTTTCAATTCCGACAGAAGCCGCGTGTTTGTTTGGGAATCGATGCTGACCTCCGAATTCTGAAGCGAAAAAAAACCACATTTTTCACACGAAAAAAGATATTTTTTTATTCGAGGGTTCTTTAAAACTATTTTCAATTCTGTTGTTGGGCAAATTGACGTACCTGATCGTCCATTAAATTCGATGGTTATTATCGTATTGAGATGAAACTTTTAGCGGCAATCGATTGATCACGAACGACGTTTTGTTAATGACGGATCCCGCGAAACCGTTAGGACGCGTTGGATTTGAATTCAGGCGCGTGCGCAATCGCTACGTCGATAATGTTGCTACCAGAGATGAGATCTTCTTATCTCTGGTGCTACGTACGAGAACGTTGATGGTGGTCCTTGCTTTCGGCGTTAGGTGGCAAGTGGGTGTCTGAATTACCGACCGCGTAGCCAGCTCCTATCGCTAGATGACAGCCTGCATCTATTCGAATAAAAAAAACTCCCGAAGTTTTCCGATTAGAGGCCGGCCTGAATATCATCACCACCATCTGGGCCTGTATTTGGAGTTTGTTTTCCAAATAGAAGCCCTTATAGAATAGAATAGGAGCCCTTTGGGCCTCTATTTGGGGGTGACGACGATTATTCCGAAACTAACTCGGATTGCTCTTCCGATTGCTTATGATTAAATATTACTAATAAAAATAATTCTCGCCTTGCAATTATAATTTCTTTTTTATTATTTTTATATATCAATAGAATTTACAGAGAATGAGAATCATTTTGTATATATTATGGTGTTCTATTGTTGCAAAATTTTTAATTAAAATATACCTTTATACAATAAAATATAGAATAACACATAACAATAAAATACAATAATAATAAAAAATTTTGTTCAGATGTAATTAATTCCACGAGGAAATGTATATATACAGCTTGTGAATGCAACGTATTTGTTCGAAATAAGAATATTTAAAGCTCGTGCCATTGATGCGAATCGAATTTACATTGCTATGGGGAAGAAAAAAAATTGTACATTACGAGAACGATTGAGAATTGGAAATTAGGAAACAAATTGTCTTTCGAATTGGCAATCAGCGATCGTGAAAGGCATTTTATGTGTAACCGAGAGAAGCTGCATCGGCGAAGTCAATCACACGCTCGTTCTCGCCAATCTCGCGGTAATCGGTGTGCAATGCATAGAATCCTTGCGCGTGGGAGAATTTTTTTTTTTTTTACCAAACTACGCGAATCTCGCAATTCTGGTTTGTCTCAATATTATATTTTAAACTATTTTGTATTCTCATGTTTCATTCAGAAATATGGTATGATAGGGGATAGATGAATCGTATTGTCAGAGTAGATGGAAATAATACAAAGTGTTTTTTTTTATTTTTTTTATTTTATTTTTTTTTCAAGATCATACGAACTGGAGAGATATGGGTTAGTCGATGATTGTACTTTGGCAAGTAAATCGGTTCAGTGAGCACAAGCAGCTGCGCCACGCGATAAGAAACGTCACCGGCTACCGCGTTTGCCCTCGAGCTCAACCCCATACCATAGATATTCATTTTCTAAATCCATCAACGTGGAAAAAAAATTCTACACAGTCGTAAAAAAAAAAAAAATGTCAAAATCGTTGGACAAAAATGACAAGTATTGCAATTTTCATGAATTTACAAAATGTCGGGTGATTTTCCATAATTTATCCGATGTTCGCGGTGGATTTAATTGCCGAAAATAAAGTTAATTAAATGTACAAAAAGATGGGTCATTTTTTAAATCGTTTTCGTGTTTAGAAAAAATATGTATCAGGTGATTGGATATGAAATTTTAGTCGTGTCGAATTTCACGCAGAGACAAGGCCGTATAGACAATGCCGAAAAGTGCCATTGAATCTAATTTTTCCATGGCATCGAGCTTAAAAGAAACTAAACCATGTATCAAGGATAAATACTATTGTACAAAAGACTTTCATTACGACGTTTAATTGACGAATACAACATTTGCGATCGTTTATTACCATCTATTCATCACGAAAAAGAAAAAAAAAAAAGAATTCCGCATTACCGATTTATTGTCCACTTTCGTTTTTTTCACGGTCCGGACAATCCAGGAACCGGACAATCGTTTTTCTATTCTTCTTTTTCGACTGACCAGCAACCGCGCGAAACTCATGGCAATCTTGTTTCACACCTTCGTGCATCCCCGATAATCTCGGGAAAGCTTCTCCCGCGCAGCTTCGGCTTTCGAACCTGTCGAGAAGGAAACATTCGCGCAACTCTTTCCGGACCGAGCACACGCGTGTGTCGCGAACGAAACGCGCCATACATCGTACATTCGTCATGACGGAAAAAACTGAAAAAATTAACAACGAGGCACAATCGCGAAAACGTTTGGAAACGGCTAAACGCGAATTGCAATCAATCGTTCGTAAGATGGACGAGCTCGGCATTGCGACTCGCGCTTTCGGCTTTTGGCGCGTCAACTCGCGCGTGCGAACGAACGAATTAAAATCCAAAAAGAAATATTTTTGGGGATTGACGATTCTCGCGACCATAATTTATTATTATGGAAAAAATTATGTTTCGATGAATATCGATCGAAAGGTGAGTTTTGTAATTCGTTCGATGAGTAAATTAATTTTGAAAATTAGTGAGAGTGAATTTGTCGGTAAGTCATTATTTTGAATATTTTATCTTGCTGCTGATTCAATTGTTATTATTTTTCTTTAAATGATAGATCTTTCTCAGATAATTTTTTTTTTTAAGCAAAGTCCGCAAAAAGTAAGAATAACAATTTTGTTGTAATTTATTTATTTATGTAACGTGAATTTTTGTAGTGTTTGATGGATACACCGGCGTTATTTCAAAAAGTTTTTCGCCCACCCGTGGACTGTTCGATCTGTCTCGACGTCCAACAGGTTGATAAGCTGGATAACGTGGACGTGACGATGTTCGAGCACCGGTGAGGATATCAAAATACAATAAATCAGGAGACTAAAAATTTCATAAAAGTTCAAAATCATGGATAATTTTTTTTTTTTGTTAAAAGATACGCGTATTCGGGCAGACCAGTCGTCGTCACGGATGCGACGATCAATTGGACAGCGACGAAAGTTTTCTCGTATTCCTTCTTGAAGTCTCTGTACGAAGGACACGACGCGAATTGTCAGTTTTTCCCGTACAAAAGTGGATTTCGCAGTCTGCGAGAGGTTTTTAATATGAGCGCTGACCGGGCGTTGCAAAAACCGGGAACCGAACCCTGGTACGTTGGTTGGTGAGTCTCGAGTGCTTCGACAATTTATTTCAACGACATAACATTCTCTCAAAACATCCTCATTAACGAATTAAGTCGTGAGAAACGCCAGAAAAAAAATTAAATCCATGAAAATAGAATTTTTCAAAAAATATTCCCGTTGATTAATATGAAGATGTATTCATTTGTTTTTAACGGTAATTGTATGGTGATTCAAAATTTTTTTTTCTTATTTCGGAAGGAGCAATTGCGATGGGAAAATCGGTACAATATTGCGCGAGCATTACGACAGACCGTACTTTCTTCCGGCAACAGCGGAGACCGAGAAGACCGATTGGATTTTTATGGGAAGCCCCGGTTATGGAGCACCGATGCACGTGAGTTATTTATACTATATATATATATATTTTTTTTTTGTTGTCTCGCGTATTGACGAGCGGCGTGTATCGGGATTTTTTGACAAGGTTGACGACGTGGCGTATCCCTCGTGGCAAGCGCAGATAAGAGGAACGAAGTTGTGGATACTGGAACCCCCTCGAGAGTGTCATTATGCGTGTAACCGACTGGAAGTTACTGTTCAACCGGGAGAAACGAGTAAGTCACGATCTTGGCTTTGTAAATATATTTTTTTTTTCTCAACTGTGTTTGTAAGAAAAATAAATAAAAGTGAGAGCGAGATAAAATATTCTGCCTCAATTGAGATATTAAGATTATTTAAGATTATTCAAAATAAGAAAAAAATATGTGAAAAAATAAATTTGAATATTAAATTAATAATAATGATGGTAATATTATATTGATATTTGAATAATTTATTTTGCTATGGATGGATTTTTTTCTCAAATAATGAATCTTTTTCGACTAATTATCTTGTTACAAACATAATTGCCGAAAAAAAAATTAATATTTTATAATATAATATAATGTATGGAGCATTGATATGCATTCATTGATGTTTCGCAACTCATTAAAATATATTTTTATCGATTCTTCTAGTTATTCTGGACACAAATCGCTGGTATCATCAAACTATAATCATTTCCGAAGAAATGAGCATCACCATTGGCGCTGAGTATGATTAAACCATTCGGGTTCCACGATATAATCCCCCAAAATCGGAAAGAAAATGGTCCTTCATTGAAACCAAAATTAATCTACGTGTTTTCTCTGTACCTTGAGTAATTGTTCCTTCGTTTTTTCGTCTCTTCGGTACGACAAAAAGTAAAATCATTGTCCCAAATATCGCGTGTCGTGTTCAACAACTAACCCCTTCTGTATTTTAATCACCCGCATGAAAAACCCGCGACAAGCTCATTCCTTTTCGGTTTTAACCTACCACGACCCGGCATTCTCGTTAGCTCCGTCAATCGTAGAAAAGTAACGAGCATAGACTACCAATTCTCCATTCTAAAATCCAAGACATCACAATCGGCATCCTATCGTCACAAAATCAGGCTCATAAAAGCAGCGCAAACATACTTTTCATAAATGTTCGAAAAAATCTAATAGAACTTGATCTAAAGTCCCCCAAAACAAGTTGATAAAAATCCCAATGAATCAGCAAAATATTCAAGACCTTCAATAAAAAAACCCCCAAACTTTCACGATATGCACAATCAATAAATGGCCCAATCTCTCTCCCAAAGAAAAAAAAAAGAAAAAAAAACAAATACATATTAAAAAAAAAAAAAATAAACAAAAAAATAAAACAAACCGAATGTTTAAACAGAATTCTCGAGGTTCTTCGACCGTCACGTAATTATGTCACGTGCCGGACAATAGCATGATCGTCGCGCGTGGGTCTCCCCCTTCCGCCCCCGTATCCCGGTTATACCTCGGTGCCGGCGAGCACGAGAGGTACGCGTCGATCTCTCGCTCGCACGTTTCACGGGATCCAGGTTATGGTTGCGAACGTACGTATACACTATACATACGGGCGGGGAATCCGGTGTAAAGTTGAAAAGGAAACGGTTCGGCTCGTGGCACGGGCCCCTCTCCGAATCGGGTGGGGACTCGCGCAGATGGTTCTCCGTGCTGCTGCCAACAGCACCTGGCGGCAGGTGAGCCTATAGCCTCGTGCTCCAGGGGGCCCCTTCTACATTAAGGGTTCCTCCGGACAGCGGAGTCCCGGTCGACGTCGTGACGGCGACGTCGTGTGCCCCTTGCCCCCCCCCCCCCCTCCTCGCAACGACCCGCGCCTCCAACGTGCGCCCTGCGAGACGACGCGCGCCCGCGCCCGCGCCATCGCCACGTCGGGCTCCCCATGTGTTCGATCATATGTTCCTTTGCCACTGGTTGATGCCCCGTTAGAATCACAAATTGAGCGTGCAGCTTAACATCCTACTATTTAAATTTCTTACTCGTAAATTCGTCGATCTTCGGAATCCAACGAATTATCGTTGTGTGAGTACATTTTTTCAATATTTGATTATACATTAAAATATATAATAATAATAATAATAATAATAATCATTATTATTATTATTATTATTATTATTATTATTATTATTATTATTATTATTATTATTATTATTATTATTATTATTATTATTATTATTATTATTATTATTATTATTATTATTATTATTATTATTATTATTATTATTATTATTATTATTATTATTATTATTATTATTATTATTATTATATAATACTAATATAATAATAATAATCATTATTAGTATTATTATTATTATTGTTATTATATTATAATTATTATTATAATGATAATTATTCTTAGAATAATAATAATAATGATTATTATTATTATTATTAATAATGATTATTATTATTATTATATTATAATAATTATTCTTATAATAATAATTATTATTATTATTATAATTATTCTTATAATAAAAATAATAATAATAATAATAATAATAATAATAATAATAATAATAATAATTATTATTATTATTATGATTATTATTATTATTCTTATAATAATAATAATAATTATTGTTATTATTATATAATAATAATTAATATTATTATATTATATTATATAAAATTTAATTATGAGTTAACTGATATATAAGTAAAAAAATAAATAGATGAATAATATATAAGTAAAAAAAAACAAATGAATCAATCTATCAATAATATCATGAGTCAAGGAAAAAAATTCAATCAAATTTACTTACGGCCCGAATTTCGGAAGATATGCTATGATCCAAAAACAAAATCAAATACAAATTTAGATTGTGATTTGAGTTCCGTTTTTCTTCTTTTTTTGTAAACAGAATTATTATAAATGCTTGAATAATTGTTCTTAAGTCGTATATTTTGCGGACTTATCTTTTTCCGTTTCCCAACGCCGGTTTAAAGGGTTCGGAGATTGTATGAATGGATTTTACGTATTTCAGGGTTAGAGTGGACGGGTTTCGATGTCGATCGATGGCGCGATCGCGGGATCGTGTGCGGTTTCGTGGCGTGCAATAACGCGCCAGACACTGAGAGATCTATCTGTTGCTGGTATGTGTAATGGGGTGCTGATTTCGCAGAGCGCGTGCTACCCGCGATCACATGTACCCGCGTGCCACAACATAATTATGGATATTGATTTCTTCGGGAAGCGGGGTACAACACTGTACACCGTACGGTGCACCTCGTGTGCTCTCTCACTCTCTCTCTCTCTCTCGTGCTCTCTTTTTCTCTCACTCCTGGAAGCGCAGGGGTTCATTCAGCCCAGCGTGCCGTTGCGAAGGTGCACGTCGGGTAATCTCGATGGGGTGGTAAACATTAAACAGGTTGTACAGTTAAACGTACCGTGTATGTATGTGGTAATGAAAGTCATGTGCATTGCCCGATCGATAAACGACATGCCATTCAGAAATAAAATAAAAAACGGCACCAAAAAATTACAGATGGTGTCGTGAGCTACGTATCCTGCAGCCTTAACGTTTGAAAAATTCAAGAATCACCCTCAAAATTTGACACATAATATGAAAATAAATGTCCTCATCGGCAATTTTCAAACTGTCGGAGCATTTTTATATTTTTATAAAAATATTTCGGTTCGTAGTGTAATAAATGTTTGGATAAGAATGTGACCTAAAAAATGGAGTAATCGCGAGTTGCGACTAATAGTTCGATTGCGCTATTAGGTATAGTATCATTCATGAGTACTGAGATCTAAAAAAAAAATTTGAAGACGCCTGAAAAAATATTTTCGGAATTTTTATTAAAAAAAATGCTACGACATTTCTTGCCTTATTTTTCCGCACTGATTTTTTCAGTCTCTAATATTTTTAAATATTCTTGTTCTCGGCCGTATCGAATCGTATCGGCTTCTTTGCGTGCTCCGACGCACTTGCAAACGTACTTGGTGTCCGTCGAGCTCGAAAGCCGAGACATTATTCGGTGTTGAGTTGCCTCTAATAATCGGTAAGCCGATCTTCGTGTATTACGACCGCATTTTACTACACCAACGACCATCCGTCCACCGCGTATGTACTTTTTTTTCTTCAGTCTTCACGGACTTTGGTTAACGCATTCCGCAGTCACGTAATTGCGCAAACTTCGTGTGGAATTAATAAAATATATGATCACAGATCGTCGAATGAAGATAAAAATAAAATCGCGTCGTAACGTGTCTGATGAAAGTGCGATGAGCTTGACGAAATTTGACGAAAGCCATAAACATTCGAAGATAATCAAGAGACTAAACGGTCCGTCGTAAAATTTGTAACGAGCCGTGATAGATAATGTTCGTCTTTTGGACCGGAAAATTCTGAAACGGTTTGTATCCGTTGTATCTATAGAAATATATTCTATGTGCGGGATTTAGCGTGAATCTATGTGTATGTCGGTGCAACGCGAGAGACCGAGCTGGTAGATTGTAATTTGAAGTCTCACCCTCTCTCGTCACTCTCGACAGTTTCTCAAGGGGATGAATCTTGAACATCGCGCCCGAGAAAAGGGAGAGAAACGCGAGAACGACGGTGGCGCGGCTAAAAGCTTCGAGACACCGACGTGGAATAGAATGAGAACATTCAATGTGCAATCGCGCCGCAGTACCGTGGCTTCCATGCATTATCCTTGTAACCCATCGAAACATCTGCCGAATTCAACGTTGCACGGCTAGCTGTATCATTTATTTTATTCTACCATCAACAATAAAAGAATCGTCGTGAGACTTCATTTTTCGATAACAAATAATACGTATTTTAATCTTACGAAATCACAAAATTTCCATTGTTCCACTTTTTTCGAAACAACGTATACGATTGAAAAAAGTTAAGGTTATTTCTCTGAAGACGAATTGATGTACGTTTTTGTTTTTTTTTTAAAGGTTAATATTAATATTACCAATGTGCTACTCAAAAACGAATGCTCTGGGAGTTTGAGAAAAAATCTGCCTTTAAAAAAAAAAAAAATTTTAAATCTGAATTCTACAGTGCAACCAATTACTTGTACATGCGATTGATAAAATTGATAAAAATCTCTTTCTCGACGAACCGATGGACTTTTTATTTTTAAAAGGTGAATGTTGATTATCAACAATGTGCTGTGCAAAAATGAATGCTCCGGGAGTTTGGGAAAAAAAATTCTGTCTTAAAAAAAAAACATTAAAAAATAAAAATAAAATAAAATTTAAATTCTACAGTACAATGCTCGTATAGGATGTGTTCTCGGACAAAGAGAAAAGACACAAGGGTCACTCCGGTAGCGAGCAGACACGTAACGTACACTGGCGTACACGCGGTCGCTATGCACATATTTCGCATCTCAACTTTTTCCATGTACTTGGGCGATGTACATTGTGGGTTACACACTGTAACGCGGGTATATGCCGTGTACGATGCCGAGTTACGTGGATTTGTGTATGTTTTCGTGCATGACGTACATCGGTGGTTGTTGGAGGTGTACGTGCATATCGGTCTCCCTATCGATTATTTTAGCCATGTGGAACTTTCCCCTATTCGGGGTTTGCCCCACTCGGGCCGTCGCTACGCCCGGTATAGAGCGAGATATTGACGTTACATCGCACCCCGCCGACCCCGCCAGACCCCGCGGCTGTCGCCCCATCGTCCTGAGCCAACCCCTCGTTCCGGCACGACCCCGCGCGGACTGCCCCACTCGCATGCAGACGAACTCGCGGGCTTCCAGTGCTGGATTGTTCGGGTGTTCTTCGATTATTTCTTCTTTATCATCAACATCATTCGTTATTCGCCCCGGGCTACTTGATGGCACTATCGGCAATCGATTTTTAAAAATTATTCTTATTTAGAATTGATGGTATCGCCGAAAAAATTAGAGAAATAATCGGTTTCAGATAATCAGCGGTTTTTTAATTTATTTTTTTGCGAGTAACTATGAAGGGCACCAATTCTTTTTCAAATAATATTATATTATATTATATATAATAATAATAATAATAATAATAATAATAATAATAATATATAATATAATATAATAACAATAATAATAATAATTATTATTATTATTAATAATTATAATTATAATTATATTTAATATTATAATTATATATTTAATTATTTAATAATAATAATAATTATTATTATTATAAACTATTTTACAGGGTACTGACAATTTCGTACAGATTCTATAATTCTATTAAATTATATTTATGAATATTAATAAAAGCCCGAATTATATAAAATGCAAGTTAAGTAGAAGGAAAATATTTCTCAGATATCTACGATTTCCCATTTCCCTTTCAAACTACCATGTGATTTACCATTGAAAAATGGTTCCTCCAATAATCGTAAATTTTCTCCAAACAAAAACCGCATTTCGTTATTTCATATTCATACAATCTCGAATTATTGTCGAACCCAAGTGTTCCGCGGCGTTGCGCCAGAGAAACCCTCGAACTTCGATGAAGTGCAAGCGAGACCGGTAAAGTTGCACCGTTTGTGGCACGGACCAGATGGTCCTCGTAAAACCGCGTGTTCGTCACACACCGCAAAGCCATAATAATTATAACGTTAATATAATAAAGCTGATATAATTGATATGTATTTTCAAGTTGTTCCTTCGTTTCCGCACCCTACGGTAATACATCGTCGTATAATTATATCGTCTCAAGAAAGAATTTTTATTTTTTTCCGGGGACAAAGTCGGGGCTCGAGATGCGACCGCGTCGATCCTGAGCAACCCCCTCGCGAGCCTCGAGGTTGAACCACGGTCGAGCGTTCTTCCCCACCATCAATCCTCTCGCAACCCCTGCGTATATCGAGTTCGTTACAGATCCCCGTAGCGCGAGATCGCCGTCTCTACGCCCCTTAACCCTCCTCGCCACGACGCCGCGCGTCCTGCGCGGCTTCTCCTGATGCATGCAGCGGCAACGTACGCGCTCAGCACCACCCCGAAACACGGACGGCTTTGCGCAACTCCACCACCACCGGCCTGTCTCTCTCCCTCTCAATTTTCACGGTACGTCATCCCTCTCGCACTGGAAATGGCAGAATTCGTGCGCCACGCCGTTTCGTTTTCGACCGACGAATCGAAGACGCGCGCGGTTTCCACATCTTCGATTATCAACTAACCCGGTCAATATCTAATTCATCCCTGCGGTTCTTGGAAAAAATATCATAACGAGCCTCGTAAATCCGGGAGATTTGGAAAATTTACAATCCAAACTGTACAATAGTACAGTCAGTTACGGATTTTTGTTTTTAGAAAAAATAAATAAATAAAAATGCTATCCGTAAATTAATAGTAAATTATATTTTTTTGCTTATCGCGTTCTCTATAGTCGTCTCGAAAATCATTGACCCGATTAGAATACTGCTCGATAACAAGCACAAAGCAGTGTAATTTTTTTTTTTACAAATAAATAAATTGCAAAATATACAATTGATCGGTCTTTCGATTTTTTTCCATCGATCGAAATTTCATCAATCTAATAATATTCGTTCGGACGGTGTTTGAGTGAAGAAGAAAGTGATTGAACGTACGACTTATCGGGACGTAAAATCGTGATAGCGAGCAAAAATTGTCGTTATTGATTTTTCTATTGACGCTCGTGGCTTGGCTCGCCGAGTCGTCGGCTTTACTGCGACGACGCTTGCTCACCCCCTGCGAAGCTACGACGACAAAAGTGTGAGTCGAGCGAACCCTGCGAGGGTTGTGTCGTGTGTATACGCGTGTACGTGTGTGTTCGTCCGTGTCTGTGCGGGGGCGGTTGGTTATCGCGTGTACTGACGAGCGCGCGCGTGAGCGTAGTACCGTTGACGGAGCAATGGCGGCGGTTTAACGTCCCTCCACGGTTCTTCATTGATTGTACGATTGACGTTCGATTTAAGGTAACCGAGTGCGGGATATATACGCCGCCGAGTGGCGAGTTCGAGCTCTGCTGCTGGTAATAGGCCGCGCTTGATTTCCGCGGACCTTCGACGGTAACGCCGAATCGATGACGAAACTAACCCCGTGGTCTCGTTCAACCGAGATTCAACATCGGATTTTGGATCGTTAGAATACGTACATACGGTGCACAGTGCGGGAACACGAGTGAACGCGTGTACGAGTGACGGCGACGATTGACAATCGCTTATAGCGAATTTTGCATTCCTCGATTATTAAAAAAACACGTTTGATAAGAACTAAATTTATCATAGTTTTACCAGTACGCGAGAGAATCGTTGGAAAAATTATATTCGATAATTCAATCTATAATGATTGATCGAATGAATCCGTGATTTACACGTGGCGTATTAATTTCAAATAATGGAAGATTACCAAATAAATACTAAATTTGGTTAATATTTAGTTCCCGTAGAATCGACGATCGTCGATTCGAATCGATTGGCTAAAATAGCAATCTGGTGAATCAAAAAAAAATTTTTTTAAAAATAAAATCGAAGAAGAATCGCGGTTTTGCGATAGCACAGCGGGTTGCTTATCGGTCGAGGTCGGTTTTCGAGCTGCGGTCGAAAAGGCGAGAGACAATAGAGCGACGTGTGTGAGAGAGAGAGTGAAATAGAGGAAGAGAAACAGAGACGGATAATTGGAGCGTGCGAGGTGGGTGGTTCAGGTGTCGTCGAAGAGGCGCACAGTCGACGGCGTGTGTTTATTATTCTCCATCCTCGTTTTTAACGTGAGTACCGCGTCGCTCACAGCCGTGGATACACACGGTGTTATACATCATCGGGCCATCGAGCGAGTACGGTCACAAGGTATCGGAAAATCGATAGAAACCTGACTGACGCCAGAGCCGGAGGGGAAGATTCGCACGGCTATAGTGCATCCAGTCGCCGCAGAGGTGGAGCCGCTGGTACGAGAAGAGAAACGCCACCGTCGTCGCGACTCAACCCGTTCAACCCCCCCAAAATGTGACTCTCACCCTCGCTACGATGCCTTTGCAAAAAAATAGGAAATACGTACAATGAAAAGAATCAACACCGAAAAATCTCATTTCCAATATCATCAAACTTAAAAAGAAAATTATAATTTTGTTCCCTTTTACCGAATGAAGAAATTAACGTTAAAAACTAAGTTCAAAAAATTCCAAGGGCATCGGTACGACTAATAATCGCGCGGGATTGGCGAGGTGGAGGGGTTTTGGTGTGCGCGAGCTCGCGCCGCTCGGCCTTGCGGTGTCACTCTCTCTCCCTCTCTCTATTCCTCCGTCTGACTTCCGTTTAACAGACGAAGGACGCAAACACGGATGAATAACAATACCTACCTCTAACCTACCCATACTTCCATGGAGTCACGTAAGAATACGTCCCTACGGTTGTGAGAAGACAGTTACCACCCGAATCCAAAGATCACATCGAGTTGCACCTGGACCGTAAGATCCGTGGCGTGGCTTAGCACGTTATTTCTCAGCGCGTGGAGAAAAAAAAACCGCGCTTCGGGTTTCGGGTGTGCGCTTTCCGTACGTGGAAGCACGAGGTGCGAGATAGGTTGAACGTGTGAGTCGTGCGTGAGGACACACCACGAGGAGCCGTGCGGTGGTAAGGTTTGGGGTGGGGAAGTTGCCGTTGGGGGTTGGTCTCACGGTTGGCCAAGGGTGAAGAGGTGGCGCAGCGAGAAGTCTCTCTCTTTTTCACCCGGTCGATTCGCTTCTTCCGTCCTTCGTCGCGGACACACGCACGCACACACGTACGGTCGTGTTTCAGCGAAGGGTAGGTAAAGCCTGTGCGGCTCGCTGCCAGGATAGCACACAAGCCTAGTGCTATACAACCCCGGCTGCTGCTGCCGCTGCCGCTGCTGCTTCTGCTGTTACCGCTGCTGTGTTGTACCCCTCTCGTTCTTTCGCGCTCTCTCGGTTAGCGCCTCCACATTATTTCACCGTCGGTCGGGTGTGCGTCGAGCCTCCACTGCTTGCGTAGTTCTCACTCGCTCGCTCGCTCGTATTCGCTCGGTTTCTCGCCCCCTCGCACGCCACGGGCTATTCACTCGCCGGGCGCAGTGTGCTCACTCGCTCCCCGTATGTCATGGGCGCACGGTGCTGGTGGACCGAGACGACTACGAGCACCATCGATATCACAGTCACATCGACGTTTAAACGTGAAACAAGAAGCCAAACCCGCGCATCGCCCTCGCCGTTGCCTTGTGCGATCTCAATGCCGGTTGTGAAACAAAACACAATCGGTTTTTCGCTCATCTCCTCACGAGACTGATCACCGGGCCATCGTTGTCGGGGATAAAAGTGCCGGGGCGAGTCAGTGTTGAATCTTCAATCGTCGCGACGATTTCGACAGTCGGCTCCGTCGACGCGCGCGGATAAACGTCGAACGTTGGAACATCGACGAAGGTCGTTGGAGAAGCAGTGTCAAAGACGCAGAAGCATCTTGGCCTTGAGATTGAATCGTGGATGGTGTTGGATTTTGTGCGGTTGAAACGAAGTTTTTTTTTTTATCGGTAGCCGGTGACGGGAGTTTCGTCGTTGTTACATTGTTTCGTTGTACATTGTTGTGGCGTCATTGTTGTGATTGTCGTTGTTGTCACGGTATATTCGGTGTCGCGCCGGGGGATTTCGTTCGGGCACGTTTTCTAGACTGCTACGCTGAGACTCGTCGGAGTCATCTCGGGTGGCGCGAGAATTCGTGATCGTGAAAATTGTACGGTCGCACGACGTGGACTCAGATACTTGAAACGTGGGGGTTATTCGCGGACGTCGCGAGAGATTGACGGAAACGTGCGAAAGAAGTGAGACTCGTTACGCGGGTGATCGATTATTGTTGTTTGTTATTATTTGAACCTCGTGATTATCGTGTCGCGTGTGTTGGTGCATCGGAAAAAGAAGGATAATAGTGAAAAAGTGTATCGGGTAAGAACAAGAAAAAAAATACAGTTTGTAATGGAAATTATCGTTGATCAGTCGCACGTGTGAAAATCGACGTAGAGTGGTTCCGTTCGCCGCAACGATTTCGCAATTGATCAGTACTGACCGGTCAAGAAAAAAGAAACGTGTGACACGAGGCCGTAAACGACTCGAGTGCTCGCCTGACGTTTAAAACCCCGACGTTTACGTGGTAAAGAGCGTCGCACACGCCGAGTCGACGTCAAAACCCACTAGATGTGCGTAAATGGAAGGTATAGGGGACATAACCGATCATCGGTCGCATAGCGAGCACCAATTGTTGGTCTCGGTCGATTCCCCGGCTGCGGTAAGTACGCATGGCCGGGGTGGCAGTGGGGTTGGCGGCTCGAATGGGAACTGTCGTGGGGTTATCGGGGGTGGCGGTAGCACGAGCAGCAACAGCAGCAGTAGCAGCAGCAGTTCGAGCAACACCAGCGGCAGCAGTATCGCCGGCTGTGCCGGGGGCAGCAGTGGCAGCGTTGCCGCGGCTAGCGGGGCCAGCGGAGTCAGGGGAAGGGGTGGAAGTGGCAGTGCCGGTATCGGTAACAACGTTATTGGCAGCGGTTTCGTCGGCGGTGGGAGCAGAGGGATCATCGGTGTGCGCACGTACGGAGGTAGTAGGGTGCATCGGCATCGAAGCCACGAGGTGCGCGGGTTGCACGGTGGGGGAATCGACGAGCTCGACGAAGTCGACGAAGCAGAGGCCGAAGCCGAAGGTAGACTCGGCGTCAGAGGAGGAGGCAGAGGAGAAGGAGAAGGAGAAGGAAGTGGAGGAAGCCGGTGTGGTGGTGGCGTTGAGGGTGCTTGCATCGCCGAGGGTATGTCATCGTCGGCATCGCAAAGTCCCGACATCGCGTGCGCGAGCCTACCGCTCGAACTACTCGCGGCTGGCGCGCTCGGCGGCGTCAAGCAGGAGGTGGATCACCACCAGCAGCAGAGCCACCAGCAACAGCAGCACCAGCCACATCAGCGCGGCGGAGGCGGCGGAGGCACCAGTGGAGGTGAGCACAACCAGCATCACCATCACCATCATCATCATCAGCAACAGCAACAGCAACACCTCGTCGCTGCCGAGGATCTGTCCTCGTCCCAGGACGCAACGGCAAACGCCCCGGTCAGGGCGAGCAATCCGAGAGAATCGTTGTCCGTTATCGTGCCACCCCAAGACGTCGACGGTGATTCGCGGGACGACGCTGATTCGGAATTACTCAGCCCCGGAAAACTCACGCCGACGTCCGGTATCAGTGTTTCGGTCGCGAGCATGATCGACGCGACGGACTTTCGGGCTATGCAGCCGGAACCTACTTATCAAACCCTGACCTCAGTCGCCGAGAGAATGTCACCGCCTGGGTTCAGTCCTGGATCATCATACGCTACCCTAACGCCGCTTCAGCCTCTGCCACCGATATCCACGATGAGCGATAAGTTCGTGTACGGTCCACACCCCGGTAGCGGTGTGTCCGGCAGTTTCGCGGTTATGCAGAACAACGGACTTGGTAACATTGGGCTCGGCATGGGAGGCTCGCCTTACGCTTACGACAAATTACCGTCGATGGGAATGTCACCGCCGCACAATTATCCCTCGCCCGGGGCTGGACTTCAACCCAGTCCCCTATCGCCCCAGAGCGCTTACAGCCAGAGCGGTCTCAATTCGCCACACAAATCGGCAAGTCCTCATTACGAGCCTGCTTTCTTGCCGAGGTTACAGCAAAGTCCCGCCGCTCTGAGTCCACCATCGCCACCGGTTTCCGCGGCTACGAGTTTCGCGCCTTCCCATCATTCACCACCGACGCTTTCGGTACCGGCGTCATCGCCACCTCCGTTACAGACCCAGCTACAGCAACAGCAGCAACAGCAACAACAACAACAGCAGCAACAACAGCAACAACAACAATCGATTCAGCAACAGTCGATATCGCACACGCAGCAACACGTTCAACACACGTCGGTCGTAATGAAAACGGTCTCGTCGGCGGGGAATGGTGCCGGTGAAGTTGAGGAGATCAACACCAAAGAACTAGCCCAGAGAATCAGCGCCGAACTCAAGAGATACAGCATACCCCAAGCCATATTCGCACAGAGGGTACTCTGCCGGAGTCAGGGTACTCTCAGCGATCTGTTGCGAAATCCGAAACCATGGTCGAAACTCAAGAGCGGACGGGAAACATTTCGGAGGATGTGGAAGTGGCTGCAGGAGCCCGAGTTTCAGAGAATGTCTGCCTTGAGAATAGCAGGTTAGTTCAGCCGTCGTAGAAACAAATAAAAAACGAAAAAAAAAAAAAAACAATGCCGCGTCACGGTACCTACGAGCTTTTCGATAATAATATTGTTTGTGTGCGTGATTATGTCGACATTATCGAGTTGTACTGAAAAACCTCTCTCTCTGAAATCCAAGATACCATCACCATTCAACCCTTCCGACGACACCTTTATTTTGCTATTTTCACTAAATATTTTCAATCGCTCCACAACTCACACATCCACCTCTTCACCGATTCGGACGACAATTCGTCCGATCGAAATTCAATCAATCACGAAGAAACACAAACGCACACACGAAAAAAAAAAACCACTTCGCACTGATTATCCGTCTCGGCATCCACGGCTTCGCTAATCACGACGAAAATTCTTCGCTATTGCACACTGAACAACGCTGTTGTTATTAAAAATCGAAGTTACGACAAAAATTTACGTGGAAAATCGAGAATCACGACGAGAATGATATGGGAAATCATCGAGACTCGAGTGTTACCGGATCGGAGAAAGTGTTTTGCGGATTTCGATAGCAGGTGCAAAAATCCATTCGATATAGGTCAGAAAATCATCGAGCGGTAACATCGTGCTACGTTGATCCATCGGCATCTGTCTTTCTGGTCCTCCGCGTGATAACAACAAACGGGAGCGCGGGCAAATCGCCGAACGCGTGTTGCATCCCCCCCAACTACGTGAGTTCGACGAAAGTGTGAGTGAGAGTGTGTATGCGTGTGTGTGTGTGTGTGTGTGTATGTGTGTGTGTGAGTGCGTTATCGTGCGGTAACGCGTGTGCGGTGCGCCGTGTTGGTTTTCCGGCATCCCGCGGGTTGGGGGAAGGGGGAGAATGGGTCGGTGGGGGCTTAAGGATTGGTGCCAGAATCACGCTAGCGAGAGAAACGTGTGAGAAGAGGCGCGAAGGGGTGTACGAGAGTTGGGAGAGGCAATCCGGAAGAGAGACGAGGGAGGAGGAGGACGAAGAGAGAACGTGGACTGGTGCTGCTGCGGCGCACACGTGGTACCCACGTGGAGAGGCGTTCCCGCAACCGTTCCATATCATTCAGAGATAGACGCGCGGAATAACACTTTTCGAATTCAACATCCTTCGCGCTACGTGCGTCGCGGGTGGTTCTGG
>OZ020168.1:5220743-5311598 GCA_963971145.1 Sussaba pulchella
TTCAGAGATAGACGCGCGGAATAACACTTTTCGAATTCAACATCCTTCGCGCTACGTGCGTCGCGGGTGGTTCTGGATAGACAGAGCGAAGGGGTGGGAGGATTTGGGCAAGGGGTGGTTTCGACGCTGCCGCTTCTGGTGGTGTAGGTGGTGGTGATGGTGGTGGTAGTGGTGCAGCAGGGTTGAACCGTGAAAGCTAGAGCAAGAGCGGGAATATACAACACTGCGAGCACGTAGTATTGATCGAAGTTGGTCACGCGGTGTTGGTGAGTGAGCGCAGACGCGACCTCAACGGACGCCATCGCCATCCCGCCGACGCGACCACCTCCATGCTACCCTTCCATTTCGGTTCTCTTTTGCTCTGGTTCACTCTCTCTCTCTCTCTTTTCTCGCTTTTATTTCTCTCGCTCTCTCCCTTTTTCTCTCTCTGTCGCTCATCCTCGTACAGTCAACGACGCCCCCGCCGGAGGCGACAGCTCTTCCACCGTTTCCCCGCTCTTCCGTCTCTTTCACGACACACCGCGACTCTTATCTCCGCACAGCCGCGCTACCGCGAACTGGCGAGTCCGTGCGCGTGTTGAAACCGCGTGCGTTCCGGTGACGCTCGTTTCTCCATATATTTTACAACGCGGCCACCACGTTCGCACGTTTTCACGCATGTATGCGTGACAACGACATCCACTTCGGGACTTATGATTACATGCGACGCAACCGTGCTGCATGGTCGTGTCAAGATTTTCGTCCCAACGGGGAGAGTACTTCGGTTTTCCAGACGAGAAATCTTAAAAACGTATTCGTCGCCGAGGGTGGGATGGACGGCGCAGGGGTTGATGCTGCATTTCCCGCGTTTTCACTGCGGTTGAAGATGTTAGTTAGGTTTCCCGCCAATTTTTGTTTTCGCAGTCTATTGATGCATTCATGAGGCCCATTTGATTTTGAATATTCGTTGATAGTTAATGACGTTGATAGTTTTATTTCCTGATTGAAGTCCGTTTTATCGACGATAGGCTCGGCTTATCGCAGCGCGAGTCTCGCACTCCGAAACGTAGTCAAATGTATGAGGTTTCATGTTGCGTCTGGGGATATTGAAACCATAGTTATCCAACGAGATCAATCAACCCAATGACAGTTAGTGACAAGTCGATTCTACCAGTCATAGAGAAGTCATTCGGTGTTATCGATATCTTCCTCGACTGTAGCAATGTCTGCAGAATCGCAAAAATTGTACATTATGCGTAAAGTATCCTTGTTTGATTGTTTTTTTTTGTCCTCGATGATTTGACGTTTCTTTTTTGCAATACTTTTTTCTTATCGGTCCTTTGTCGACAGCTGCAAAGACCGCGAAAGGCAGACAGATAATCTCGAGGAGTTTTAAAAGGAGGAGCAAAGGGGGGAGGGGGGGGGGCGTTGTATGTACTTGTATAGAACGTACCTTCCAAAGTCTCTTCTGACACGAAACACTTTGTGGGTCCGTACTGCGCTGTGTTATATATATGCACGGAGGAAAAAAAAGAAGGATAAAGCAAGTTCTGCCGGAACGTTGAAGCAATGTGGGAGATCGTTGTAGAGCACAAAGAGGAAGAGAGAGAGAAATAGTGAGAAAGAGCTCGGTGCTCGTCGGTAGAAGGGTTCGATCCAGTGCCCTTCAGATTGGAGGCCCAGCGCTAGCGAGTGCTCCATTGTTCATTATTCTTCTATTTCGCTCGCTCGTTCATTTTTTTTTATCCAAACCGCGATTTCGAAAATTCTCTGGAGAACCAAAGTTTCGCGTTATTTTTTTTTTTTCACACCTCGTTACCGTCGTTGCGAGACCGTGGAAAACATGGAATGTTATTTGGAATGACGGAAAAAAATAATTAAAATGCAATAATATTCTCTCGTTCGACAATTTTAGTCGTTTTTTTTTTCAATTATTTTTCTGAAGCTTTTTGAGCCCTTTGACAGGTCAGCATAGATCGTCATGTGAACAAAAATGGAAAATCGGAGGTCTAACCTAATGTTGAATGTAAAATGTCTACGTTGTAAAATCGCGTACACAAAATCTTAACCAAGAATACGTTGAGCTTATATTTTTACAAGTCGAATGATAGTAAATCATACTTCGCCATATCGTTGACTTGATTACACGGCGTAGATGTGTCCTGTCGAAAACACGGTGGACGTATAAGAAATGAGGAGAGCAGTCAGACGCTGTGATATGAGGTTTCCTAAAAGTCTAAACGAATAAATTTCATTCTCCTACAATTGCGACGAGTGTCTCCACGCGGTATACGAGTGTTTCTCGCGCCAGTCGCGATATTCTCATTCTCGTTCTCTTTCTCTCTGTGCCTTTCTCGAGCTTCGTATTAGTAGTCGACTATCGCTCCTCCGCGATCGCGTGCACTGTATGCCGCGACGGCAGTCGCTTCTCCTATTGATCGGCACAATGCCGGGTTGGATGCACCAGTTAGTAAAGTCAGGGGCTAGATAAACTTTTATTTTCCGTGAGAAAAGACGGTAGGGTGGGTCGAGGCTTGTATTAAAAGACAAACTGTGCGCGCTGTACGAACGCTACGGCAACGCTCTCCGAGGTGGTAAACAGCAGAAAAATAGTCATGAAAAAGAAAGAACAAACGGGACACAATTATTCACCTTTTTTTTTACCGTAATTCAAGATAGACGGAAATGTTGTGGTATTTTTTTCTATTTTTAATTTTCCATCATTGCTCGAGCGTATTAAAACGAAAATCGTCAGAGCTCGAATCGAATCGTGTATAATTGATTTTTCAAATTTATTCCTTCAACATACTGCATCTTGTAATAATTACATCAAATACATTTATATCAAATATTTCGATACATATATTGTATGCCCTCGTTTCGATTCTTTTCAAATCCTCATTCAAAGTAAATTGAATGTACTACGACGAATTTGAGAGCCCCCGAAAAATAAGGATATTCGAAACTTGAAGAATAATCTCGACTCGCATTAATTCGCGTGACCTTAGGGCTGAGAAAAATTGACTGTCGATCAATATCGTGAGGTCAGTTCCCGCACGTGTGATCTTTCGAACCCAAGGGTCGTTACACGATATGTTCGACGAACGTGGAAATCGATGAACGCGTTTACTGTCGGCTCGTCGTCTTTTCGCTGGCGTTTAATCTCCCTCTGTTGCCCCCTCTCATTCCCCGCTGGACCTTCCGGGTTCTCCAACGAAATTACAAAGGTCTGTTACCGTTACATCTCATCCAGAAACTGATTCCGCGCTTCCCGGGTTTTCCTTCTTCGCATTGCGAGTCATAATTTCCGCTTGAGTCCTCGAATTCGTACATCACGAGACAAAGATTCACCGGCAGTCTGGCGGTAAGCATGTGATACTACAGCTTGCAGTTCTTTTACTCGTCGTAAATGTTCATATGCGTATATATATATATATAAATATATAGAAGCATTCACAGACCCACCTGCTTCGGGAGGGTTGTTACGCAAACGCCATGACTAGACCGTGCTACCCTGTGTCAGCGATGGACGTTACGTGCAGGGAAAGAGGACGAAGAGACGAGAAAGACAAAGTGAGAGAACCCGCGTAAAAATCAATACCACAACCGCTTGTTCTATGTTATTTCGTGTCTTACTTGAACGTTGATATTGCTGAGATTAGTCGGTACTTTGACCATCCCCGGAGGGCTTCGTGCCGAGGCATAAAGGACGAATCAGAATTCACGCCTTTGATAAGACCTATTTAATCGTATTTATACATAGAATAGTGGATGAAACATTTTATTGTGAAAGCTCTGCAAGTTGGGAGGGGGGGAGGGTTGTTAAGGTAGTAAACTCGTACGTTTTGCTACGGTATGATCGTGCGTACATCTTCCACGTACCTCTCGATGCAAAGTCGAGGTGTTTCCGAGATTTTGCTGTTGCCGGTGATTGGGATCTTCTCGACCAATCGTGCTCACACGTCGATGAGCACATGCAAAGCTCAGTGGTCGAGGTGGCTCCGGCGTATGTGCGAAAAAGAATCGAGGGTAAAAATGAGACGCCGGGATAAAAGTGGATTATTTTTTTTTATCCGAAATTTTTATAAGTCTGTCAAAAATGTTGTTCACGCAATGATTTTAATTATTTTCATATCAATTCAACATTAAGAGCCACGCATACGCCTATCAATTCTCAATAACCAACTCTTCATTTCGCAGTCGATTCAGAAACGTAATATTTCATACATCATTTTTATTCCATTTCTCTGATTTAAAAAAATCTCTTTTTTTCTTTTTCGTTTCAACTTCGCTACGTCGTTCCATAGATAGAATATAGTATTTTACTCGGAGCGAGAACTACGACGATACGCCACTGATAATACCATGTTCGGAATAATATTACACACGTGCATCATCGACAGACAGAGCGTGTACACATCGTTAAATATAGTGGAGCTTGAGAAGCCGCGCTGAGCGTACCTACACCTTTGTCGCACACGCGCTATACCCAACCGACCAACGGCGAACGCACACGATACGGAGTTTTCCACATACGTACACGGATATGCGAGGAGCTATGTGCCGGGGCACCGTATGACGCAGGCGAAAGCCTCTGGCCTCCACGGTTGCCCGGAGGTTCCCCTTTTATAGTAACCATAATACTCGCGCATCAAATGCTCGGTGTCTATCGTACACCCTGCGATGCCGTTGGGGTCGAGGGGAAAAAAAAATGGTTAGAGACGAGACGACAGAACGATTTTTGAACGATTGTCCGAAGCGAGACAGTGCGACTGAGAGAGAGAGAGAGAGAGAGCGAAGAGAGACTGAGATGTGTGGTGAGATCGTCGATGGATTGACCTCGTCAATCTAATCAAATTCAGTCGAAAAAATCAGAGACAGAACAGGATAATCATCTCGAGCATTTATATTCGTTTCAGAAAAAAAATCACGAAACGAATATTCGACAGAGTTCGATTATTCGACATTTTTCAATATTTCTTTCGACGTGTGAAAATGTCTCGGGCAAAAAATAAGCCTGGAATTACGGTAAAAGCGAAGTTGAAGAATGGATGGATTATTTTTCAAAAACGAATGATTCCGGAGATTCTTCCATTTTCGCGACAATAAAAAAATGACGATCCCGAGAATGCCGGGGAAAAATGTTTATCGGAGACAAAACGGGATGATTATCCCCAGTATCTATATTCGCTTCATAAAAAAAAATAATTACGAAACGAATATACGACAAAGTTAGATTATTCAACATTTTTCAATATTCCCTCAACGTCTGAAAATGTCTCGGGCAAAAAATAAGCCCGGAATTACGACAAAAACAAAGTCAAAGAATGAGAATTTATTATATCGCAAACAAATGATTCCGGAGATTCTTTCGTTCGCGCGAAAAAAGAAAAAAAAAATTACGGTCTCGAGAATGCCGGGAAAGGGGGAAAAAGGTTTTCCGGTGGCTCTTCGGGATCCGCGGAGAAATCCCACAGGCGCGTCGCGATCCCCGTAAACCGGAAGTTACTCGCGTCGTTTTTAGTCCCGTCCGACGTTTTGCGTTTGGCAACTGACTGGGCTAACGGGGATGGGAAACGTCGAGAGGCTTGTCACGGGGTAAAGGAGCGAACGCGTGTATCAGTATATCGTTCCGCGTTTATGTATCGTGAATGTACATGTGTGTATACATATGTGTCGGAGATGGAAACCTGGTTCTGCGGTTGTCGGTGTGGTTTTCAAGCCGTTGTCACAGCACGCGCCGAGGAAACGCGACACCTTAAGGCTCGCTGGTAGACGATATCGCTCTCTTTCTCGCCTCGAACCATGTCGAAACGAGAGAGGCCTTACGTGCGTTCCCATTTTTCGTTCCGTGCAATGCTCACACGCTCGTTCGTCCACTATATATGTTATATATGCATATAATACGTGTGTGTGTACGCGCGAAGTATGGTTGAGAGTGGTGTGTAAGAGTGTGAAGCGACATACGTGCTCGATACGCGAATTGTTCTTGTGCATCGACGCACTATCCCTCGTCCCGGGTTGCCAATATGCTTCGCAAACTTCGATGATCCGAGGTTCGGCTCTCGGCGTATCGGTGCACCTCACTTCCACGGGATATCCTGTCGCCCCATGGGATTCATCCGAAGTTACCACGCTCACGTGCCATCCGCCACTTCCGTCCCCGACAATCCGCATCTTCTTCGGTTGCAATGTACGTCGGAAATTCCTAACTGTCGTTAACTTAAGAAAAAAATAATAAACAAAAAAGGATAATACTTTTTTTTTACGTATATTTTTTTTTCATGTCGTTAAAGGTCCAGGTTGGGATGATGGAATGGATACAGTTTGATGTCGATCAAATTGTCGTTGGGTTTTTCAATGAAAAGTTTTTTTAATCGAATGAGGATGATTTTTTTTCGAATTCCATTTATTTTTTATTGTTTTGGGAATTTTATTGAAGAAATTCCGTTTGGACGAGAATCCGAATTATTATTATTTTTCAATT
Source organism: Sussaba pulchella (assembly GCA_963971145.1). Classification (NCBI taxonomy): domain Eukaryota; kingdom Metazoa; phylum Arthropoda; class Insecta; order Hymenoptera; family Ichneumonidae; genus Sussaba; species Sussaba pulchella. The sequence goes on from OZ020168.1 coordinate 5,227,210, forward strand.
TATGTTTTGAAGCGAACGACAGTAGGGTACGATAAATCTGACGTACATGATGCAGTTTTGTGTTATCGAGCTGAAGAAGTATCGAAGAATCCATTCCGATAGCTACGCCGGGGTGATTATTCGTTCGATCGCCGAGAGAACGAATTCGAATTTCGACTCTTGCCCGAGGCTCGTCGTTGCGAGGCGTCGTTGACAAACGTAATACAAGACACCGGGTATGCTGCGCGATAAGCTGTTCGATAAGACTTACGACACTGCACGATGGTAACCACTCAAGGTCGGGTGTGAGGTACAAAGACGTCCTTGACAATTTTATTTCATTTTTTTTTTTTGCCGTCGATTTTTTATATTTCTCGATCAAAGTGCTTCCTTCATTCCGTCGTCATTCGATTTCTCGCATAAATTCAACACCCACACACACACACATACAAACACGAATCCACACGATTACTCATCGTCAACTGAGAAGATGAAAGAGCGAAACCAACAATAATCTACACGGAAGATCGTAACCGAGGATCCTCGCATCGACCTGCAGTTATGGGCGTCTCAGAAAAAAAAAACCCAAAAAAGAATAAAATAAACCAAAAAATCGTTGCCTTTTCGTTTTGTTCGTTTCTTTGCCGTCGAAAACCAAACGGATAGACAAATGCACCGAAAATCTTGACGGATGTAGGAAATCAATTTGGATTAACGAAGAAAAATTGGCACAAAGAAAATAATCGGAACGATTGATGACAAGAAAAATTAAGAAAATATTCGAAAAAAAAAACGAGCATTGATATTTCGCTGCGATTGCTGGACACTCTGGGTTTTGTTGGTTTCCCTTGTTTTCATTTCAGTTGAGTAGGAGTAGAAACGTATCCCTTTCCCCGGTCAATGCGTTTCCGGTTTCCTCATCGATATTTTTCTTTTTTTATTCGTTTTCCCCACGTGACGATCCATTTCCTACTGTGTGTACGTACGAACCTTGATCTATAATCCTGGTCATAAAGCTCCAGAGGTACAAATTGACGGATCAATGGTGCAGCGTCTTTGGTTAACCCTTCACCGTCAAGCTCGGTGGAATCCACCCTTCGAACAACCGACGAACGGCGTTTTTTGTTTCCGTTTTCATCTCTTTATGCATTTTTTTCAACACGTTGCCATTATATTTATTATAAATAAACTTTTTGTTCATAATCTAGAATGTTCAAAGCATGTTCCGTAATATTTTTAATCACTTCGGACGGTTAGCTTGCTCACAATCGTTTGTTGAAAACCGACTGGGTGGAACTGACCCAATGTGACGGCCGTGATATTATTTTCGGTAATGTGACGTTGAAGGGTTAAAAAATGTCCGAAAAAATCGAAATACGTAGCCAGAGACGGCGCATTTGTTATTGACAATTATGTTTAATTACTCAAATTCCTTTACTTGTGTCTTTTGAGATCGATATAGCGTGTTTTAATACCCCGTGTTATGTTGTATTGTTTCTTATATTTACATCGAACGAAAGCTCTTACTTTCAGTGCGTCTGTCATTACGTTTCATGTATTCGTTCAACGTGTCGTAACGAAATAATTGATACTTGGGTCGAATCAATGACTCCGGTGCTATCACTGGGAATATGGTTATTCCGCTCTCACAGGTTTTTCTATTGGTTTCGTTTATAAAATTTTTCCTAAGGTCCATCTACATCTGTGCAATGTTTTATACATTTTTTCATCCTTGCTCTTTTATATATATATTTTTAATCCCAATTTTGGGGGTCTGGTTGATTTTTTCCGCATTTTTTATTTGAAAAACAAATTTTAACGAAAATAGTGCCACGCGGTTTCACCATATTCGTAGTGAAAACCGTTTCAAAATTAAATCATTTCAAAATTAATCATAGTCAAATTGAGATAGAAACGAGAACTTTATTGTTATCAAAAGAAAAATGAAATTAGAAAAAAAAAAACCAAAAACAGAATTATTCTGAATTTTAGTGAAAACGCAAGGTGTGTGTCTATCGGTTTGGTTTTAGCCCTGAGCAACTGCTCTGAGACCGGCGGTGACCCGGAAGCCATGCTGGATATTCATCACCAAGGATCCGGAATCGACACTCATCATCAACAGTTTCACAACTCATATGGTAATATCAAAATCAATCATTACACCTAAACCGACCGTGATCTATACCCAATCTATAAATACCTGTATATCGTGTATATTGTTATTATCGTTATCATTATCATTATTATCATTACTAGTACCTAAATACCATAAGCTGCCTTTGAGTCACCGAATATAATTGCTCCGCTTGACCTGATTTCTTTTTTTCATTTTTTTCTAATCTCAATTAGTTTCAAACGCACTATTAGTCATCGTCGAGTGATTTAATCACTTTTGCGAGAGTCACACGAAATCACCCTATCCACGTAACGCAAGTGTGTGCTTTAGAGCAACGTGGATAAAAATTTACTTCGGCACCGTTCCTTTTGTTTTCTGATAAACCTGCGTGCAGTATGCTTACGATAAATTAGGAAAAGTACTCGTTATTGCTCCGGTTCCCAAACGAAATATTGAACGGTTCTTGTGTGTGATCCGAACTACGATGATAATAGGATGAATGCACGGGATCGTGATTTTTCAGGCTTAAATTTTAAACCGCTGTTATGAGATTTAAAGAACGAAACGTGTAAATCAGTTTCTCGTTTGGGTAGAGCAAAATTATTCATCACGCAACGACACGTAAATTTCGTTACTTTGAAATCATTACAATTTTGTTTACTCCGAAAAAAAAAGTTCAATATCGATTCACTCAAAAATACAATGAATTTTCAATATTTCGCAGTGACGACGCATTGGCTGCTAATTACAATGAAACAAGGGTGACAAGGTTGAATCAAATTTACGTACTTCGAATTTGCTTCTTTACATTCGGAATCATGGGGAAAAAATGATTACGTTGCAAACATGAAATTGAGAGATTTCAAAGCAACAACGGGTTACTTTCGAATATAGTGAACACGAGTAAGCGTGCTGTGTAATTTCTATGCACATGACAAAGATATCACGATTAGTTGTACATAATAGTTGTAACATACACCCGAAAAAGATATCCTCGATTCAAAAGCTTCGAAGAACCAAATCCCAAAACGAGACGAGACGACATCGCGTCCTTACAACCAAAAAAAAAAGAAAAAAAAGGTAAATCCAATCAGAATGTAGATCGCATTGGCCGTAACATTCCCATCGACCTCAAACCGTGAAAAAGCAAAAGTTTTTTCCCCAAACGAGAAAACGTATCGGAGGGAAGGTTAAAAACTCCCGACTTCAAAATTTCGACAAACTCACGAAATAAAACGAAACGTCGAATTGACTCCCGGAATATTCAACATCTCGAACCCAGTCATTGGGTTTCGATCTCAAGTTAGTCGTCGTCGAAGCTTTTCACCGACCTCTGGCCCTTCTTCTCCGATATGACTAGCGAGCACCGAGATTACCTCGTCCGTGCTTTTTCCCTCTCCCCATTCACCCCCCCCCCTTCTCCCCCAATCTTCGATACGCGGAAAAACGTTGTTGGCCCTACCACGGTAAATTTCAATCCGAACGCGCACAAAAGTCGACGAGGCCCCAAACTCCGTTTTCAGTTCGATACAGGAGAATTCAACAACGAGGGCGACAAGGATGACTCCTCGACGTTATCCGACTAGTCGAGTTTTAGGTGTGTAGCAAAGCCGCGAGCTGGGCCCGACCGAGGCGGAGGAAGTCCAGCCGTTGTGCCCCCGAACGTTGTTCTCTGCACCAGCAGAGTGGAACGACGAGGCGAAGGTCCTTCGAGATCCATTTCGTGGATTCTGCGAGAGAGAGAGAGACGGAAAATCTGGATGCACTAGTTCCAGCTGTCGTCCCTTATTCCTTCGTTCGGTCGGTTCGCTACCGAGGGATTCCGAGCAAGAGAGAAACCGCACCGTCTCCGTGTAGCAACCGCCACCCCTCTTTGCGTCCTTTTACTCGGATCTTCGTCCTTCTCTTCTTGCTTTACCCCTCGTCTTCCGAGTTAGTCTCGTACTCTCTTTCTCTCTCTCTCTCTCTCTCTCTTTCGTTTCCCTCCCCCCAGCCTCCTCTCCGTCCTCATAGCTCCACCGACCTCGTCGTCCTCGTTCTCATCGTCCTCCATCCTCATCCTCCGATACTCCACAAGGCAATAGGTATCGGTTTGTATACAGCTTCGGCCGTCGTTCTACCTTCGTCTCTTACGTATAGAAGCCACGAGTCTTTGCTACTCTCACAACGCCAACGATAGACTACACCAATACCACCGAAACCCGCCACCTAATTAAACTTGGGCACAGCGACGATCCACGGTCTGCTCATCCGTGTGTGTTAGACTCCACCAACGATTTTCATTTGCCCGCGAATACTATGCAACCGTCCTTGTCAAATCCCTTCACGTCCTTTTCCATCAACATGACCCAGACGACTTTGCTACTCGTCCAAGAGACGAACGGCGTTATTACGATCGTTGGACGTGAAAACCCGCTTTTCCTTCTCCCGCGCGTCTAGCTTCGAAATTAATGCTGATCGCTCAAACCCAACGAGTCACGGACGATTTGTGAAATATTATATCTTTTATGAAGTTTTTAGTTTTTTTTTTTAAATATTTTTTATCAACGGCGGGAATGTATCGAGAGTTCGAGCCGTTTTTATTAGCTTCCGGAGATGCTGAGAGTTTGAGAAGCTCTGTATTAGCCGTATGAAGAGTAATATTACGTTTTTCTCGGTGTTTATGGTGGGATTGTGTATTTGCATGGGAAGCGATTGGTTTTCATGGAAGAAGATTCGAAATTTTTGTGTTACGATATTCAAAATGACTGACGGGATTATTTTTTAAGATAAATTTTACGATTTTAGTTTAGATCTAGAAGTTTAAATATTGCCAACATTATCGGATGATCGGAACATTCTTGAGTCGACCTTCGGTTTTTACGGTGGATACGTCCGAAACACGCGCTCGGAGCGTGTCTTAGCGATGAAGACGTCAGACACGAGCCGAGAAGCATTCGATCCCTTCGGTTTTGCGATAACAAGGCAAAATATCGAAGTTCTTCGCTGACGGTCTTGCGCTCACGGAAAACTAATTATAGCTTCGTACTGATGCAATTAATGGGGTATCGTGGGCTTGTTCCTTTGGGTCTTTGATGTCGCGTTGCTTAAAATTCCGTTAGCGGTTGGGTTTCACGGTGGTCCCGCACTAAACAACGAAAAGCGAGGTGAAGGCGCTGCGGGTTCGCCTTTCCGCGGCTTTGCCGCACCTGTTCGTGCCAGGCGTCATCTTCCCCGGACCATCGGCATCGAAACGAATGTTCAACCATTCTACGAATAAAATTGATTTGTCGTAAATTAAATTTCGTCGATACAATAGCCGCCGATTATCGCAATTAATTTGTAGTAATTTCAATAGATTGATAAATAAGAAGGCACTGATTGATGAATTATTGAATTAGTCACACGAGGTTCGTTAAATCATTTTAAACTACCATTTTTGTATTATTCGCTTCGACTTTTGAGAGACAGGCGTACATCCTCAATGCTGATAAGAATTACTTTGCTAGTTCATTTTTAAGTCAATTAAATCGTGATATGGTTCGGTTTGTAATTTGCATAATAATTCTTAAGAAACGTGTCACAAATTGTTTCAAATCTATCAAATTTTCAAGTTTCAATATCGTGCTTTACTAATTTACAGAAAAATTTGCAAGAACATAGGAGACTTTGCGAAAAAAATGAGTAGCACGACAAGACCCCTTTTTTTAAATCGTAGATGTGCAAAGATTGAATTTAAAAATTACACGAGGTGTAATGCATCCTCCGTGACACCCGTAGGGTCATACTTTCGTTGCTCGAATACAGTGTATCGGAAAAATCATCAATCCTGCGTGAACAAGTAAATGAACTATTCGTTCTACGAAAAAAAAAAACTTTACGAGAAATCAATTTTATTCGTAGAATGGTTGAACACTCGATAGCACATTTTCCCCCGGGCAAATGGCAGCAACTACTTGTAGATGTAACACTTTCGAAGGTTCTCGAGAACCGCGTTGAATCCCCGCAAAGTTTTCGAGTATCAGCTTGACTCAGCGACGGTTGGGAAAATTCCGAGTTTTTCATTTGGCAACGCTCACGTGAGTCCGCGGCAACAGACGTACATACGAAGATTCGAGGAGTGGTGAAAGAGGCGGAAGAGGAGGCTGAAAGAACGCTTGGCAAAACGCCCAGTCGCCCCTATGGGCTTCCTAATAAGATCAATTTCTCGATAATGAAGTCGTGTACCGCTGGCTTGTTTCGGGGGTTTAGAGTGGTCCTTCGGTTTCGGAAAGTCGAATGTGTAATGGAGAATGTCCAATCGGACGACGGTTTCTCGGTTGAGGATTTTTTTTTTTTAATTTCCTCGCTTCGTCACGAGTTCTCCGAAAATGTCGGAAAAGCCGTTAATGCCTTTCCACTGTCTCTAATTTCATTCCCTACATTTAATTGACTTTCTCGTCGGTGATAGTTGCGGTTTCGGAGAATCGGGTCTTTCGCGAAAACATGGTCCTCTTAAAATGTCATCGATTACCGTCCGTCGCTCGACGATGGGCTCCATTATTATTATTCATTCTTCGTGCGCGTACGACTGACGAAATCCAAAATTAGAAACTTTTTGTTTCTTCTACGTTCTTTGTACCAACGAAAAAATAACTACGGCGCGGCACCTCGTTAGCGCTAATCTATCGTCTCGACATTTTGTGTTTATTTATATCCTCTTTAACGGTCTATCGAATTAAATTTTTTCACGGGGCTGTGAATAGAACGCAGGGGCGTGGAAGGGTTGCTGTAATGTTGTGACAATACGAAGAGGTTGAATGATAATTGAGGGCGACGACTTGGGAGGCTGTAATTGAAAGAAATTACTCGTGCATTGGCCGACTCGGTAAAAACTGACCTATTTACTGTGATTTGATGAAGACGCGAGCATATTTCTTAAACTTCCTGCCATGTGACGACAGAAACTTGCAATATCTCATTGCTTTTCCGAGAACGCAACTACTGAAACATTTCTATAGCACTTTCAGACGTTGTTTCGAGTTTTATTTATTTCGATTTTTTTTTTTTTTTTTTTTTTCATTTTTCAAAAGCTCGTCCATGGCATTCGAATTCGCGCTCGTATCTGGTTCGCTCGAATGAACAAACGCAACGACGCGAGTCTTGTATATCTTCGGGTCATTACACCTTACTGGGTGACATGAAAATAAGATCCAGAGCGGGAGATGTGGCCGGTGAAAAAATTGCCAACCGCTACGGACTCGGAAATACATTCTGACAGTCTTCAAGTTGTAATCCTTCTCCCATTGCAGATTTCGTTCGTACAAGTTGGAACATTTAAAAAAATGTCGGTTGTTCTTCTTTCCTATGTTCTTCCTGAACCTTAGATTCCACTTGTTAGAGATCTTTCTTCATTTTTTCCGTTTCTGATGTTCTATTAAATTCGACTATCTTCGTAACGGCTATCGAATAATTTACGAGAATGTTAAGCTCGTCCTGAATGGGAAATTAAAAAAACGCTGAGCGATAGAAATTTCATTTACTCGAAGTACAAGACTTATTTACAGTCTTCGCACTCGGACTCCTGTCATCTTCTCTTAGCTTTCGCCTCGTTCGAAACGTCACTCAAGTTGGCGGCTCCACACCATCAAGTTCTTATGCGATGAAAAATATAACTAGACCATAATTAAAGGCTCATTAAATGCTCCTGAATGAGCGTAGAATCAATCGATTCGGTCCAAGGAATCGCGAGATATTCGCATTTTACAAAATTTTGAAAATTGGTTTTTTTTTTTTTTTTTTTTTAATCACGAGCGCTATAACCCTGGTAATATATAAGTTCTAAATACAAACCTGAAGCTGGCAGGTTAAATGACGCATATAACGAATCGCTCATCCGCCATGTAAGTTTTTTTACCGACTATTTTTTTTTCTAACCTCTTCGCGGATCTTCCTTCCCACTTGAAGGAGACATTTCTTTTTTTTTTTTCGTTTTTGACATCCCATTACATTCGCAAATTTCCATAACCCCTATCAGCGGCGAGAAGTTCATTCGTGACGCGGCGTCCGGGTCTGAACCCGATTCTTCTCTCGGCGTTGACTCGCTTCCCTTTAGCGTCTGGCCAATCTCGGATCCCGACTACTCGCTAGCTCTCGAAGCTCCGTACAACGTACTCGTGTAACACCCGTCGCGATATCGCGTCTCACGAGGACTCGGCAGAGTTTCCCGGAAAGCCGCACCAGTTTCAAGAGTCGCACAGTCTCTCTTGGAGTATCAACGGCAGCGGTGCAGCGTTGCATACACGTATCGTTGCCACTACCACCGTTACTACCTGGTGTACGTAGAGTAAACCCCGAGAGCGTGGGGGCGGCTGGCATCGCGGCTGGCTCGTGCATGTAACGAGTTTCCGATAATGGCTCAGCTGCGTCACCGCACGCTCGCTCGCTCGCGTTCCTGGCAACGATTTCGCTACCGCTGCTGCTGCTGCTGCTGCTGCTGCTACTGTTTCTGGTAGCGGTGCCACTGCTGCTGCTGTTTCTGCTGCGGGGTTAAACCACCCCCGCGACGATTCGCGTGGCTGTAGGCCGCAAGAGTCGTGACGGAGTCGCGTTCCCTTGTGGGCCACACACGGACACGTAAACGCGTCGTCTTGCACCACCTTCTTGGCATCCGAAGGACCTCGTACGAAACTCTCGCGGAGTCTGTCATACTTCGACTAAACCGGAAATCTCGCGCTTATCGGATTCTTGCATTTGCTTGGGAACTTTTTTTTTTCTCTATGTTTATCCCGTTCGCTCTCGCTTTTCGTTACGCGTTTTTCGATAGGAGTTGTTCTTCCGGTTTTTTTGCTATCGTGTTCGCAGCAATGTTCTTGGGAGAAAACGTAATCTTTGTCTTTCGAGTTTCGATAAGTTTGCGGTAGCAATGCGGAATAAATACATCACCGGATATCTGGATTCGCGATTTGATGGGGCAACCGGAAACCAATTTATCTTGAGAGTTCACTGGGGCAAGGAAATTACGCAGATTCTTAGCTTGAAAGTCTCGTACGGAAATAGTAAGGAATTGGAGTGATGAAAAATCTGTGATCCAAGATTTTTTTAGTTTGATTTTTAATGTAAATCATTTTATAGGAACTAATATTACGAAAAATAGTGGAAAAATTTGCGAATGAATTATGAGCATGTTAAGTTCGCATTGAATAGAAATAGAAAAAAAAAGTTGAGAGAAAGAAATTCCATTGACTGGAAGGATATGGCTCTTATTTACAGTCTTTGCACTCGGACTCCTGTCATATTCTCTTAGCTTTCCCGTCGTTTCGTTTGTTTCTCCGGTATGTAAGTTTTTTTTCGCTCTCTCTCTCTCTCTTTCTCTCTTCGGTTTTTATGTACACCCGGAGTCGGTGCTTGAGATCCTCTCACCGCGGAGGAGCTCTTTCTCCCCGGCTTCACCGGTTCTTCACTATCGTCGGTGCTTCAACCCGCCAGCCCCTCTCACGTAGCTTCGAACTCCACGAGGGCGTTTACAAAACCGTGCCTCTACGTATAACCGTGCTGAATAGCCGCTCTCACGTGATCCTTGCGCTACCAGGTTTTATGGACTATATGACAAAATATATATCACAACATGCGTATAACGAACACATGTACGACCTTCTTATTCCCTCGTTTCCACGTTTTGAGGAGGAAGTAAAATTTATTCGTTAATTGTTTCCAATATATTATTGTCGGCCATGTAACAGCCAATATTTATCGGCGTTTATGACAAAATGTCCGGATGAATCTCATTTCTATAATTTCTAACGTGATATTGCAATGATCAAGCATGCGGTTGCTGTATGTACGTTTTTTTTCTCCACGTTTTTCGCTCAAGGTTTTTGCTGCAGTGAATCTCCGAATTTTCAGATCAGAACGATTCTAACGTCGGAAATCCCATTTTTGCGCTACATGTTCCTGTAAACATTGGTTTTCCTTTCGAATTTACGAATCTTGTGACATTTTGACACTGCGATATCCTTATTCAGATTGAGAAATTATTAAAGGGCAATTATTAATTCTACGTCATTCTACTTTTGAAATATAGAACTCGTCGCGGACAATCGAAGTGACGTTCGTGATCGCTTATGTCTCTCAAATACATATTTATTACTACACCTACATACACGTGGGCGGTTTGACGAAAAAGTTGCACATTCCCCCTGACGGGACTACGTTTTCCCCCAACGCAACATTATATGCACCGCAGAGGGTCAGTTTATATCGATTTCCACTTTGCCATTCGTGCGGGACGCAGTTGGGTTAGGCTTCCATGGCCTGTAATATTATATATATACATCCGTATGTACATGTATACCTCGCCGACCATGCGTCCAAACTCTGTCCGCGTATACAGCTGGACTTATAACCATATCTAGCACGTAAGGTTTGGCGTAACAAAGTTATTGTCGGCCTCGTACATCTTGAAAGTTGTTCCGGTAACCATGTAACGAAGTAGAAGGTATCAAAACGGCAATCTAATCGCGAATTTCTATAATTTCGTCGCGTTTTAATAGAATATATCATTTCTGTACGTGCTGAAATTAAATTAAACATTCATGATGCTTATTAGAATTTTCGTTATTTTGATAATAAATTTAATGCAGAAACAACGAGCGCCACGTTCTATTTTCTGTTACACCATTCTCGTGCTATTTCGGACGGTTCACTTTGTTTTAGAATATCGCTGTCACTGATAATAATAATAATAATAAAATAAGAGGATGCAAAGCGAATTCTCGAAGTCGCTTTAAGGTATTAAAATAACATATATCAGATTAAATTCAGACCTGAGTAGATATTTGTTTTATTCAATTGTTTAACACGATAGTTCGTTTCGCATAATTATGAAAAAGATTAATTTCAATCGAAACTTGGTACCGCGGTGTGGGATTGTCCGCTTTAACTGTCGTAACTAACAGTAGCCGGTGGTGTGGCGAGGAGGAGCAGCAGGCTGACCAGAGCTCGGCCAGAGCCTGCGTTATGGTGGTAATATGCACCCCAACTAGTCCTTGAGTTATTGCCCTAATCAATAATCTATATGTAGTACCAACATGGTACATATACATGCATATAGCTATACATTGTCCAAGTCAAGAAGGGTAGGGAGAAGAAGAGAGAGAGAGAGAGAGATGGCCAGTGTTCGCGTAACTGGTCGTCCCATTGGGTAAGCTCCTGGGCTGAATATTGCAGCTGGGGCATCACGATCCAGGGCAGACACTGGGAGGTAGAGAGGAAGATCCAGCTTAATTTAAAGACGTGAAATCTCGAGGCTACGTCGGTGTCGCATCGTTATTGTTCATGAAAATATACGAGAAAGTGTGCAAACAAAAAGCTCGCCAAGTAAAAAGATGATAAAGCTTGCAAGTTTTGCATCCTCGTGCTTTTGATCTCTAGTTCACACGCTGTCTGCTCGACGAAATAGTGCGCCTTGATTAGTTTTGGCTTTCTCTCACAGAATGCTTTGTCGACGATGAATTGAAAATCCAAAAACAAAAAATAACCGAGAGGCGAAAAGCAGTGCGCAGAGATTCGTGCCGTAATTTTGTTGTTTTTTCAATGGTTCGACGAAATCAAGGATTATTCGACGAGGAAGCACAATGATAATTTAGCTTCAACTTCCCCAAGTTCGTTCTAAATTGCATTTGATGAAGGACGCGGAATCGTCGGGGAGATAAGATTATGCTCGCCCAAGGCTTTTCAACTGGATTCGATATAATAATTTATTTATCAATCGCTTCCTCGGTCTCCCGTTCGAGAAAGTGAGTCAGGGATTCTCGCCCCGAAGCACCGCTGCCCTCACAGTCAACTCCTAATTTCGTACTGTCACCTTCCTCCTTATTCTGGCTTCCCACCTTCTTTCCATAGCGATCACTATTTCGGGCGTCTCCGCACTGATTTCCGTTCGCCAACTCGGTCCTCCGGGATTTACGTCCGTTATTGATACAATTATATCGATTCCGAACCCGAAACACTTCAGCAATGGCTGAAAACCCATAATCAACGGAGAATCCGAAAATTTACACCAAATTATCTTCTCGTTTCATAGTCATATATCTATTCACCCTCGACGGATCTTCCGTTCTTCTCAAGAGGGTGCATCGACCTGCCAAAGATTGCCGTTGCAGTGAAAGGGTATTGCGATGTCTCAGGCAAGACCAGGACAATCAGGACGAAGGGCGGGATGGAAGGGTGGATGACGGGTGAAGAGAAGGAGGAGGAGAACGAGGTGGAGTAGGTGGGAGTATAGAAATGCGTTCGATCAGTAACGGTGCGACGTCTGTATGTCCTCGGCTGGTGGTTGGGTTCTCCGGTTTCTACCCAGCAGCAGCAGCAGCAGCGGTAGCAGCAGTACTAGCAGTACCAGTACCAGGAGCTAGCTAGTAGTACGCGCTGGCAGATTAAAGAGAAATGGCTACACGTTCATATTGATTTTTGTCCTCAGTTCGTGGGTGGACGCGACGGCGGTATTGGCGGGTGGTCGTCGAGGGGGAGACCGCCAATCTTTACAGCTCTCTCTCTCTCTCTCCCTCTCGGTCTTTCACTCTGCTTCGTTCTCTTTCTACCTTTCTCTCTCGCTACCCTCCTCCTCCTCCTCCTTCTCTTCCTCTTTCGTCCTTTTTCTCTCTACCTACCTGCCTTTCCCATCGTCCCGACTATATTCTTCCATCTCACTTCACCCTTCCTTCGCCTGGCTGTACCTACCTCTCGATGCATCTTTCATCTCTCTCCCTCTTTTTCTCTCTCTCTCTCTCTTCCTCTCTGGTAACAGCAGCGGCAGCAGCAGCACCAAGAGTACCGACACACCACCCTCTTTCATCGCCCTCACCTATAGCCCATAGCGTCTATCTTGCTATTTTTTTTGTACCCGTCCCTCTCACTCTACCCGTCCTGTCTGTGCTCTCGCCCTCCTGTCACTGTTTCCTACCCTTCTCTTTTTCCTTCTCGATGCATTCACTACGAATACTCTCTCGAGCTGCCGAACGAATCTGCTGCTGCTGCTGCTGGATGGTGCAACGCGAGAGTACCCAACATTCCCTGAGCCCTTCCTTCGTTCCACGGACGCCCTCGTTCGCTGCATCCTTGCCTTCTCCCCGTTACGGTACTCGCTTCATCGGCTCCACCACCAGCCTCAGTCGAATCATTCTGGCTATCCTTCTCCCGGTGCTCGTTAGAAGAAAAATATTAATTTTTCTCTAGGACGATCGGGAAACAGGTCATTGCCATTTCCAAATGAACCGTCTTGGTTTTGGGAAACTTGATTGCGTGCATGAACATTTCCGAGATGGCGGACATTTTTCAGAATTTACATTTGTGTAGGATCAGCACAGTTTTATGATAACCGAAGTTTGGCATTGTTGTGTTAAATTTATCGAGCCACTGATTAACGAAACAGTGGTTTGAAGACGTCAATTGAAGGGTTGCTCTTGTAAACGGTACGTGATGGACAAAGCAGTCTCATTGCAGTCCCCGACAGCTCAAACGTTTGAGTTTGTGTTGGACAAGATACCGCCTTACCGACGGTACAAAATTCCTCACGCACTTTCCTCTCTCCCGACACGATCTCACTCGTTCCGAATCGAAAACTGTGATTAAAATTATTCCACGTCTACCGATCTTTCGATTGAAAATCCATCCACCGATCCTACATGTCGACATTTCCGTTTATCATGCGACAAACCAATCTGGACGCATAAATTTGATTCTCCAATACCGAATCTGTTTCCTCTTCTCGGACTATTTAAATTTTTTTTGGAGAATGCACCATCCCTCAGACGTCAAAATCTGCGAGTATATTTAATTACCGTCACATTTCGTTTCGCTCACTGCTCCGTTGCGCCTCTCTCTCTCTCTCTCTCTCTCTCTCTCTCTCTCTCTCTCTCTCTCTCTCTCTCTTTCTCTCGACGAATGTTGTTTCGTACCGCGACAGTTGATGCCGATTACGTGGATACACAACTCGCGGGCCACACTCGTGGGAGGTCAGGTAGACGGTTATGCCACACGAGAAATGTGCTTTGCGAGTAGCGAAAAGACGTGCACGAGACGGCGAAGCGCAGTCGGTTGGCGATGGCAGTGGGCTGCGCGGCGAGAGGTTGAAACGGGGTGAAAGAGGGTGTTGCGGAAGGCCGGGGGGAGGGGGGGGGGAGGATCAGGGCGGGTGGATGGAATAAACCACAGATACGCGAACGAACCGAGGCCATGAGCCGTACGACCGAGCGAGATGGAAACGGAACGGAGAAAATTTTTACCGAGCTTCGCTCTACACCGTCGTTATACTATGTGTATATCCTATATACGAAGCCGCGGCTAAACCAAACTGACGGAATGCCAAAACTTTTTTGTAATTAAATTTTTCCGAACGGTGCGGGGAGTAACGGGGGGAGGAGGTTCGGGTTGGGGGTTGTGGAGGTTGGAGGTGCAGCTTGGTCGCGAGGTAGCGAGTCGAGTTACGCGAGCCATCCGGCCCACCACCACCCTTTATAACGTTCGTCCACCCTCTGCTCGCTCTATGTGTCCCTCTTTCTCTCTCTCTCTCTCTTCTTCTTCTCTCTCTCACTTTCGACATTCTCCTAACCCTATACGAACTCGTGGCTATCGAGCCTCAATATTTTTAACCAACCATACGTCCATCGCCGACGTTATTCGCCGCGCGCTATTTCTCCCTCGCATATATACCGTTCTTTCGTCGGTTTTACCGAACCCTCCCCCCCCGTTCCTCCGCCCGATCTCCCTCGCCTCATCTGTGCAGCCTCGTCGCGGTTGCGCCGGGAATTTTATTCCCATCGCTTTGCTTCTTTTCTCCCCGTTGCACATGACGCTACGTCAACCGCGCGATGATACGAGACGAGGAAAAATTTAAGGACGTTGACGGGCTCGAGGCTCTATTGAGAAATTTAACGTTCGTTTAACAAAGTTATGTTTCATATGCACGCCTGTATTTATTTTGACGTGAGCGTATATATCTTTATATATGTAACGAGTGATAGCAACTTTTTTATGAAATCCGAAAAATTCTAGGATTAATGACGATTTGTCAACCCTTCTCGGGCAGAAATTACGTATTGGAAAATTTGACGTCTCCTTCCCGAAGTTAAGTTTCATCTGATTGCATACATATAGTTAGTTATAAATGAATCTTTCGTGTGAATTTAAAAATTACAACTCACCAACATCTTTCGTTGAATATTCCCAAAACATACAACAATTTTCGCATCCCGATCAGGAACGATCAGAAGTAGAGTACTAAAGAAAAGTTCCACGCGACGCTTTAAATCATCGCAGTTTCACGTTTTCATTGCGATTCCACCGCAAAGTCGCGAACATAGTTATCGCGAAGAAAAAACGAAAAAAAACCCATTTTTTTCTTTCACCGAGGACGTGCCTCGTTGTTCTTGGCAGCGGCATTGAGGCGCGACAGTTGCGGCAGCCGTCGGAGAAGGGGGGGGGGGGGGTGGCAACAGGCTGACGAACACGTGCTAGTGTTGTCGAATGACGTAAGGTATATAGTCCCGGAGAAAGTTTCCGATTGATCGGGTCTCGAAAGGATCGATCGGGTGTCGTTCGTGTGGGTATCATACGGCATATCGCGGGTATCATGCGTAGACGCGACGAAGGTGCATCGCAGGGAAGGGGTCTAATGGCGAATATAGCGAGTGGCTTTGCGTAGCCCCTCCGGCGTCTTTGTGCATCGTCGGTACTTACGACGATAAAGCTCTGTACACACCGGAGATGCGATCGAAACGCCATAAGTGTACCGCGCGATGTCAACGCGGCACACGACGGTACCGCGGCGAAAGGGTGGGGTTTGATGAGGATGAGGATGAGGGACGAGAAAGGGGCGGAAGAGGGAGGCTGCATGGACGAAGAGGAACGAGAGAACGGAAGGTCGACGTGGAGTAACTCAATTTTCGGGCCGAAAGTGGTGACACCCTTCCTGGTGAACCACTCGTCTCCCCCCTTCCCCTCCCCGAGCGCTCGCACCGGCTTTCTATATCGTTCACCCGCGGCTTCCATCACTCTCGCAATTTACATACGGCTGCATGCACGAAACCCCCGGGCCAGTGAAACGTGCTACAAAGGGAGTGTATTTTTACGTGGGTGAGAGAGGCCACTCGACGTGCGGTCTGCACAGGCGTCAATGGCTTATATTGTATAAAGCGAGATGTACGCCAATCAGTATGTGTATGTGTGTGTACAGATGCATGTGTATGTGTGCATATATATGACGCGGATCACACGTTTTGTGTCATAGTCGCTGGCTTTACGATGATCTGGGAACCGGTGCGGATTTGTACGGCAACCCGGGTTCGGCCGATTGTTTCCCGGCGCACTCGAATTTTTTTTTCGAGTGGATTGCGAAACCGAGAACACGGATGGACTTGGAAATGTCGGGCGATGGGTTGAAATAATTGTTTTGAGTTAGAGATTACAACAACGCGTTGCTGCGTGGCCAATAGTCGGTAATGGGTTTTATTGCATTTCTTTGCGTCGCAAATCGGAGAGGTGAATATGAGTCAGAGGTGGAAAACGTTCGGTCGTGGCTGAAATTTACTGATATATGATTAATGAATCAGGAATAATGGAAATGGAAGTTGCTTCTCATTCGACGTAAAGTTTTTCGGCGTCAATCTTTCTCGGAACTGCAACGTAGGGAGCATCACAACGGATAGTTCACGTTTCCTGTTCCTCCTTTATTGAGACCGAAAAATCATATTTATATATATATATATATACGTTAGAGCACTGAAAATTCTTTTCATCACAATTACAAGCGTTACCTGTGTGACAGTATTGGAAGAGACCCGAGCGATAAAAATCCCTTCGGAAATATGCTCCCGCAATCTATATGGATGGGGACGGGAAGAGAGATACCGCGGGGAGAAACGAGAGGGGAATCGAGTGAGCGCCGGGAGATAGGTGGACGGAATGAAAAAAAAAAAGAAAATAATCATAATAATAATAGAAAAAAAAGGAAGTGAAAGAAATGAACTCGAAAAATCCGCTGGATGCTTCGGCCCTTCCCTCGATCCATTCCCTCCTGTCCGCGTCCGACTCAGCTCCGCCCTGCCTGCGCCCCCCCCCCTCTCCTCCCACCCCGTCGACTCAAGCCACCGATACATGAAAAAGATGTAATTTTTATTAATTGTGCCTTTATTAATTTTTTCGCGCAGAGCGATGGCGGGTCAGGGGGTGGGGGACGAGACTCGGCCTCTATTCCACCAATATGCTCTCCATCAATATACATATACGTATATATGTATGTCTATAGTTCGCTGAACATGTATATAGCGTAACGGGGGTAGGTAAGCCCGATCGCGGAGCAGCGGATTGGAGCCAGGGTGAGAGGGATCGGTCAGAAACGCGGTACACCACTGCAGCTCCCAAGTCCGCTGCACTGGCTTTCCTCCTCTACTGCAAACCGATTCCCAACCCTCGGACTAGCAGCGTCCTCGCTCACGTTCTCCTCCCTTCGTTACCCTTCGCAATACACATATGCACACTTACGTGTACGTCGCACTCTCGAACGTGCATGTGCGATATATATTTCTCTATCGAAGTGTGTGCATATGTGTTGCTCCGGTCGTCGTCGTCGTCGTCGTCGTCGTGGGAAAATCGCTTCGTAATATTACGTACGAACACGGCTAGAGGGTATAAGGCTCGCTAGACCGGCGCACACGTACGAAGCTCGGGCCAGTTATCCCATGGCGCTTATTTTTAATATTGATGCGAGGCAAAACTCGCAACATCCCCACGGCTTCGGAAATATACTTTATCCCCCGAGCTTGAGAAGAGATTTTTTATTTTGAGGATTTTTGAGAGTCGCGCAAGTTTTACGGGAATTTTGCAGGATATGGAGGCTGGAGGAGGCATTGATTGAATGGAAATGTATTTTAAATGTTTTTGAGAAAATAACTGGGATTGATTATCATAAAGAAATAGGAACTTTTTCATTTCTGCAATAGAAAGAATTTCGATGAATTATTATTGATTTGATCGATTCTAAAATTCAATAGAAATTATAGTTCATAATAATTCATCAATGAAAGTATTTCAAATACATTTTTATTGTTTATCCATGTACAGAGGACCTACGTACTGATAACAAGCCCCAGAAATCAACATTTATTGGTCTTTATATTTTTTTATACGCAAGTTAGTTCCGGAGAAATCATAGTTTTGTTAAGGAGGCTCCGTCGCTAACGTCTCAACAACAGAAAAAAATAATTTTCAAGTATATCATAGATAATGTACCCATATTCACGTATGCAAAGTTTCAGATAAGGTTAACGACTAAATAAGAGAGATAAAAATAGTTAAACTTGGGATTTTTAACACAGGGCTTATGGAAGATGCATCCCCAAAAGACTTGTATGAAGCGATATTTTTGCACTCAGACAACAGATATTGATAAAAAACCACAGTAACGTTGATTAGGTCATGAAGATTCCAAATATAATGAAAAAGTTGTGGGTCATCGACTTATGTAAAAAGATATTCAATGTTAAAATGTCGAAATATTTAAAACTCCGATGGGTTTCGCGAACGTGTGAAGATCTGGCAGCGTCACAGGAATCAGGTGTTCGTTTGTTTAGTCCTGGCTCGATCCACCGCTTTGCGTCGGCGCTAACCTAACTGTCATAGCCTTAGAATCGGGTTAGTTCAACGCATATTTTCTGTCACAATAAAAATCTCGAACTGTCAGCTCGCGGTGTCAGAAGAAAATCAGCGGCGATCAGAGGAGAGGGTGGCATGGAGATTTGCGATGTTGCCGTACTTCTTTAGGCAGTATCGTAACGTAAAATTGTGCCAATTCTGCGGTATTTATTTATCGATGCCCAGCTAGTTAGTCTTGTATTAAATTATCAATAATACGTTTATAATCAACCGTATTATGCCAAACATGCGTACGACTGAAAAAAAAAATGGGCCCCGCTTAAACGCCCGCGCAACCCGCCCCTCCGCGACCGAGCCTCCTTAATTATGCAGCGAAACGCTGCGTGGTACTTCCCCGCGCTGCCGCCAGGTGGCTACATCGTTCCTTGTTTCTCGCAATAGAAAGACACTCGCCGGTGTAGCGGTCAAACGCAACGCTGTGAAACGTCCGCGCAAAAGCGGCTCGCCGATTAAATAAACGAGCAGTCCGTCTTCACTGATAAATCGTTCGCTTTGAATCGCCACTGAAAAGTGGGAAAAACCTTCGCCGACTGAGCGACTAATCTTTTCGCTGCAAAGTGCAATAATCCTTTCCCTCGGCGAGGAAAGTGTACACTGGAATATTTATGTAACCGTCGGGGACGGAATATTCGACACCTAGAAGGGTACGAAATTTTTTACAAGATCATTAAAAAACAATGTACGGGAAGATAAATAATTACACATAATCTAAAATGTAATGACGACAAAGGCAAATCGATAAAACGGTAATTTAATTTTAAGTAAAAAGGAATTATAGATAATTCACGGTTTTTCGTATATCGGCCAACCCCATTTTCACCGAATTTTTCTCAGATGCTTGGCTCGTAGAAAAATCATTTCCTCCAATAAAAATTAACGAAACTCTATCCGTGTGATGGACGATATTCCCCTTCTCTCATGGTTCTCGCTGCAAACTCTCCGACCAACGAACACATCCGTATTTCGGTAGTTGACGTGTCAGAGTCGGGTAATTTAATAACGATCGATCCTCGTCTATGGCCAGAGAGTGTGAGTAAGCGTGTTTCCATACGTGCATCGAATACCGAATCGCATTGTGACGGGCCTGTGGTATTCGAAACCGGAAACTCGAGTAAATGAGGAAACCCCACGAGTGCGCAATGGTCGCGCTATCCACAGAAAGAAGAAGAACAAGAAGAAGAAACAAAAAAAAAACAGAGCGCACGAGAGGAGGTGTCGAGCATGAATCCGCGTATCGTCGTTGACATTGGTAATGCGCATAAATCGGGTATATACGTACGGAATAACTTCAGATTGAGCCGCGAGATGGGACGCAACGCTATGTCAAATGCGAACCACGCGGGGGAGACCCATCCAGACCCATCGTCGCAAGACCTCCGGCGCTCCGTCCATCGGTCGATGCATATTAATCACGCGTCCGACGCGGCAACGTCACATCAGCTTCGCGTCAGAAACTGCTTCCCGGTTACGCCAACAAATGCACCCGGCGAAGAGTCGCGCATTCATCAAATCAAGGGACCGGCGAAAAAAAAAAAAAAAAAAAAAAACAACCAAACAAAAAACGAATTCGCTACGGGAAATTAAAAAAAAGTTTGGGATTGCTCGGTTTTCTGGCGCACCTGGACGGATTTTCGTCTCGTCCGCGTCGCGGACGTTCCCGTGGCCGTCGCCGTCGTAGTCGTCGTCGTCGTCGTTGTTGTTGTTGTCTCTCGACGTTTCGGCTTCTCTATTTTCACCGTATGGGGAGATGCGCGGTTTGCTGTCCGGGGAAAATGAATGAGGTGGATTGGAGAAGGAACGATCGAGTGTGAGAACTGATATGGCTGTTAGAGTTCAAACATATAGCGTCGTCGAGCGAAGCCTCCACCCCCCTCGGGAAAACCGAACCGCGAGAGCAACCACCCTCTCTCCTGCCCCCCCCCCTTCCCCACCCACTCTCTTCGGCCTTCCGCGATTCATTCATTTACCGCGCGATGGAACCCGCTGGCCCGGCTCGACGCCCCGACGTATTTTTATTCGCATAATTAGATAGCCATCAATCCTGCGGCTATCCGTTGTAGCTGGAACTCGCGAGCGCACCCTGTCCTCGCAGGAATTGCCGGATGGCCAACCCCAACCCTCCCCCCGCGGTCCTATCCCGTACATGCAGTCCTCCATGAGTGAAAGCTCATCATCAATCCGGGCATACCTATAACCCGGATTTGCCGATTAAACGATTATCATTATTATCATTTTTTTTTGTTCCTTGTTTTGTTGGTTTTTTTTTTAACGATATTTTTCATTAGCCACAGCGAGGTTCGTTCAACGTTATAAATTATTAACGCTCCCGATTTGGCATTTTCCCTGGTGGCGCGTTGATGGCCCCTTTCGAAACTCTCGTATAACCCTCTTCGATGATAATGCGGATAATTACCTGTTATATATTTCATTGCAGTCTGTCGTTCGGTGAATGAGCAAAAATATAATTTCGAGAAGTCACTTTATCGTCAATTAACATTCACAGATTATTTTTTTTTTTTTTTTTTGAATAATGCATCAGTCTGACCTGAAAACTATTTTGGCTATCAGACGCAGTAGAATTTTTTCGAATCTTTCGAGGTTCGGAATTTAACGCGTTTGAACGGATTACCGGAAATTCGGGGAACTGGAATAGAAATAATATTTTTGGTGAGAATTGAGTATGATATTATTTATTGATTTATTTTTTTAATTTCCCGTGCGCAGGACGATTCGTCTGAAATTCCAGTGCAACATTGCTGCAATATTCCCAGGAAAATGTGGAGCTCTTGAAATGTTGCTTCCACAAAAACAGTTTCGTATTTCAATCGAAAAAAGAAAAAAAATATACATTCCGTTCGCGAACGGATCCATAAATTCACATTTATCTTTTCATACGTTTTACCTTCAATCCCCCGAATTTCGTATATTCGTTACAACGATTCTATGCGAGACAAACATAAACTCGCTATACGAACTTCCGTTGAATAAAAATATATATTCGACGTACAAACATTTACACGAGCGGTAAAAACCAAAAAAATAAAATTATCGATAACTCCAGCATTCATATGTAGAATATGAAGATTCCGTTCTCGTTTACCCGACTGCCGATTACCTTTCACCAAGAGATCACAAAAAACAGTGCGAGAGAGGGAGACAGAGAGAGAGAGAGAGCCCGAGAGAGAGCCACAGCACGAAAAGAGAAGCAAAGTTACCGATGATCAAACGAAAGCTACGTATGACAGATTGTGGAATGAAAATAATAAAAGAAAAAAATTCGGTATCACATGTGAAGATAATAATAATAAGGAAAATTGGTGGTTGCGACAGAGGGATAACCTCGTGCAGGAGCAGCATTGACCGGTGGGTGGGTCAATGATTGTCATTTTCGTGAAAATAGCCAAAACTTTTCGCATACGTTTGGCTAAACGTACAATGCACCACAAACCATACGCCCACATATATATTAATCTCAATATATATATATATATATATATTACCACACACATAAACACACGCGCGCGAATATTCTTGCTTACAACCAGAACGCCCCGCGGCTCGAGGCTGAAACTTGCATATACGGACGTTCGGAGGTTTGGATTAGCTTCGGCATCGCCGGACGGTTGCCATACGCTCTCGATGCTCGATATAAAATATTCACGTAGGTAGATATTCTGACTGGCTGCTTCCTCCGCGAGTATCCACCGACCACGAGTAAACCGGTGTGAGCATCTCGCCCGCGAACACACGCGCGTACACGAACCGATCGAATCGAGAACCCACATACGTAATCCACGTACGTGTGAGTGTGTGTGCATCGTCGAGAGAATTTCCAAGCGTGTGTACATTTGTGTCAGTCTACCGAGAGAGCAGAGGATCGAGGTAGGAAGGTATTGTGTTTATATGCATATCGAACCTCCGAGTCTAGTCTCTCTTTTCCCTCCCGTTTCCACCAAACCCCAACTCCCCTCATCGCTGCCTCCGCCACCGCCGCCGCTGCCGCCGGGCCTCCTCAAGCTCTCGCTTTTCCCATCTCCCTTCGGCCGTATGCTTCGGCATACCTATCTTGCTTTCTCCGGTTCTCCAACTCGGCATTTTCCAATATTCGAACGAAGTTCTCTTTCTCACTCTTTGTACTATATCCTTGTCTCCCTCGTCGTCAGCAACGAATATATCTATATATATATATATATATCTATATATATATATATCCCTTTATATATACATGTATATAACGACAGCCTCTGGCCTCTCGTACTTGGCACACCGGGGATGTACCTCGCATCCTATATCCCGCCGCCACCGTCACATTCTATACGTGTATCAACCCTACTCCGTTTTCTCTCTCTCTCTTTCTTTTTCTTTCTCTCCCTCGTTCGCGATATCGCTCGCGGACCGTTATATTTGGACGGAATCGAAGTGCGGACGAACGAACGAACCGACTGGCACTGCTTCACCTATTCCGCGAGGGCGAAGTATGCAGGACGTAACGGAGATCGTCGAAGGAGGGACGGTGAGAGTCGCTGCCTACCTCTATCTAAACTCCGTGCCTCTCGAACATTTATTATAAGCTTTAGTCCGAACGGAAGCATTATTTTTCGGAATACTCGGGAGATAGAGAGAGGGTGGGACAGAGGGAGGATGAGTTTTCGAAGCACGTATGACAACCACCCTCCCTCTACTCGCTGATCCACCTGCCTGACTCCAGCTATGGCTCGCGCCACCCCTCGCTACCACCCTCACCCTCCACATGTGTCTCTATCGGCGCCTAAATTCTCGGTTGATGCCTCTGTGGATATCCAACCTCGGCAAGAGCTTCATCGGGTCCTCATCGCTCGAGAGCCAAATGTACACGTGTATGTGTGTACATCCGTGTACATTGGATGTATACGTGCGCACGTACGAACGAACGAACCACCTGAACTGAATTCCACGTCGACGAGAACGCGGGCTCGACCGTGCGGCCACTCGCCATTTTCCATCTCTTCTATTTTTTTTCACGTAATGGGAACCCTCCTGCCGAGCCCTCTCGATATGTCCGGCTCTCGAGTCCCATACGTTGGATTGTATCCGCGGAACACCCGATTTACCCATATACGTAACAGCCGACGGTCGGCGCGGATACCGGGAGACTCTATTGCGGGGATAAACGTTGTGTGCGGTGGATGAAATTGTTCTCCGGCGGCCGTGGCCGATCGAGCGAGATGAAACCGGTCTCATATTCAACGTTATTCAATGTGCCTTGACTCGATCGTAACATTCGATGCAACGGAAATGATCATATTCTATTTTTTTTGTATTTTTTTTTTTCCGGAAATATTTTTTGGTTTTAAAAAGAGGTTGTTGCGGTTTTTAATTCGTTGGACGGAATTTTCGTTGATGTCGATTGTAAGCTCTGATGGGTTATAATTATTGTAGCATATCGGTCTGAAACAGTACGGCGACGTTCGAAGCTCTCTCGGTGCGCAATGGTAGAGGGATGCTAAATATCGTGCAAACGCACGAGGCTCGCTATGTAAGCGGCCGCACCCCTTCGTGACAACTTTCCGTCTGACGTCGTCGTCGTCGTCGTCGTCGTCGTTGTCGTCGCGGTCGGGAATTCTCGCCGCTATGAGCGGTTAGCGGTGTGCAATTGCAGTGACGAAAAAAAGTAAAAAAACATTTTTTAAAAAAGAAATGAATAAAGAAGGAAAAAAAAACAATATCGAGGGGACGAGTGAGTTTATACTTTTTCAGATATGGAAGCTATTGAATAAATTAGTGAGTGAGGGATCTCGCGACAGAAGAAACGAATGGCAGATCACGTTTAGCCGGAAAGCTCTCGAGGAGAGGTGAAACCTCTATACACAATCGTTGCACATTATTTATTTCAGATATTTTACGCATACATCGATAACGATCGTAAAGGTTTCGCCATTCGAAATGACGGAAAAATATCTGGTTTCCGGGAAAGAGGGCGGGGGAGGAGATGGGGGGAGGGGGAGGCTGACGAAACAACGGATCGGTCGAGAGAAACACCGATTGGAACCGAATAATATGTTATTAATACGCTGTTATCTCGTTCATCTCGTCTCGTCTCTTTCCGTATCCACTTATCCTTTGGTCCGACCAACGGTACCGATAAATTCCATAGACAGGTTAACGAACCATCCAAGAGAAACGTTAGTAACCGTGTACGACCCCCCCCCCCCCCCCGCCCCCCCCACAGAACCCGCCCACTCCCGTTACCACCCCCATCACCCCCGGAATCGAAGGCAATCTATATATCTGTATATTTTTACGAATAGGGAGATGGGAAAGAAGCGTAAGGTAGACAGATGCATCCACCAGCAGCAACGATAGCGTCACAGGTAGGATATCCTCTCACGTTTCGTTGAAACGTCGACTTCGGGGCTTTTAATTCGCCGATCAAAGGATCTCTCGTTACGATTCTGATGCCGCTACTGCTGGTCCTCATGCCTCATGCAATCTTTTTACCACTCTTCCTCCTCCACCCCCTTTCCAACCCCACCCCACCTCATCACCCTGCCTATCTTCGTACTTCGCTTCTCTACAATTTATGGATATATGTATGGACTCCGAGGACTTGATCCTCGTCGTTTCGCGAATGTTCGAATTACTTTTTTTTCCCCTCTTTTAATTCTATATATCCAACGTTACACCGTGTACTTTGTCCGTCTCGCTCCCTTTGCACGGGCACTCGGTGGTCTCGACTCGGGTTTGCGTGGCGACTGGCTACGGCGGACGGATCTTTTTTTTTTTCCCCCTCGGAGAACGACGGCGGACCATTGCGAAAGTTTTTTCTGCAGGATAATTTAAATTATGAAACTTGAGATATTTTGTATTATTGTCATTTTCAGGAAATGTGCATTACGGCCGTCTGATACGGATACATCAGTGCGAAGTGTTTGTGCTGCAGAATCATTTGATGCATCACGATTTTATTTTGTTTAAAGATTTTTCTAAATCACGGTTGTGCGATAATTTTGTCGGAAATATTCATTTCGTTCAAAGGAAAATTATTTGTCTATTTTGACGGAAAATTATCATTTTATTATTAAAATGACGATGCTGCGCATTGTACCAATAATGGGAACGCTCGATTCGTTTGATTATAAAGATATATCGAACGTCAGACCATTGCCGATAAATCAATTACGAATAAATCGTTTACGAATTTTACACGAGCAATATTTGAGGCAATTCGAATAATCGTGGTTTAGATTGAACGACTAAATTTTTCATAAATTCACAACGTTTCGGAATATTTATTTGTAGTTTCAATGAGATGATGGTTTCTCGATATCTATTATACATCACAATGCCTCTGAAATAATCACGTTTTCGCATCGTCCCATACCAGTCTGCGAAACGATTTAAATAAATGTACATACATATTTCAGGTGACCCGAGCAAAGCAGCGCTATCGATATTTTAAAAAAAATCGGTTAATCGTTGCCGCTCCAATGTTTCACTCTCAGTCCTGCCCCCCCCCCCCCCCCCCCACAACCCCCAATCATCGGTGACGAAATTATTAATCTTCTTCTTTTCAGGCGCAAAAGAACAAGGGACATATATAGTATATAAACCACCTCGAGTACCTTTCCGGCAAATTATAGTCGTCGTTGTGTACCCCTTTGCGCGTGTATAATTAAAACGTCACGCATCCCTGCGAGCTTTCAATGCAAGTTTTGCGGTACACATAGCCCCTTCCCTCCCCCCCCTCTCTACTGCCACCACGTCGTCCCGAACATCTCCCCGTCCTCGTCATAGTCATCGTTTTCATTATCGATGCCAGCGCGGCCTCCGCGGTTTGTGCACCCGCGTTCGAGCTTCCGTTATCAATGCCGCGACTCCGCGTTACTCGATTCCCCCCCCCCCCCCCCCCCAATACACTCCCACGACGCTCCCACGTTCATGTACACCCTCGAATACCCCATGCCGTTGCAACTCTAATTAAACCATACGCCTCGATACTTGCGACGTTATAATTCTCTTTCAATTTTTGTATTGTCAATTTTTTTTTCTTTTTTATTTCGATCGTACTTGTTTTTTTTTTTTTTTTTTTTTTTTTTTTTCAAATTTATGTTTATTGACCTGGTCGATTCACGCGTTGCGAAGCGGTATGAGCCGGGACGGAATCGCGACGGGTTGCGGCGGGTACTCGAGGCTTTGGAATTTTATGTATTATCGCTAAACGCGATTTTATCGTCTTTTTTTGTGCTTTTTTTTATCGGAACGAGTACCAACGACTCTCGGCAAAAGACGGCACGTAGACACCGAGACTGATATATCATCACAACGAAAAATTTCGCGAATGGGATGTTGAATTATTTGAAAAGTTGGCGATTTTATTTACATACAGATGTAGATTTTTCTTAATTATTGGCGATAATGATGTTAATGTTGAAAGTACGCGTGATTAGTACATAGACGGCGAACGACAACGGTCTCGTGGTCGCAAGTGCCGTGTTCCGCCTCATTCGTATATACATATGAATACATATGAATATATAATATATATATTTATATATGCCCCGTGACATAGTTACCTATATACGCATATACATGAAAAGAATATATATTTTCGTTTCGAATTTAGAGTGGACTCTATTCGTAGTCGGCAACGGGGTAAGAGCGCGACAGGGTAGACGATCAAGTGCATATATATTGTCATCGACGAGTGATGCAAAAAAAAAATGCAAAAAAAAAAAAACAGCGTACGGAAACCAGGCTAGCGATATCCTGTATAGTCGCCGACAGCCACGAAACGTACGAACAAGCATATCTGGTTTGAGATGGAATCCGGAAGAGAAAAAAAACGATTAGCAAAAAAAAAAACAGAGAGAGAGGGAGAAAAAGCGCAGGAAATTTGAAAAAAAAAAAAAGAAAAAAATGGTGACCAACCTGTCGTTACCGAAGGCCGCCCGTTATTTGAACATCCCAATGTGTTTTGCATTGCAGACTGCCAGATGCGCAATGTTAACGTGAGATCAGTCAACTCTAAAAGAAGGAAAACACCCTCCTCTTCCTGCTTGTGAGTCTCTCAGTTTCGGTGTTCGTAATAATTCCATTAATTACCTTAATTGATACCAATTAACCATTGTTGTAATTAAATATTCGAGTATATGACATATGCATATGTTATACACCACATTTATACGTATATATTATTCTCATACACATACATATATATATGTACGCACATATGTATGTATGAAATGGTATATATTTTGAACCTGAAACCTCTATACTTTGTATAATTGCCGATTAACTTATTGCCTTTGCATAATACTGTTACCAATAATAATACTTGGTTATATATAATGTCACCATTACTATTATCGTTATTGTCTTTATATGCATATTCCGTTACGGTTCCGTTTTTTCCTTGTTTCGACTCTCGATATTGGTTAATTGTATTTTTTTTAATTTAGAAGAACAAAAAAAAAGTTTTCTTTTCTGGATTTTTTATTGGAATTTTTTTTTTTTTTTTGTAACGATGATGGATCGATCGATCGATTGTATCGTGCACATACAGACCTCACACGCATCTTCATCCACACGTTGAATAGATATCCACATACGTATATCCATGTATATGTTGAGATACGAAACTTTTGTGTATACATGGATGTATTTGGACGTAATTTGAACGAGTAACGTTGGATTTAATCTCGTTATTCGTAACTGCGGTCATTATAATAATTGCATCATAATGTGTATACGACGCGACGAAGCTTATTGCAATTATATCATTTAGCGCAATCGCACTCGCATTGTATGCGTTTTTCAATCTTCGTGCGTCTGTTTTTCATATTTGTTTTTTTTTTTTTTCAATTTCTTAATTATCATTCGTTCGGTCCAGTGCGATACCGTTTTCGCGCTTGTGCGGCCCAGAAACAGAGATCGAGGATTAAAGAGAAAAACGAAGAATTGGCTTTTTGTTGAAAAATTCTGTTGAATGCATTTTTTCGAAATTTTTGTCGGGCATACCGAGAGCGGCAACTGGCGTGGCAGCGGATCGCTGCTACCGAAAAAAAAAAAACAAAAATGCTTTTTGTAGAGAGAGAAAAAGAAAAAAAAGCATCAAAAGTATGTACGCATTCCCCCACGCTTTCCTCTTTACCGTACACAATTTAGTGTCGAATCGTCGATTGTCGATTTAGCGCGGAATTGAAAAATATAGAATAATAATTATTATTTTATTTTTTAACTCGTATTGATTACTGAATCTCGATTTGACGTTTAAGACGATGCGTGCAGACGTACGCTGCTCGCAACGTTTTTTTCGTACGAGAGATCTCAGTATCGGGAAATATTATTATTATTATTTTGTTTTTATTTTTCATTCTCGGCGATTGTGATAAGGAATTTGAGGAGCCCAGGTAGCTCGTGCCCGAAGTTTTCGATGTCTTACGAGCGCAGGCCTCGCTCGCAAGACATCTCAACTCGACACGTTGCGATCCATCGGTGCGACTCGTCCGTGTCAGAATTCGCATTTTATTCAACCAATTTTTTATATCAATGATAAATGGAAATTAAAAAGAAAAAACCAAAAAAAAAAAAAAAACGAAACAATGATTAGAATGTCGCACAATCGACGATTTTACTTAGTCCAAAATCATCATAAACGAAACATAAACAGAGCTGAATATTTTTGTCATCGTTTTGATCGCAATCCATTCCAATTGCTCGTTTTGTTAATTCAAATTTGCCAAAATTTAAGACTTTTCTTTTAGCGGATTTATTTATTTTCAATCAATATTTTGCTGTCGAATTCTGATTATGATTGATAGCGACTCCAGATTGAAAAAACACCGTCAAAAAGTAGAATCTATTCGCGATAACGTTTTGAATAGCGAGCGGAACCGGGATTATTTAAAAAAATACTCATTACGAATTCCGGAGACCGAAATTATCTCGAAAAATGTGTCACGCCCGAAAAAAAAAAAACCAATGAAATAATTTGAGAAAAATTCTAATTCATGAAGAGCTCGAAATATTTATGTTGTCGACGTCACGAATGTATCCGGTATCGCGATAAATGACATCGTGTCAGTGTGGCTGGAAAGACGAAGAAACGTTAAAGCTACGGTCGGACGTCCGAAATAAAGTGGCAAATATTCGAGATTTACGGTTAAAATCTTCTTTTTTTCCTATTACAAGCCAAAGAAATCTCGTGAGTGGCGTATCCGGTTCATCGTGGTCGCGTGAATTTTCTATTCTCGGTTCGCTACCTCGTCGGGCAAGCGGAGATCCATCACACGTTTTCACCTTTTCGCGAAATTCTTTTGAAATTCAACGTTCTTCCAAATTAAATTCCATTGTTTTTCGTTGGTTCAGTTAATCAGCAATGAGAAAAAAATGAGATGAGGACAGAAACACTTACACACAGACATACGATATCCCATGCACGCTCGCTGTACCTTGTATGAGTCGTATATACATTGATTGCTTATTTATCTCGCTTAAAACAAGTATTTTGCTGCTGCTGCTGCTGCTGCTTTTTAATACTTAAGCATTAGATTAACGATACGGAGAGATGAAGGAATAAGAAGAGGAGAAAAAGAGTGTGTGTGAGACAGAAAGAACGAGAAAAGAGAGAGGAGCAAGAAAAAATCAGTACAAGCGTTACAGATAATGGAAAATAAAAAAAAATAATAATAATTGAGAGATGCACGTACGGAGGCATTTTATTGAGAAGCCGCTCGTTCACGAATGTCCGGATCTCGCTCACTCCGGACCGTCTTACTACCTGGGTAGACACACTCTAAATTCGAAACCTGCATTGATCACAGTCGCAAAAATTTCATATGTCAATTATTCACGACGCATAGGCGGCGCGTCGATCATAGTCGTTTCGCAGAGAAGCCCGCAGTAACGCCAGTGCTTGCCATCAATCGTTCAGATCCACCTAAAGTCGATTGTGTTCCGAGCTACGGCGATGGTTCAAGCTGTGCACGGTCAAATCCGTTATCAAAATAAAATCTATCGTTGAGAAATTATTTAATTATGAATCGACACTGCTGAACCATTGGAATATTTCTTCAAGAACAGAAAAAATATATCAATAAAAATTATACAAATATTTATTGAATTATTAATACTTTTTGGTCGTTGGTGTAATTTTTCGAATGGTATCGTTGATGAAGTATCGCAAATAAAAATTCGACCAACGTCTCAACGTCTCATAATAAAGATAAATGTCAAATATGCGAAGATTCGTTGCAAAATCGCGCTATTGAGTTATTCGAACTTTCGTACGCATCAATTGCTGAAACAATCAAATTTACTGGCCCAATGAATTATCAAACGGTAATCTAATTCCAACTTGAGAATACAATCGGCTTTCGGCAAGCCATCCGGGCAAAGGCTCGCTCGGTTCTCTCGAGTCTAGCCAGTCTTCCAACAAAAACAAAACTAATTCGAACAATTAAAAAATACGAACATTTTTCACAAAATTGAATGTAAAAAAAAAAGTATTTGGTGAAAGAAAACGGAACTGTAAGGGGTCAGCGTCCTGGTGGTTCGAGTGTAGCATTCATGATTAACCCTAGAAGCCCTACCAGCGCCCGCACCGCACGATATATTTTTCGTCCACCCTCGATGACTCGTTCCATCGGGTCGGTAGTCAGTGCACGTGCTTCGGTACACTATCGTGGTTATCTATATACACATTTATATGTATATCTATGTATATATGTATGTATACGCACAAATTTACGTACGTATATATATGTATAAATAAATATGTGTGAGCGTATACACGGACGAGGTTGCAAGAACGCTGCGCTTCCGGTTAACCACGGTGGTGGTTCTCACTTTACGGACTTCCGTAGCGGTCTGGCTCCCCAGTCGCGTCGCCAACAACTTGTCCGTATAGCGAATCGTGGCGAGCGCTTGCAGGCTACAGCTTCTAGGGCTCACGAGTGACCAGACACTATATATCAGACATCAGATAAACGAACGTCACGTTTTTTAATCTTTCTCTCAAAGGCCCCAAAGGTTTTACAAAAGTTAATGGCAATGTTTATACAATGTTAGAGAAAGAAAAATTTATTTCCGTCACAATTGGAATGAAAAAATTATCAATGAAATGAGATATAAAAGAGCCAATGTAGAACGGCCATTGTTGATGATTAATTATGGAAGACTCGACTACCTTTACGATGAGACTCGCAACGTCGATGTATTTCAAAACACGGAAAAACAAAATTTCGAACGAACGATTTAACTCGTCTGGCAGTCAAAAGCAAAATAAATAGAAATTAAATTTTTTGATTATTTTTTTTTTTTTAATGAAATAGCATTAAGAAAGGAATTGGCGTTTAGTTGGTTTAACCGTAATATTCCTCGACATCTCGGACAATTGGCTTACATTGAAGTTTGGAAGTCGTCGTTTTCGTCGTCGTTCTTGAATGTATATTGACTCACGTTACCATCCAAATTGAAGTCAGTGGGTAAAAGACTTGGAATCGAACACCGAGATAAAGAGAGATAGAGGAGACGCACATAGAGAAAAAAGAGGCGAGAGCTAGAGAGAGAGAGAGAGAGAGAGAGGGGGAAGAGAGCGATGGACGATGATTGAAATACATCGACGAAGTTTATGTTTCACCGAACGTGCCATTGTCACAATGGCAGGATCCAGAGCTTCTTTTAGATCGAGACCCTTTGGTACTCGTTTTTTGCTCTATGAGTGAGATATCGAAGCAAAAAGAGGGGGGATGGACGATAATGATTGAAAAATTGTCGGTACGGTTTACAAAATATACTTCGATTCTCAATAAAACGCCACCGGAATCGAGTAGATGCATGGCCAGCGTTGAACAAAAAAAGAAAGAAAATTGTAAGAATAAGAGAAAAACGAATCAAGAGAAAAAAAATGATGATTCGGTTCGTTAGCCAATTATTATTTCCCTTTCAGTGACATCTGCGTCTTCTGCGTTATCGTTGCGAAGACGTACACTGGGGCAATGAATAATTTAGGTTTACCACAATTGTCAAATATTCGCAATCAAACTCGCGAATGTTTGGTACTGTGATGATGAAAAAAAATCCAATGAATAAATAATAATGATAATAATTAAATTAATTAACGCTGTTTCAACAACGTGAGCATCTTGTTGCGACCAAACCCCCTGGCAGAAAATTCCCACGCCTGTCTAACCCGATTGATTACCGCCCGATATATATTTAGCTATGTTCATTTTAACCCCGAAATCCTGTCGCAAATGTATACCCACTGATACATATAATATAGCAACCATATATATTTATATATTCATACCCATAGACCCCTCTTGGCCACCCAGTACTGTTAGATGAACCCCCGTAAAACGAAAGCATGTATGCATATTATACTCAGTAATAAGGTCCCACATACACCTATATATCTATATTTTAATGAATACATATTTATCGTAACTCCTAGTTCCCGAAAAGAATGAAAAAAAAATACCCTACAATCACATATACAACTATTACAACCAAATACCATCACATATACTCTGTACAATCGGTACGACGGTCTTACGTACACATTCGTCGATCCCAGTGGTAATGAAAAGTCGATTAGTGACGCTGTTTCATTATCCCGAATAGCCGTTGTTTGCCGGTTTTCAGGTTATGTTCGTGCGCGAGTTCGAACTCTTAGCGGCGAGTACCGGAACTAAATCCTTCCTCGACTACCGACCTCCAACCCTGCCGCCAAAATTCGTCGTTGTTTCCTCAGACGTATGCAAGACCGTCGTTTGTACAAATATTTATACACTGTGGCACGTAAATCTGGAAACATCGCTCCAATATATCGCCGTAAATTCACGAACACGAACGACGGCAATAACGCGAATAACGAAATTGTAAAAAATAAAAAAATGGTACAACAGCGTAAAACGTCGGGATGATCGGAATAGCGATAAAAATTGAATCGTTTCGATAAATCACACACGGAAAAACCTTTGAATTGATTCGTATTCGAACAATCAACGTCATCGCTCGCTTTTTTGTTTTATATTATTGTCATTATTATTATTATTGGTGTTGTTATTATTATTATTATTATTCAAATGCGGATATATGTTTGGGGCTATTGGGAACATGTGGCGGTTTCTCCCCGACGCAACCGTAACTCTCGTGCACCGGCGGCACGACCTACAACCCGCGCAATCGTTTTTGAGTTATTCTAAACGTGAGAGCATACGTGGAACCTCCGGCTGCACGATCGAACCCGACTCACCCCCTCAATTTCTTGCCTCGTTTCTCATCGTTCTAAACGGGTAAAAAAAACGACGGCACGACCGCATCCTTGACAAACACGATTTTGATGAGCTTGCGTCGAGGATAAAAAGAGCAGCCAGGGTGACGCGTATTGCAAAAATGATTCAAGAATCACTATTTGAGATGAGCCTTGGGAATCTCATTTCCTTTTTATTCTTTTGCCGGGGCAACGGAATTGAATTAATTGTATTTTGATTTTATTCGTAAATTTTGGATTATCGAGATTTTATTGAGTTGATTGAATATTGTAGCCAACTACGAGATCACGTAAATTAAAGGAAAAATTGCAGCTACTTCAAAACTATAAATTCCGAATTTTCGCTAAATTGTTGTATCTATGAATAATTTTTTTTCCAAATCCCATTTACCAAATTTTCTCGAGAATTTTGTTTGAACATCGAAAAAATAAATATTTCAATTAATTGAAGCGAAAAAAATGCAGCAAGCTTATCGCAACAGTTTCCGAGTCTTCCGAATAACAATTTAAGTTATTATAAAATTATTAATGACACATAATAATTTACAACGGTCGAATAAATATTTAAACGAACTCTCCCCGTCTCCGCTAGCCATTTCACAATCTCCTTTCAAATGTCCTTTCACCACACTTCCACGTCCACTCGTCCTCGCCTGACATTTCTTTTTTTTCCCAATTGTTTTTTCTTCCGCTCATTTTACCCCCGTTTTTATTTTTTTATTCGTTTTCCCGGAGTCCCGCGTTCGGTAAATGTGGCTTCAATTGCCATCGGGTTACTGGGGAAACGAGGGCTGCACGCGAGCCCGTTGGAGCCCTTTATAGTCCGGTAATCGTCGTTGCAGTACGAGTCGCGGCGGGTGACACTCGATTTACCCGAGAAAAAAAAAAAGTACCCCAATGTTCGGGACAGTGTCGTCGGTCGGAGATTTGAAAAAAAAAAAAAGAAAGAAGAAAATACAAAAAAAAACCGGACATAAAAAAAAAACAAAATTCTATTCGCGACCGGGCACATTTACTTTGGATCTGTAAGGGGGAAAATTAATCGGTTTCATTGTCGGATGTTCGTCCGGTAAACGGTGTTTGTGTTTGATCGGTCGAAACGCGGTACATGCATGGTTCGCGCATACTCTCGGAACAAATAACCACATTGGGACGAATCAATCGTTGATTAAAAATAAAAAAAAGAGACGAATGATTCGAACATTTGACAAATTAATTTGCTCGCATTGCCAATGGAGATATAGATGCCATGTATACGAGCACACTTCATACACGACAATAACTACAATACAACACGAAACATTTTTGATAGCTCGACCCTGTAAAACCTTAGTGGAAATGTTTGATAATCGTAGCTCCAAGTTGGAATTCGTTAATGCAATTATACGTTATATATATAAATATTTACGAAAAAATATATATATACATATATTTATAATGGACTGTACATGTTATGTTTTTAATGTGTATCTGTATTGAATTGAAGATTAAT
The DNA here is from genome assembly GCA_963971145.1 of Sussaba pulchella. Classification (NCBI taxonomy): domain Eukaryota; kingdom Metazoa; phylum Arthropoda; class Insecta; order Hymenoptera; family Ichneumonidae; genus Sussaba; species Sussaba pulchella. The sequence goes on from OZ020168.1 coordinate 5,262,721, forward strand.
TCGAGTTGTGATATCACGATGACACGATTTTCGACGCGAGGCGCGCACATAACGCCCTCGTAAGCTTTCATGTAAACATCGTTCATGTCGACTTATATTTTTTTTTCTTTTTCTGTTTCCAGCTGCACAGATTCCACAACGAGGAAGTGAGTATGAATACAAATAAATCTTTGTTATTTTGATTTTTCTTTAGTTACTTTTGCTCTTTTTTTTTTTTTTTTACGTTGATGATAAAATTTGAAAATTTTGATTGGATGTTGAAAAAATAAATTTTTCTTCATCATGAGAGAAATGGTTGTGATCACGGCTTGGTCTAGACGGTTCATTCGGATTCCGGATTCGATGTGTGAATTGTGATTGTTAATTGTTTATTGATGCGTTGCAGCATGCAAGAGGAAAGACGAGATGGCGACACAGGCAGAACACCAACAGCCCGCCCCCAAGAAACCACGACTGGTTTTCACAGACCTTCAGCGCCGTACTCTACAGGCTATTTTTAAAGTAAGTCTATTTCATTTTTGTTAGAGAAAATACAAAAAATTCCCATAATCCCACAATTTTCTGAACATTTTTTTAAATCCATTTTTTGAAACGTTTCACATTATTTTTCGTATTCTGACATGACGGAATATCGTAGTAATAAAAATGTCATCGCTTAATTCTTCGCAAAAAGATAAATGAATTGGGAATCATTGGGAAAATATTGTTTTTGAGTTTTTGATAACCGAGTAAATTTGAAAAATTATTATATTGGTTATATGGTGAAAAAAAAAATTAAATTGTTGATTTCACATTTTTTAATGAACTTTTCGACCATTAGAAATTTTGTTTTGTTCAATATTAACATTATTTCTTATGGGTATGCATGGAATGCTGATCAAAAGCATGGTCGACATCATAACTTGACGAATAATTATCCAATCTGCAAAAATTAAAAAAATCTCATAAAATAATGTAGTATTCATTGTCTGACGGAGGGAATTTTTTTTTCCAAAGATAAAGTAATAACAATAGTTCAAACTTCAGCATGCAATCTGAAAAATGATCGTTTAATAATTTATAAAAAATTGTTCAACCAACAAATGAAAGAAAATGTCTCGTCAGACTATAGAGAAGATAATAATCAAGCTCAAATGAAAGAAGTGAAAGAATATTCACAATTTACACAATTTACCAAGTTATCGTGCTATATCCGTCCGGAAAACATCGTTCTAGAAACATAGAAAAAAATGTTAACCCCTTAAAAAATCATTTTTTTCCTATAGTTGAAGAGTTAATAAAAAATATGAAAACAACTTAATTTATTTTTCTTCACCATATAACGTTCATAAGAATTTTTCAAATTAACTCGGTTTTTAGCGGGCCCAAGCGTATGTCAGCCGTTGAATTGAAATAATCGTCGATAGCCCGATACGAAAGTCATGCATGAAACAGAAAGACGAGGGTTAAATTCTAATCATTTCGAAAATGCAAGAGCTGCGGCGGCTGCAGACGTGGATAAACTACGACCGCGCAAATGCATTCGTCGGTCTTTCGGGTTCTCCGTCGGAAATTCGATTCACCTGTTGCTTCGCTATGCCCCCCCCCCCTCCCTCTCCACCCGCTCGTGAACAATGTTGAGGTATACGCGACATTCGAACGTGGAAGCTGTACAACGCTGCGTTGTCACCACGTACACAATCCGGAGAGTTTGAATTCCGACAATTGTTTCGCGTTAGCCTGACTCACTGTCGAATCTTCATAGCAATAATAAACTAAACGCAGTTTCTTGTAGAATAAATGTTGCTGGATTGGTTGTTAAAAAAATGAAAAACAGCGAAGAGTTGAGGTTGCCGCGGTAATGAGTAGGATGACACGGAAGCTTCGTTAAGGTAAAATCTGGTAACTCTGGATATTTTGGAGAACAAAATTAAATAGTCAGGAAAATCAACGAAAGTTCAAGAAATTTTTGTAATAATTTTTTTTTTATGATTGATAGTATTTGCGGGATAAATTAAAAACAATTTTTTTTTCGACTAATTAGCTAAGTCTTAAAGAATAATTCTTCTTTGCACACGCCGGGAATAATTTAAATGAGAGAAACCGAGAATTTTAAATTGAACTTAGGCTTGTCAATCAATACGTTTCGTCGGAATAAAATAATAATTTGATCAAGGAACGATCGAGAAACTTTTTTTTTTTTCATTATTTTTGGTAATTACCACGGATGATTCATCGTCTTGTTCGCGTGTGGGGAACGTACGGGAGACGCGAAACAAGCAAAGGGTTGGAGTTAACGCACCGGCGTCTGACTCAACCCACAACTTTTACTACTCCTTGACGACCGATTCCTCGACGATTGCGCGCGGTTTCGTTGTTCACCGACATGCGATCTTACGGGCGTGCCGGGCAAACAATCAGGATCACGTTCTCTGTTTAAATAAATAAACGAACGAATGAATAAACAAATAAATGAATAATTAAATTCATGTCTAACGCGAACTTTCTAGTTCTAGTCTATCGTAAACGTTGCAGCCCCTTAAAACTTACAACCATCCAACTAGCTCTTCAAATTGTAACTGCACAACTAATATACAATTTTCCAAATTCTTCGTTATCTCGTAATTTCCATGAGCTGCGATTAAAATTCAACGACAACTCGATATTCATTCTTATCCTATCGAAGATTTAAATACAATTGGTATCAGCAATAATAAAATTAAATACCACATCCGTATGCACTCAAATGCAGAGATATTACCCGATACATCGAAATTTTCACGATAATTGCGAAAAATTTGTAAATTCGATCGTTCAACGAATGACAGCCAAGTGGATTATCTTGTACGAACGCGGATATAATGCCGTTCTTCGGGACGCGGTTACTTTATGGCATTCCGAATCGAATGCAGTCGCGGATAGTCCCGGTCGGGCGTGAGTCCGGACTATCGATCGTCCCTTGAATAATTTCGCGAGAAGCTCTTTACCCACGCGTTGCACATTTCAGTTACCGGATTCTACCGTGCACTTGAAGAAACCGCACGGCTATGTGCCGCACAACGGTTTGCTTCGGGTTGCCGTCGCGGTATCATCTCTCGATTCGCTCATTATTATTCAACGTAACCCAGATCGAAATAGGAACGCGCGACCCTTTCCACCATCACTCGCTCTTTTACTTCCTTCGCGATCGAGTCTCATACGCCCGAGAACGACAAAAAATTGGGCGAAAAAGAAGCTTTTTTTTTTTTTTTTGAAATATTCGATGTCGATCTTTTGGGTTATATTTTATGTCGTTGCGTTAAACATTTTTCTGAAATTTGAGACCAAGTGCGGGTTCGACGTTTGGGCGACCAATGCTTGAAATAATTTTAGTGGGATTCGACCCATTTGTTTTTCATCGGCATCAATGAGAATCGATTTTAAGTTAGTCATGCAACAAGTCGGTATTTTTGGACGATTTGGAAAAAGTCTGGACACGTTATGACCTCTGTTATATGTAAAAACGTGTGAATGTAAAATTGATAAAATTGATAAGCTGGGATAGTCTTTGAACGAAATTATTTTTTATTTAGAATAATATTCTGAATAACATTCTAATAAAAATCTAAATAAATGGGAAGGGGCAAGTTGAAAGTTACAAATTGCTTCCTCTCAATTTGAGGTAATGTACAAATCCCTGTTTCTCTGGGATGAACTGATCTGATCAATTCTGGTTTTCTCATGGAGGATTTCGTGCGTTACTATGAATGCGGAAGGAGCAGTTTGCAAATTTCAAGTTACAGGTTCTTGCCGTATGAAATTCGTTACTTTTGACCGCTATCTACTAAAATTCATATCCATCGTGGTTAAGTTTTGTTGTTCCGTAAAAGATGATCGATTTAAACGGTTTTCAAAGAGCTTTCAAATGGAACTTGCGAGACCGACGGAGCTATAAAGTTCGCGAAGCTATGATTTTTTAAAAATAGAAACTTCATGTTCTTCCCATATTAATCAAATGGAAAAACTTTAAAAAAATCGTGGGTGACCTCTAAAAATAGTCCAATCGGGTTCATCTTCGGACGGAATCCCACAGATGCAAGATACTCCGCAGTGAATCCTCACCATTTGAAATTTTTTTTTTCCGCGCCACTCCAATATAGTATATATTCCAAACATTTATCGTTCGCAATAAAATAATTTTCGTATTAATTAAAATTCTCCAGGAAACGAAAAGGCCGTCGAAGGAGATGCAGGTGACAATCGCACGACAGTTGGGACTCGAACCAACGACAGTCGGTAACTTCTTCATGAACGCACGACGCCGCTCGATGGACAAATGGAAAGACGAAGATCCGAAGAATCAATCGATCGACGAGGGACAATTGTCCCCGAGCCTCGGAATAAGTCCCCGCCAAGCGAACGACGTTTTGTGACATACGTCCGACCACGAGGAATATCAAGACGAGTCTCCCGAAGAGGATCTTCAATTCTCGTAGATTATTGCTCCTTCGCCCATTCAAAACCGTAACGCACGAGTAAACACACATTGATCGACAAAACTTCGTCGTTAATCGAACTTACAGCGGCAAAAGCGGAAAACTGTTCGCGCGAAAGATCTTAGATCTCACATTTTTTTACACGTTTATCGAAAAAACTCGCAATAAGCAGTTTTTTAAACGCGCGCCGTTCGATCAAACGTTTTTTTTTTTTTTTTTTTCGATCAATCAATTTACTCGACGCTGTTGACAAAAAAAAAAAAATTGCTCGCATTTCCCAAACCCCCTTAAATTATTATTAATATTTATTTTTTTTTCGTGGTAATTATGTTTTTAAAAAAATCTCGAGGCTGTCGCTGATACTCCAATAGTGCCATAATTTGCAGCCGATAGGCTCTAAGTTTTAGAATCTTCTTGCCGTCGTCACGACGTAATAATTTGTACATTCGATTCGTATCGATCTAGTCTGTACAGTTTGTTCTGATAATCATCGTGATTGGTTCAACGGCACGGTGATCAAACGCGTCTAGTCAAAATTTTTTTTTTTATCAACCACGTTCTTCGCGGTCGTTGCATTTTTTTCAATTACCGAGCGCGGAGGCCGAAGTGGGAATTTTTATTTTCGTTTTTTACTTTTCTTCGAGGGGATAAGAACGTACACTGGTGTTTTTACGAGACGGTCGAATGCCTTATCGGAGCTGCGAGAATTGAAATAATGCCGTTGTTCAACGCGCAATAATAGTTTGTTTTTTTTTTCTATTTTTTGATTATTATTTGTTTATTCGAAAAAAAAATATATAGATATATAAGTTTCTTCTCTTCGCGGTTAAGTTAGTTGCAGTAGTTTTTTGTACAGATTTTTTTTCTTCGTCCTTTTAGAGTCCTAAGAGTAATTAAAATGCGTAGACGGAGAAAGAGGGGGGAAGAGGGGGACGGAAATGGAAATAATCGAGCAATTAATGACAGTAAGCGATACGGAACGAAAAGCAATAATCAGACTCGTCAATTCCTCGTTGGTCACCCAACAAAGTGAAACAATTATTTAAAAAAAAAAAATAAAAGAAGAAGAAGAATGAAACAAAAACAAAAAACGAACAAAAAAGCGAAAAATCCGCACGTGCGATAACGGTGCTACTATCACGGACGTCGCACGTGTGCGTAACCAAGTGATATATATTAAATGAAAAATAATTAACTAATTTATCAACGTGGACGCTGCAAGGTGCGAGAAAATAATGTTTAAAACCTCGCGAGTGCGTTGGCCGAAAACGAATGTGTGTAACGTTCGTTTATTTTTTCTCGTATTTTTTTTTTTTTTTTTTTTTTTTTTTGGCTCTACCGCACCCCCGGCATCGCGCGTCGATGCCTCTTCGTGCTTATTGTACATAAAAAAAAAAACAGGAGTAGAAAAAAGAAATAAATCATAAAACTTTTGTTACGAAAATGGAGAGAGAGAGAGAGAGGGGAAAAAAATTGATTCGAGATCGCGGCGTTGTTGTTTTTAGCTAGATCGAAGTAAAAGAATGATTGGGAATGATAACGCGTGGATTAAGGCGAAATCGTTGACGTTCAATCGTGCACGTGAATCACGAAAAAAAGCGTCAAAGTTCTATCTTGCGATTCATTTCTTTATGGATTGTAACAATGTTTTTTTTTTTTTTTTTTTTTTTTTTAATTTGTAATAAATTTGGATTTTTATTAGAGAAATCTTTTTTTAAGCAATTAAAATTCTTGAAGATTCTCGTTTTTAAATTTCTGTATTGGTATTTTTTATTGTTTTGTAGAATTGTAAAAAATATTGACAAACGGATAAAATTGATTGGAATGGGACGAAACTTTTCGGATTCACGGGACGATGATGACTGTAAATATCGATGAAACTCTCGGGGCCGTAGCGTAGTCCTGAAGCCTCGAAAGAGATTATTTTTTCTTTTTCCAAGACAAAGATTGCCATCGAAGCAACATAGATTTATCAGATCAGTTCTCGAACTGCAGACGTGTCGTTGAAATAACAAAAGGAAAAACGAAATTTTTACGCAAATTCTTCGTTCGAATCAATCTGCAAAATCTTCGTCGTTTTTATTAAATAGATGATTCGCCGGTAATTTTTGTCGCAGCGAAGCTTACTTTTTCGGAGGCCGAAGTGTCACGTATGGCCTTAAAAGAGGGTTGAATACTCATTATAGATACTGTATAAATAATCGTTCGCAGCACCAAACCAAAGTCGACGAGAACGAAACAATGAGAGCGAGAGAGTGCGGGTTAATAATAATAATAATAACAATAATAATAATAATTAAAACAATAATAATTATTATTATAATAATACTTATAATGATAAATGATTAATGATTGATAAATCAATTGAGCAACGTGAGTGAATGATGAAGCGTGAAAAGAATAAAAAAAATTTACGACAATGTATAAAAAGAGCGAGAGAGAAAATAAAATTCATCGTACCAAAACGCAGCCGTCTTGGCTGACGGATTAAGATCATATATAGTACAAAGTAAACATATAATAATTGTAACGTTGGTTTAATTAAGGATAAGAGACAGATAAAACAATTAATACAACAATATGAGGGCGGGTCGTCGCGGTTTCGTGAAGTTGTGAAAGAGTGCGATTTTAATCAGACTTACGAAATTTTGGTTTTGATAGAGGAAGCGTCGAAAAGACGCTTCGTGATTGTGCATTCGAACTTCGATTGAGTTGTATTTCGTAGGAATTAAGCAATAAAAACACCCACACATACACACGATCGAAAACGTACGAAAAGATCGAGATTTCGGAGATAAAAGGAAAAATTGTTCGTTTCGCGATGATTTTTTTATCGTGAAAATTGAAAAGTTGCGAAATTTGTTTTGCAATTTCTTCGAATAAATGAGAAATAAACGAGCTCGACGTTGAATTTCGATGGCCGAATCGGTGAATAATTCATTTAAATTAATGACATTTCATAAAAAATCGTTTTTCATCGCTTCGACGTTACCACTTTTAACCGTTTAATTCAATAGCATCTTCGAAAAAAAATGTTTGGGCAATAAAAAAAACCACGCAACGTCGCGAACAAAGCACGTCGATCAATTGGAAGATGGAAAATACTCAAACACCCACGCGATGACTCGCGTGTGACTCGGGAATCTAATTTTCGTTTTTCAACACGAAGCAAAAGTTCGCGCAACTTTTACATTTTCACGTACGCGGCACGAGCCTAACTTATCAAGCTGGTACATAAATTCAGACACACACAATCACGCATTGAAAAATCGTCACGAGAATACGGGATGAGAATAAGACGAGGAAATAATAGGAACGGAGAGTTATTGTAATTGTACCATAATTCTGTAAATACAATTAGTCGGTAGAAATTTTTTTTCTATTATTATGGATATTATTATTATTATCATTATTATTATTATTATGACGAATTTTATTGCCATTATTGCTATTATCGAACAATCGTGACGATTATTATTAATATATATAGATATTGACACGAAATGTTTTTGTTGAGGGACAGAAAAAAAATTGATTTAAGTATAGAATAGTCTCGCCCCCGAACACAAATACATACACCCGCCAATGACACGTTGGTGATTGCTTTCGAAGAGAACCGACAATTTGTATAACGTAAATCGACAACTGGACACTCTTAGATACGCAACATAAAAAATTAAACAACAAAAACCATAGAACATAATATATTGATAATATAAATATAAATATAAATAAAAATATAAATATAAATATAAATATAAATATAAATATAAATATAAATATAAATATAAATATAAATATATATATATATATATAAATAATAAATGAATAATATATTAAATGATTGTATAAATAGGGCGGAAGGGTGAACGATCGGCGGCTCGAAACAAGCGTTCGCACCGTCGGCCGCTCTTCGGGGAACAGACATTGACCGAACTCGTCAACGTTGATTAATTGAACAATTAATTAATAACATTGATTACGTTGTAATAAAAATTGATAATCTATTTATATATATTACCGTAAAAATTACGAGAATGACTTGTCGATAATTAAGCGGTTATGATGATGATAAAAAAAAAAATAAGAGAAAAATAAATACAGAGTTTCGTGAACGAAATTTCATTAACGACGACAAATCGATCGAAGCTCGCGGAAAATCTTAGAACAAAAAAAAATATCTATTTCTGATCCGTGTGTGTATACGTGTGTTTTTTATATGCAATGCTATAAATAACTGAGAAAAAAGAAGATAAACTCATTATTACCATACTTTTACAACGGATGAAAATAAATAATAAATAAAAAAAAAAATCAATGACGAAAGCCGAGATTTTGGGATCTTCGATGAAAATAATGTTTGTAAAAATTTAAATAATACGAATGTTGTTGCGATTTTTTTTTCTATTGCTCCGCAATTACGTCGCGCGTCGCAATTTTGATTTGGTCCGGATTTTCGCCAGCAAGACAGAAATCATTCGCGTTTTTCCGGAATTTTCCAAATCGCTTCTGCATTTCGAAGACATTCCATTTCAGAGTCGGTTGCGTTATTTATTTTGAGCAATGCTTCATCGAGCTTTATTTTTCATCAACAATAAATAAAATAATACCAATGAGTTCATCAATGAAACTCGGCTTCGTTAATCGGCAACATTGTAAAAAAAAAAAAAAATTACGACAAATTGTAAAGATCTAAAGGTATATTTATATTGATACATAAACACATATCCAGCGGATTAGAGATGAACGACGACAACGTACAATACGGTTTATTGAGAATCGTTAGTAAAAAAAAAAAATAAAAAAAAAAAAAAACAGCGTCTTGTATATCAACGCGAAATTTTCCTTTCACGGACACACGGCGAACATTTTTTTATTTTTCTCTGAGTCACCTCGAATAATTATCTATTTTGGAAGAGAGAGAGAGAGGGGAGAAGGGTTAACGCGAGTCTGGTGATTGAGTAAAAAAAATGACGATTCAAATGAAAAGAGATTGAAAAAATGGGCTAACAGACCGGAAAACAGATAAATTGCGAAAAAAGTGGGTACGTGAAGTACGGAGAAATAACCACGTGGAATCCGACTCGTGGGGTCTTCTCTCGAGCAAATAATGTGAAAAACAAGAAATAAAGAAAATAAAAAGAAACAGTTCGCACGACAATAAGGTAACGAATAGTTGACGAGGGGAAGATGAAAAAAAAAAGATATAATGTAAAATACAAATGCAAACCGAGGTATATACATTATTATATTTATTATATTACGAGAATCGTCTTAAGGACGGGCAGGGCGGATTTTTGTGTGAGAGAATGTCTCGAGGGTGTGAAGTGGACGAGGATATAACGTCGAAAATCTTGACGATTCGTCAACGATCGATTATTGCTGATTCGTACGTGGGAAATCTATTCTCGTACGTGTTGGAAAATATTGAGGATGAAAAATGGAAATAAAAGATAACGAGAAATATAATGAAGGAAGAAAGAGAATGAAGACGAGGAACGACTCGCTGTAGATTTATAAATAAAAATAAATAATAAGTAAAGAACAATTGCTAGAACGGCGACAGTACCAAAGAGATATGCGAGGGTGACTGGCACAGTTTTAGTCGAGGATAAACATGGTAGATGCGTGAAAGAATTATTTGAAGAAAAGATAAATCGAATCGGTGGAAAATTTACGTGGAAATACCAAAGGATACATAAAGTAGCGTATTCAAAAACATTCATTGTTTATTATTATTTTTATTAATTATCTACCGAGAAGATGGTTATGAACCTAGCAAGTATTATTATTATTATTATTATTATTATTATTATTATTATTATTATTATTATTATTATTATTATTATTATTATTATTATTATTATTATTATTATTATTATTATTATTATTATTATTATTATTATTATTATTATTATTATTATTATTATTATTATTATTATTATTATTATTATTATTATTATTATTATTTTCTTGTACTCGGACGAAATTTGTACATGCTGGAAATCAGATTAGAAACGATTTTTATTGGGTCGCAACGTGTAAGTAGAAAAACATGAACCTTTGGAATCGATGATCAATTGTTTCGAGATATTTTCGAGCCGAGAGGGTCAGAGCGATTTTCAAAACTATTTTCACATGAATTATGATTTTTGAAAGAAAAAAAAAAGGCAAACATTCCCGCGTCGGTATCGACGACGAGAAAAAGCTCGTTCACTCGATCGCGATGGCCCTCCCGTGCGTCGCCGAGAATTTCGATACGATTCTAATTTAAAATAATGTGTAACTATGTAATAGACACATTGACGATGATTCAAGACGTGAACAACTGTAAACTACTGTAAACTACAATGTTACTTACGTTTTACGAAGAGCTTATTGTAGTCAAGAATTATTAAACACAATTTAAGTCGTAAAGGTATATTTGAGTGTAGCACTAATCAGAACGAAAAAAAAAAAAAAAAAAACAGATTAAAAAAAAAAAAATAAGACATAAAAAAGAAGAACAACAACCTCTTTACACTTTTGCACGAAACGTGTGTTGTACTTAAAACTCTCGTTATTGAGAAATATGTAATTAACGTTTTATTACTTAGCAATTAAAACTTAATTTATTTATGACAGTTCGAGTCGCTTGTGTTGGCACCCTTATTTATTTATTTATTGATTTTTGTGTTTCACTTTTTTTTATTTGTCAATCTTATAATTTTTTTTCTCGAAGACGGTAAAAAATTGGTAGACAGGATTTTGAAAGAAATATTTCATTGAGATGGTATTAAAAATTTTATTTTTCAAATCCTCCTAAAAATGCTGTCATGATAAAATACAACTGTGGGGGGGATGTTTTCTTTTTTCTCTTCGGAGAAAGTTTGAGTTGCTAAAAAGCCGGAATTCCGGTGATGGCTCTGCCGAGAATGAGAGCGTGAATATCGTCAGTTCCTTCGTAAGTAACGACGGATTCGAGATTGGTCGAGTGTCGCATGATGTGATATTCGTCGGAAATACCGTTTCCTCCTAGCATGTCTCGGGCAACTCGTGCAATACTCAGAGCCTTGCTAGCTGAATTTTTCTTGATCAAGGATATCATTTCAGGAGTTTCTCTGAAAAAAAAATAACTAATGTAAAATCAGTCGTATTTAAAAAATTCCATTTTTCGATCTAATTTATCAGTTATAAATTTATAGCATATATATTATTATATTATATTTAGAATATATATATGTATATTATATTATAATATATATTTATATAGTTATTGTAGTTTTTTTATTTCAGTTTTATTTATTTATTTTTCAAAGTTGATCCATTTGTATATGCACGATTGCTCTAGCATTTGCTATGGCAATTCTTTTCAAAACGTTACCGTCCTTCGTCCTTGAGCCTTCCGACCCGGATGCACGCTTGGTAACCGATAGCGATTTCCATCATCATATCGGCCAATTTTTTTTGTACCAATTGATTAGCCGCCAAAGGCTTGTCGAATTGTTTTCTATCGAGCACGTACTGTCTCGCCAATTTTAAACACGTCTCCGCCGAGCCAAGAGAACCCCACGCGATTCCGTAACGAGCGCCGTTTAAACATGTGAAAGGTCCCTTTAAATTACAATTGATTTTTATTTATTTTTTATTCATTTGTGATTCGTTTATTTATTTTATTTTGTTTTAAATTAACAATTTATGCTTGGCAATAAAATTCCCCCGAACCAGAAAATTTGTTCAAATGGATTTGCAAAAATTATAATCATTAATGTTTGTTTAACCGAAAACTGGAAAATATGTCAATCTATTTTATTTATTTTTTTCGTCACTTATAGAATATCGCTTTATTTTTTTATTTTTAATGTGTTTTAGTTCCAAAGATATAATTGTTGTCAATTTTGAAAACTGGTACTTTTGAATTCAACAAAGCGGACCTTCAGTCGTATATTTACAACTTTTCACTACCTTTTTTCCAAATTTTCTACAATATATTCGATAGATGAATAAATCTGACACCGAAAATTCGATGACCCACCTTAAGACCCGTAACATTGGGCAAAAGATTCTCCGCCGGGACAATCACGTCGTCCATCAAAATCATTCCCGTGGTCGATGCTCTCAATGACAATTTTCCCTGAATTTTCGGTGTGCTCAAACGATCCTCATTGCCCTTTCTTTCCACGATAAAACCGCGAATTTTATTATCCTCGGTCTTCGCCCAAACTACGGCAACGTCGGCAATCGGAGAATTCGTGATCCTATGAATTCATTTCTCGTTATTCAAATTTAAAAGGAATCTCGACAATTTTTATTAATCAAAATTTCGTGTTTTTCATTATCGAGGCGAGAAATAAATAAATTGATAAATTAATAAATAAATAAACCAGCCATGTTTTGCTGCCTCGAAGCTTGTAAATTTTTTTTTCGGAATCGTATACAGCACGTGTTTCCATGGACGCGGGATCGCTGCCGTGATTTGGTTCGGTCAGGCCGAAGCAGAAGATCAAGTCACCGGAAACTGATAAATCCGTAAATAAAAAAACCGAATTAAACAATTTTTTAAATGAAAATTTAGAAACTTTTTTTTTTGTGGATAAGCTGCGTGCAACGACGAATTCGTACTGAGTTTTGGTAAAAATCGTTCTTTCTGCTCCTTGGATCCGAATGACTCTATGGCCGTGCCTGCGAGTCCTTGGACTGAAAAAGCGGACCTGTAACCGCTGTCCACAGACTCGACTTCTCGGGTCAGCAATCCATAAGCAACCGACGAAACTTCGGCCGAACCGTAGCCCTTAAGCGTGCATCCCAATATTCCCAAAGATCCAAATTCTTTCATTATCTTCGCATCGAAATTTTCCATTCTGTAGGCTTCCATGACTCCCGGCAGAAGCTTCTCCTGGCAATAGGATCTAAATTGATCACGAATCATTTTTTCGTCCTGATTGAACTGCGATTCCATGTTCAATGGATCCTGCCAGTCGAAGGATGCTGCGAGGATGAAATGAATATTTTAAACATTTGAAAAAAAAAAACAAAATTCCTACCTTATCGACGGATCTATGGATCACGAAAAAAAACATCGTCGCTCCCTCTGACGCGACAATTGGTTCAATTTCTCCGCAGACGCGATTATCTGCAGTCGATAAGATAGTTCGAACGTGATTTCGAAAAATTATCATCGAAGTTGATATAATTCTTCGCGAAATCTAGATCGTTCGTGATCGTGAGTAAGAAACGACAAATACAAAACTATTTAACTCACATTGGTTCCGTAATGACGTGGAAAGTGAAATTCCTGTTGAACCGACGGAGCCGTTTAAGAAAGAATACATTTTGTCCGACGATGAATAATTTATTAAAAATCATTTGGATCATTCGCACGATTGATCTTTCACAAAACTTTATGAAATTCATTATTTTTAAATTAGCTTTTTTCTGTAAATCAAGCTTTTATTCTATTATAAGGATACGTCTCGTAGATTCGAGCCGAAAGGTTTTGGCGAATTTAAGTAGATACGCCTGAGTACGTGACGCCATGTTGATGCGATGCGAATGTGATTGAGATGCGGTGAAACGTCGGTGGATCTTATCGCGACGATGCTTGTGGAGACACTGAACCGACTCAACGGCCTCATCTCCGTCATATGTCGGTTGTTAAGTCTTATCGCACGACCCTGCGGACTATCGGGCTGCTTTCTTGTACGTCAGCCATGTAAATCATTGGCACGGGAGGGGAAACGCGTCGTATCGGTGCGCATCAGTAGCATTTTTGCATCTTTCGGGCAAACAAAAATACGCGTAGGGATCTACACTCATCGAGATGGAAATCATTGCGAGAGCGGATCGTGTGGGGATGGAGAATGGAGGGGGACGGAGCAGTGGAAGTGAAACGTAATAAACGTTGATTCAAAATTGGATAAGGTTTTCTCAGGATTCTACAGAATTATATTTTTTTTTCAATCGCACGAATAATAAAATAATTAAGGGTTAGATTGCTTATCGAAATGTCGTACTTCTAGAAAATGTTATTTCAATAGGATTAGATCTTTCTGAGATATGTGAATAATTGACATGAGCAAACTTTTCCCGCAAATAAATTATAGAGTGATGCAAATTAACCTGGAAAATTAATTTGTCGGAAAAAAAAATTATCCTCATTGAGCAAAATAATAATTTAAATAATGAATTTTTTCATGATTATTCTATATATTATTTTCGATTATGAATCGGCAGAAATTAATAAATATTGAATAATAAAACGAATGAGGAATAACAATCCCGCTAATTATCGAATTCAATTAGTATTCTGATAATGCCAATAGGACGAATCACAAAATAATTCAATTAGCGAGTAACGAACGTTAAATCCACGATTTTCGACAACGTAACGACATCGATGATATACAATGAAGATAGTACAATGAAAATGAGTAGCCAACAATATTTTTGAAATAAGGCAAAAGTGGTGGTAAAGCTTGGATCGCCGGCACCCTTGGTGCGTGTGCCGACTGCCCATTGTCCATTATCGATCCTCCCCCACGGGTTGACGGAGCGCAAGGTAAATTGACCAACGTTTCTTTAGGCAAACGCGAGACTGACCGCGGACTGGTATTCCACAGTGTATTT
This sequence comes from Sussaba pulchella, assembly GCA_963971145.1. Lineage (NCBI taxonomy): Eukaryota > Metazoa > Arthropoda > Insecta > Hymenoptera > Ichneumonidae > Sussaba > Sussaba pulchella. Next base: position 5,277,780 of record OZ020168.1, read on the forward strand.
TTCGTGTCGCAACTAGTGACACGAATTATATTATTCAAGCGATAATGAGTATCGCGCGTAGTGCGGAGTAACGCCTACCCCCCCAGCCGCTAGGACCCCACGCCTCATAAATAAGCCCGTGTAATGTACTTTCACTGCAATCGATTCGATGACAGCGTTCGACAAAACGCTAAATCCACGATTTAGTAACTTGAGCAAACAAACAAAACGTGTCGTAAGAATTTATCCAATTCCAACAAAATATTGTATGCAATGATATTTTAGGAATCAAAAATTAATCAAACGATTTTCACAATATGATTTAATTTTTATTTTTTAATCTCTTACTTATTCATCTATGTATATTTATTGTTGTCGTAGATTTCTTATTGTAATGTATCGTTGATTACCGTTACGTCCTTCTTTGGATATTTGTACGCGTGCACTTTTTGTGAATTAACGTTCAGACAATGAGCGAGTCGTCTTTCTGGCCTGGACCGTCGGGAAGTCGCTGATTGTACACACGAACGTTGTAAAACAGATAGCCGAGAGATTCCGTACACGGTCGCACGAATGCGTGTGTACACGCGGTGAAAAACGTTCTCGTTGCGGCGCAAGTGATTTTCCAGATCCGGAGACACGGCGCCAGACACCATATGTGCTATAATATCATATTCGTTTCAGAATTCAATAAAAATTAAATTAAAAAAAAAAAGTAATAATCCATTCATTATTCATGATGCAGCAATGAATAAAAATATACTCTTTAATATTAGTAATAATAGTTAGATAATATAATTAGATAATAATAGTGATAATGAAAAATAATAATTATTATTATTATTACAAAAATTATTATTATTATTATTATTATAAAAATTATTATTATTATTATCATTATTATTATTATTATTATTATTATTATAAAATTATAATTATTATTATAAAATAATAATAATAATTATTATTATTATAAAATTATAATAATAACAATAATTATTATTATTATTATAAAATTATTATTATTATTTTTATTATTGTAGCAATAGAAGTAACTCATAATTGAAATTACCTGAAACGAAAGACAGGCAAAGCTACAGCCGAGGATGAGTGCGACGAGAGGTGCGATGAGTACCGAAAGAAATATATAGCAACATCCTCTCGACAATCTAAAACAGTGGCCACTCAATCGCCAAGCACACTCGGGACTTCGAATACCTTCGGGCTCGCCGATCACGTCGTCCCACATGACCTGTACACACAATAAATAATTGCCGATTCGGTCAACCAGCAAGGAAAAAATAAAGAATTTGATCAAGAGAATTTTTATCGGGACGAACCTGCAAATGTTGATTGAGACTATTGGGATCTCGATCCTCGAGATCGACAACGCTCTCGGGCCCCATCGAAGAGTCCGGTTTATCCATACCACGTACACGTGGTTTCGAATTTCCACCGACTGAAGTGCAGGGAAACACGTTTTTCAATCGTCCGAACATTGCTCAAAGATTTTTCACAATTTTTGGGAGATTTTCTATTTCTTTCGTCGCGGAATTATGGACAATATTGTTTAATGATCAAAATTTGGGGAAAATGTTTGATCGCGGTTGCTCGTTGCTTAAGATCGGAGTTTACGATCATCGTGAATGGTCGACCGGCGGTAGTTCGACTGTAAAGTCGTGACTGTAACGACGAAAGCGCGATTGTGGTTCCATCGATTGGTTTGTGCATCAAATAATAAAGGATAAACCGCACGTGGGAATTCAAAGTCAACTATCCGTCGCGTTCGTGCGAGCGCGCGCAACTTTGATTTTACAAGAGAAGACAACCCACCCACCTGATAGTTCTCGAGGTCGTGTACTTGTCTGGGTAAGACACGTTTAAAGTTCACCGTCGGATTGACATAGACCTTCTTTTTATTTGTTTTCATTTATTTTTATTATTTATACGACGGCTCGTCGTTTCACCGACTTTTGTTCCGAATCGGTAACTGCATTTATTTTTGAACTCATTGAAGAATAAAAAAATTGATTGTTTTACTACGTTAATTCATCGTAATAATTTTGTTTCAACGAACCATTCTTACCTTTCAATGTTCACTTTTTTTTACATTTAAGTATACACGGGATGATGATGATAATTCACGATATTTTATTTATATTCGTATTTTCATTTTTGTTTATTTTTTCTGACGGAATTACTGATTAGAAGGAGACTAGATAGGGAAAGACATTGATGGAGAATGTATATCCATTGGTGGCGAAAGTATCAGTGTACAGCTCGGTACGATTTCGAAGGTATAGGAAGCGAAGTCCGGCAAAGGTGTCCGAGTGGTCGGTGGTCAATGCGGCTGCGCGTTTCAACGAACGCACGCGTTTTTTCACCTGGGGGCTGTTTCCACCCCTGTCTTCGCGCAAGTACATCCAGTATAATAAGCAAACGCTCTAGCGTATCGTCACGCGGCTATCGTGCACGTGAATTTTTATTCGAGCGAGAAATTTTTATGGGCACGGTACAGGCGACTGTATTATGTATGTACGATATTACACGTTGCTATACGTATATGCGGATGATTGTTTGATAAGGGAAGTCAATGAACGGAGTAAGGATGAAATAAGCGATACTATGACAATTCAAATAACGTGAGAGGATTTTTTTCAAATTAATATTATTCAGCCAAGGCTGTTGTTCGGAATTTTTGATTTTTTCTTCGGTATATGATCGATGAAGGATTTCAATGATAAATAATGTCTATCGAGAAATCGATTATTTCGTAATTCGGATCTAGGCAAGGGCGCTGATATCAATCGGCGGTGGCGATCGCACAAATTTTTCAAAAATTTACGAATTTTCGTAGACTTTTCGATTTTTTCTGAGTTTTGCGATTTTTTTACGAAATTTTGAAAACATTGTGAGGGCACCACCGTCCGTATCTCCCAGTCGCAGAATCTCCCGGATCTCAAGTTTCCTAGGTCGCGAGTCGCCCATGACTCGACTAGCGCGCCATCTAGCCCGTCTTTACCGACCACGCTTTGCTAGGTTCCTACTGTGACCTTTCCAGCAGACCTCTGCACGCGTCCGACCAGCGACACTAAACCTGTAGGCTCTAATCCGAATCTTTTTATTCATTTCAAACGAAAATACTCGAAAAAGCGGCCGAAGGTTGAGACTTGCTGGTCGGACGTGCGCATTTTCGTGCTTGGAAACCTCGACGGGAATCGAGTAACGCTCGGTCGGTAAGGCGACGCTTGTCTTAGGATAACACACGCGTAGATGGCGCGCCGAAAAGACAGACTCATAAAGGGGAAGACGACAGAAAAGACAGATTAGAGGAGACGACAGGAGAGGCAACTTAAGTCCTTCGCTTCGAGACCAGCACAGTTGCTGCGTACAGAAGTGTAGATGGCGCCACCATGAACTCTGAAGCGTCCTGAAAAGCCATCGCATCGATGGAGTATGACCCGGACGAAGCAATTTGGCCATTCGGACGCCAGATGTCGTGAGTAGGTTTGAAACGGTCTGGTTTATTTAAAGCTCTTGACCGAGTATAACAAAGCTCGCGTTGTCCTGCTATTGACCTCGGACGGCACATGAATGCCAAGGGACCGTGAATAATTTTTCAATTTGAAAGTCGATCTAAACACGGACGACAATCACCAGGAATTTAAACATTATTCAATCAGAAACTATTCTTAAAGGACGTCTTGATTGAATTGAATAAAAATCAACGATCAAATTGACGTAATTTATGAAATAGTGACGTGACTAAAATTTGGCGTAATGAAGCAATGCGATAGAGTTGTTTCACCCTTGTAGTGGACTCAAATTTCCGACCGATCGCCATTTCTAAATGGTCAAACCAAAGCAGTCAAAATTTTCGAATCTCATTCATCAAATAGGATTCTTAGAGCTAAATGTCGGGCAATTTAAAATATAGAAAAAAACGACAGGTCTCTGTAATGGAAAATAACAGATTTTCCAATATATCCGTACGATTCAATCCCTAAAATCTTGAAATTTACTACTCGAAGCAATGAAAAGCTAACATACGAACCACTCGACTAATTGCAGCTGGTATCTAAAAAGATAGGAAAAATTGCGTCGAACAAAACGTTACGTCGATAAATGTCGATAAATCGTACACAAAGGCTCGAATGAAATCGTTACGAAACCAAATAAAATCCTCATGAGAGAAAAAATAATGCGATAATCCCACAGAACGTCAAAATCCGTGATTAACGAAATAAATTATTAATTAAAATTGATTCGATCGAAAAGAGTTTGAGATAATTAATCATACGTTCAGGATAAAATGAATTGAAAATTCATCGAGAAGTTTCATGTTCACCGAACGCAATGGCTCCGCGCGTTATCGAGACGAGACGGACAGCCGATTGCAGCACAAACTAGGCCCTCGGGGTCTTGCATCGCACGAGAAATTGCAACGCCATAGCCAGATATTACGTAAGGTCGGTCACGAAATGATATTGTCACTACTAATCAAACGACGGCTTTCGAGTCGTAGATTTTATCGCGTTTAAGCAGCAACAGCTCGAAGAATTTCAGACGTACTTGCATAAGTAGTTGCATACGTATATATGTGTATAGATGCACTTTTGTGTGACCAAAGACTCACAACTCGTCCCACGTACGATTGTTGCTAGCGTGTGGAGTTCTTAATACCTCTATGTAAAGGGGTGGAGCGCAGAAATCTTCTGCACAATTGGGTTCATCCACTTCGTGACGACGTCACGCAATATCTCGAATGGGATTAACGATGACAACGCTGATACGCTCGTGGCTAATGAGGTTTGGTGAGAAAAAACGGGAAAATTATTGCCAAATTACGACCACGAAAATAATAACGACTGAGAATTAAATGACTAATGGTCGAATAAGTAAATGGCGAGGGGAGAAAAATTGGCGGAATGAAAATTGCGTGGACTGAGCTGGAATGAATAATGCACAAATCTGCGACTGGGAGTCTCATTAAAATGATTTGAAGTCACACAGATTTTAATTCTCGTATTATCAATTAAAGGACTAACATTCTGTAAGATGCACTTCAATCTAAAACAGTTTATCCAATAATAATACTAATCACAATGAATAAACAAAAAAATTGACACAAAGCAAATAATAATAAATTCCGACTTTTTCCAAAAATAAAAATTGAAAATCGTCGACGTTAAACTATTATTTTTCCAAATATTAATATCCATTTTTAATTAATTTGCTTCGATAATTTTTCAAAATCGTCAATATTAACAATTTCACATCAAAATGAAGTGTCAAGGATAATCATATATCATATAATGATTTAAACAATCATAATTACAATCCTAATCAATTAATTCAATCACCATCGAACAGCCCTTCGACTTCTCCACCAAACCTTCAGTCACGGTGATAATATTAGATTTAAAAAATCCATTGCCTACGTGATTTTGAAAATCAATAGCCAACGCGTCGACGGATTTCTTCGTGTACGCGTTCCTAAGCCAACACCCCGGCAACCTGATTGTAACGACCGAATGATTCACCGTTCTTCAGAAATTTCCGTATTTCTAGCCCCTCCCTCCCCTCCCCCCTCAACCCCTCGCCTCCTTCAAACGCTTAGGCAAATGGTCGTCGTTGTTACGCAAGAATCAGAAGCCAACAAAGTCCGTAACCTGACCAAACCTGACCACAGCGACACCCCAAACGTTTTGCCTCTGACTGTGCGCTTCCGCCCTTCGACCAGACCGTCGCCGGACCCACGATTCCTTGCATTGCGTCATCGAGACTGGCACGGTCGTCCATTAACCATTTCGCCAGCTACCTCCAAGCCACGTCATCCTCTTCGTGCTTCAGCTTCGACCCTCGCTTCATTCCACTTCACTCTGCCCGCTTGGCGAAGACTCCATAAAGGCCCATATAAACCTTCGTTCACAATGCAACCGTATTCCCGTCGTGGATTATCAACGCCCACGCTTCTGAACCGGCGAGTATCGCGATATGGTTCTTGCCCTTCGCGAGTATTTTATGGTTTTTCGTCCCTTCCCACATTTGGATCGCAACGACGTGGGAATATGGAGGTTTCGTTGGGAAAAGATTGACCGAAGATGGGAGAAGAAGAAGAAGATAAATTTTTGGGAGAAATCATTTTGATCCAGTGTGGTATGGAGGTGGAATGAGTCGGGTGAGATCACGTGAGATTATGTGTGACGTTATGCGAGGAAAGGAATTTTGAGCGGGGAAAAAAGGTGGGTTAGCGAGGGGGTATTCGTTCTAATAAAATTGTACGTACGCCGGATTACATTGGCTTAAGACGATGGATTACAAATGCTCTCTCTTTCTCTCTCGTTCCGCAGCGAGCGCCGATAGCGCTGTCACCTTCGCACTGGGCGATGCAGTCCATTACCTTGAAGATAAATCCGGGCGATCTTTAAAAGCCCGCCCTGAAAAGTTTTTCTCGAACGCTCAATTTTCCTCGTGGAACGTGCCATGTAAAACCTACTAAAATCGCGCATACCGAGACGTTCTTGGAAATAATTAAAATCAGGATGAAGCTGCTATGATTTGTTGAAAATGAGGATGAAATCATTTCAAATGAGCTCAAAATAGGAAATACGATTGGCATTTGAAAAAAGAAATGACCCTGGAAAAAAAACATCCCTCACATATCCATCCTTTAAAAAATAATCAGCCTGTCTCTCGATTATCTGTTCTCTCTAGTAAATTAAGACGAAACAAAATCTTCCTATCTTCGTTCTATTCGACTTTGTAACTATCAATTAAACTCAATGAACACAATAATGCCGAGGAGCGAAAAATAGTAAAATAATTGATAATAAAGAAAATATAGTATTGTTTGCGAAACGATGAGATAACTCAGTCGTTCGTAAGAGCATTCGCGGATAATTGATCGAGAATCGTGTCGATAAATTTTGCCGGATATCATTATTGATGGCCGTAAACAGAAGTAATCGTAATCGTATAATATAATTGGCGTTTGTAGAATAGCGAGCAAACAGAGCTGTAATCGTTGCGTGATTGTGGCCTTCGAAGTATGATAAACTACTATCGAAAAGTTGTTACGACTACAGGGATTGTAATAATTTAATATTGCTCGTTCATCGACGTTGTTTATCTAATGCGTGTTTTATTACCGATCAAATTTTCTTTTATTATTATCATTTTATTCTACTTATTCTACCTAATCGCTTTGGTTTTCTCTGCGTATTTGTGCGATGCGTGTTTCTTCGTTTCGCAGAGCACTGCAAAAGAAGAGAAAAATTAATTTTATAAAACGCACTCACTCACATTTTAAGAATTGTGCACTCACGCGTTTGCGATCTCTGTCGAGTTTGTCCGCGTATGCACATTATATTATCTTTACGTAAGTAACGTCGGCCATCGAGGGACGATATCACGTCGCAGCGGGTGCGAAGCATTATTCATCCTGGCACGTGCACAATCGACAATGTAAGTTCGCGTTCGCAACATTCACGTACACACCGAACGCCACATATATGCATTTGTGTGTCTTTGTGATAACGAACGATTCAACTCTTACGCCAACGAATGACGTACGATTGATTATTAATCGCGTGTAATAAATACGACGAGAGAGCGAAAAATGTATTATAAATTGTTTTACCGAGGATTTAAAATTAATTTGTTTATTGTTTTTCCGCCGTATGACGTTGCAGGTAGCGATGAAATGTCAAATTTTTTCGTTTTTTTTTTTTTTTTCGAATGCGAAACTCTTCCGGAAGCAGATTGAGGGATGTCTATCAATTCAGTGTTGAAAATGCGCATAGTTTTTTTCTTTACGTAGGTATAGAGATGAAAAGTTCGAGTTTTTACAAACGCTCGGTACATAGTCTCCTAGATATTCCTTTCTGTATGGGTAATTTTTGACAACTCTGTATTTAAAAGCGATCGCGACAATCCACATTACAACCATATCTGATCTTATTTCATCTTTCGAAGCAAAAAAATGGTCAATTCGGTTTTGCCTCTGAACCACAGCTGTATCCGTGTCTGAATAATGTGTGAGATATGCGTTCAAACGGATTGCATGCATAACGCGTAGATAGATAGGCCGCGAAACATTATTCCAGATTTCTCAGGATAGGTTAGCCGCGTTTGTGTCGATTGCATCTGAATTGCGCGAATGTTCACCGATTGCATAATGGACACGCGGTATATGAGTGTGTGCGCGTATTTGAGCGTTGAGAACTTACGCGATCGGTGTACAAGCATAGCGCTCTTGGGGCCAACGTAATGTGGCACAACTTTGCAGCCACCGACGATCAACGTCTATCGTTTGTAGGCTTATATTCCACGCCCATTCTCCATTTCGCGCTCATTGCAAAATTTTAATTCAACGGGGTCATCGATACGAGGGATCAATGAACGATTGTGAGCGTTACAAAAGAGCCGAGTGTTGCCCGTGCAGTTGTGAACCCCACGACGGAAATTATGCAACGTCGTATTTGCATTTGATCGCCGATCTAATCCGGCTTCGAATTATTCGTGATTGAAAGAAGAAAATGAAAAATCGTTCTTTCGCGCGAACCAACGAAAAAAAAAAATGATTCGTAGGTAGTTGATTTTTTAATTCGTCGAATGATTTGCGTGAATATCGAGACTTGACCGCTGTGGCGCGAAATTTTTGATGTGTGGAGAGTTTTTTGATTGACGTTTCGAAATGTGCTCGAGTTGGAGTACCTATTAGAAAATATTGATCAAAATTGTTTATTTTAGTGAAAATAATTCATAACGAAATTAAACAGTTGGGTTGTATTTTGTTTTTCGATTCTGCCAGATATTTGGAGTAATTAACGAGCAATAAGGAAATTGTTCTATAATTTTGCATTTGGTTTTTATTTAATTGCGAGGTAAAAAAAAAATTTGACAATTAAATTTCGCGAAACGTATTCGAAAATTGTTTGACAATCTCACGTATATAAACTTGCCTCGAAAAATTGAAAAATACTCAAGAATAATTAAATAGAAACTAAATTATTTCATGAAAGCCCGAAGAGGTCGACTTTTCGTGTTTGTATTGACCCGCCAGATAATTCGTCCAATAATTTGCGTTGGTACAATGTCATCTTGCGACGACAAGCGTTACTGACCGTCCCCATTCGCGCCATTTCCGAGGAGACGTGAAATCATAGCCCCAGCGAACGTTGGCTCAGTACGAATTCGCAATTCGCAAAGAGGTGACCAAAAGGGACGGAACAAGGAAACATCGTTGGACGAGAAAATTAATCGACCATATAATAGCTATTTTTACGTTTTCACGTTGAGCGATTACAATCGATTTTCTCGTTCGCCAAACAGTCGTAAATAATTCATTAATTAATCGGTACATCAAATTTCGATCGTAGCACTGAAAATAGCAACGTTTTGAACAATATCGCGAGTATCGGGAATAATTTATCAAACCACGCTGCCGTTGAATTCGTGATCGTCGCCGGAACGGAAAGAAGGTATGAAAAATCGAATTCCCATCAATAATTAAATTCCCAATTCGGTAATTGATCGGCGTCACGGAATGAAATAATTATTATACATATTCAACGAATTATTGGGGTTTTCACGTTTCAAAGCGTCGAATTTTCTAACAATTTTATAAATTCCAAGACGTTCTATCAATTATTAAATAACCAATAAAATAATGAAATGATTCAATAATAAAATAATTAAAATATCGTTGATGCAACATTTTGGAAAAATTCAAATTCTCCTGAGCCGTTAATCCAACGATTTCAGTGGTCTCAAGGAAAAAGAAACATTTTTTTTTCTTCGGTGACGACAATAACAGTCGACGCTGACGGTCAAACGGTTTTGAGAAAAAAAAATGTGTTCGTTTGTAGTCAGATACGTTGTACGATGTTTATTTTTCCATCAAAGCAGCAATGGCGCCGATCAGAAGAATTCCTCCGAAGAAAAAGACCACGAAAAGTAAGAAAAGACGCAGCAATGATTGCTGCGCGAGCAGTTCGTCTTCGTCGAGCGAAGAATCGTCGTCGTCGGATTCCAGCGGGACGTCTTCCGAAACGGACAGCAGCGATAGCTGCGATTGTTCCGATAGCGATTGCTCCGACTGCTATGAATGCAATATACCTTCGAAAAAACGTGGAGGGAAGAAAGCCAAACCCAAAACCGTTGCCTCGAAGGCGCCTCACAAGGCCAAAAAGAAGATGGCTCGTCGTGCCAGTGAGTTTTTATTTATTTCAGAATTTTCCGATGTCCTTCCATCGATTTGCATCTGACAACGCTAATTCTCAAAGAAAGAAATTCATTTTTTCATCCATTTTCTAGTATTCGTATTTTCTCAGGAAGAGTAGAAATATTAATTTTTTTTTTTAATCGTTATTATTCCATTTGACAGAACTGATAACTGATGAATAAATTATGATTTAATTGAGTCAATAAGTCGTATTAGAGATTTTTCCATATGTTGATAATTAATTTATTACAAATTTTATAAATGCGAAGCACAAATTCGTACATCGAATTATTTATCATGATTTGTTTTCTTTCTAATTTCAGAATATTCTTCATCGTCCAACGGTTCATTCTGCGAGAGCAGCGACGATTGCTACGATTGCGTTCCGAGAAAACCCGGCAGAAAAGCACGCGTGTAAAGCAACGCTTATAACCTAAGCGAACATCGCTATCAATGATTTTATCGATTAACCCTACGGATTTCCCTATTTATTATTTCGAATTATTTATTTATTATATTCCACGCGGTCTGGTACCGGCCGGCGAGTGAGCCAACCGCCATATTAACTTCCGTACGCGAATTTTAAATGTATCCCTCTCAACTCTATAAAACCCTTACGAGAAAAAAAAAATATTATCAATTATTCATTTATGATAAAAAATTTAAAAAAAACACAAAAGGATATAATATCCCAAAAATGTATTCAACGTGGTAGAATTACAGCAGCCAATAAATTTCTGTGATCACACCCACGATAAACAAAAAACTGTGCCGTAAAACGGACATCAAAATATATTTATGTAAAGTGTGTAATAATTCATAAGATAATTGCAAGAATAAGAATAAAGATATTTTAAATAATTTCCATATTTTCCTCGAAATTCCTTGTCAAGAACATTTTAATCGTTCGGCGACTCTCCTAGACACGATAAGACGATAAATCGCGACAAAAAAAAAACCCCCGTTGACAACGACACAGTGTATCCGAAACCGGTGGCTCATACGCGACAATGTTGTTAGGTGAGTTTGCGAGAAAACGCGATAAAAACTTTGATAAAAGTTGGTACAGACAACGTCGTTGTCCGATCGTGAATACGAGTACGGTGAACAGAGATGAGAAGCCCGGGGAATCGCCCACGCGACTCGTCTCACGGCTCATAAACTTGTTGATGGACGGGTAATGACTCTCGTTGGGTTAGGTTGAGGTAGAGCAAAGAACACGATTCCATCGAGCCCAATACGCGCACACACGCGCGCACACGCGCAAACATAAGCGCGCTAGTGAACGAACTCGCGTGGTTATACAGCCGTCATCATCGGCAAACGGAAAAAAAAAAATGCAACAGGATCATGCAAACCATTGGCGGGTTCATGGACAAGTCGGTGTGGGTTCCGAGAATCGTGGATTCTCGTTTAACCAGTCTGTGAACCAGCAACTCGTAACGATAGTGTTAAAACGCGAAGGGCTGTTTCACTACCGGCTAGGTTGTACAAATGATTTTCGCAGCGAGGTCGATTTCACATCGTGTCAGTACTTTCGCGAATCGTTTCGAATTGTTACGAAAACTCGGGGATTTAACACGCGATTTCGAGGAGTTTCGTTACCGATTGCGAAGGGTTTGGATAATTTGCAACTGTTTCGGAGCGGCGGTCGAAAAATTCAGATTTATCTTGTATCGTTTTGGACTTGTTTTGGAGAGTTTTAGATTTATTTTACGTTGCTTTAGACTGATTTGAAAAAATGTAGATTGACCTTAAATAATTTTTATACTGATTTTGAATGATTTAAAGTGGTTTTGATTGATTTCGTATCGTGTTCCAACAATTTAGGGCGATTATTATGTGATTATGAGTGATTTCGAGTACGATACGAATACGATGGCACTATTTTGGTTAACATTTTTTATTTATTTATGTTTTAATTATTTTTATTTATTTTTGATAGTTTCTGTGATGATTCAATGAATCCATCAAGTGGTTGTGCGTATAAACAGTCCTATACATACGTATGACGCGTGAAAATGAATCTCAGATGAAATATTATGCAACATCTCCGATTCTTTTCCGACGAGAATTATATTCAAGAAAAATACTCATCGATTGAAGATTATAATCTTTCTGTAGATCCGTTTCTTCGTATAAGACTCAACGTCTATAAATAGCATCGAATGCCGTTAGCAGATCGCCAATGTAAATACATTCAAATAAGTATCCACGATCGAGGGGGTCGTATGATCCATCGTTTACAAATAAAATTGCGAAATACCTCTGAGAAAAAAAAAATGTCTTCCGTTTTTTTTTCTCCACGCTTAACGTGAGAAGAATGACATAAACACAATTTCGTCGAAGAAATCCCGAAAATACAAAAAATCGTCAACAGCTTCGTCAGAGAGATGAGCAAAAAAAAAAAAAGTTTTTGTTTCTCCGAGTTGTCTCAGGAAACAGGAAGTCGCACGCGTCGCGACGTGCCCAAAAAAGGAAGTTCTCTAGCCATCGTATCGACAAAAGATACCATAAGTCAAGCTCGCATCCGTTTAAAGATATTTATATTCGTTTCGGGAAACATCTGTTACTCGTGTTTCTCTCGTGGTTTTCTATATTATCGGGAATTAACTGCATACGTCGAGCCAAATGCTTCGGGCAACGTCGTATGACGGACACGAGCCAGGTGTCGATATTCTTCTCTCAACGTAATACAAGAATTTTCGTGATACAATCATTGGTGACTCGAAAATAATGAGAGTCACAGTTATTGACATGTCGAGATTTCGATTCGTTCGGGAAATCATTAATTGCGCGGACGGCTAATCATTTTACCGAACCGGCCGATTAGACCGTATCAATATCGAGGCAAATCGATTTAGGCCCCCCCCCCCCGCACGCCATCGACGGTCCATCCTACGTGATTGTCTAATTAGACGCAGATCGCTCGCGCGAGATGCGTACGTACGGGTTTAAACATTTGTGTAACTAGTTTTACGTAATTCCCCGGCTTCCGAGAAGATAAGCAGATGAAAAAAAAACAAGCAGCATCATCAGCGACATACGTAATCGCATAATTTTTCCATTCTGACGTTTTACACGAGTTTGGTTTAATTGCTTTAAATAAGGATTTATAAATCTTGATCGCGGGCTTTGATTGACGCGTGGATGAATTTTTTAACGATTCCGGTTGGTCGATTTTCGCTTTTATCAGAGTCGAGACAAAGAAACCGGATTTATCAGTGCAGCTGACACTCAATGTTTAGCAGTACGCGCAGCTGTGTTTTTTTTTTTTTTTAATTATGAATTTTTCAACCGCTAATTTGGCATATTTGGTGGATGGGGAAGAAAAACGATTTTTCAAAATATCTTCTACAAATATGAATGCAGTAATGAAAACATAAAAACCGACGAATAGTTGAATCACACTAGAAATACATTCCAAATTTTTATTCTCCCACTAACCTACATACAGGTTTAAAAATTGACGAAGTACATTTTTTCCCTACATCAATGCGAAAAAATCCCCCGAATACGATAAAGATCATTATCATAATCAATCGAAATGTCAAGCTCGATCCGCATAGGGCACATAAGTAATTCCACCGAATCATCATCATCATAATCAACATTTTATCGAAATTCTGCTCCCGCGGAGATTGCCAGTATTGCATGGCCAATGACTGTGACAAACGTCAAACCGTCGTGCTTAAATGCCGAGCACCGGTGCAGAAAGCTCTAGAATCCAGAGATTATGCATAGGACTCGTCGAGCCAGTCACGTGCCCGCTGTGCAACGTGCGGCTGTCGGCTGGCAGTCGTTGTTGGGTTCACGGCCTCCTACTATAATACTATTACACTCCGTCGTGTGTCTACCTTGCTACGTAGCGCAACAACTAGCCGAGCGTTAGCGCCCGTTGTGACATAATAGCCACCGCTCGCGTATATACTTACACGCGCAAACCGGCGTTTTGTATAGGTAACCGCCGTTGAGGTTCGCGCTAATAAAGTGTGTAAGCCCCGATGGTATACGCAATAGCTTTTGCAAAACGCCTTCTCTCCCACCCGAACGAACCCCGCGACACCGTCGACTCACACCCAGCTGCTGTTCCCCACAATCTTATCGGCAACGAACTCGCTCGTTCGCCGCTCAACCCGCGATCTCTCCGCCCGTTCCATCAACGGACGGACCGTCGGTTGTGGGAAATCCCTATTTCGTCGGATTTCGCGTGCACTCTGTCGTAATTGTTTGGCGAGAGACATCTGAATTGTTATCTTCGTGGATTTCGAATTACAAATCATTTTTATTTAACTAGTATATTTATGATAATTGATTTTTCAGTCGGTAGAATCATTATCATTATTGTTATCATTATTATTATTATTGAATTAAAAAATATAATAATAATAATAATAATAATTATTATTATTATAGTCTTAATATAATAATAATAATAATAATTATTATTATAGTCTTAATATAATAATAATAATAATAATTATTATTATTAATTATAGTCTTAATATAATAATAATAATAATAATTATTATTATTTTCTTTGCTGAACAGGATTTCTGTGTAGTTCTGTGTGTCTGTGGTGTGCAATTGTATTCATTATAATTCAGTTTTCAGTCTAGTAGAATTATTTTTTACTTATTTCAATTCTAATAAACGGTAAATCTATTTCAATCATTATATTTACCATCATAACGTAATTTCTTCAGTCGATTAGAATTATCATCAATTTTTCTTGGGTACAATGAACGATAAATCTGTCGCAATCATCATATTTATCGTAATTAAATTTTTTCGGGCGAATAAAATTTGTTCGCCTTATTTCAGTAAACGGTGATGCATTATTTTGTTTCGTTATTAGCGATTAATTTATAATTTTCGTGTCTCGAATGGACATCGTTTAATTTTAAGAGGCTGCACGACGCCAGCTGCAGCTCGTAATAAGAAAATGAAGATTACGAACTGCAACGTTATGCCCTCCCCACATCCTATATTACTCTCCTTCGCTCTAGACGCGAGGGGTGCGACCGAAGTTTTTTTTTCTTTTTTTTTCTTCTTTATAGAGAGCTGTATAGACAAGCGGGCACGTGATATTTATGGCACGCGAGTGGGACCGGGGCGTGAGTTCTGAGCTCGTTACACCGCACCGTGACGATGTCTACCCGTAATTCAGCGCTTTCGTCGCGCAATCGACGATCACGATCAATCCCCCGACAATTCGCGTAATTCGTCAGGATAATTGCGAACTTTGTATTCCAACGGACTTTTTAGCCTTGAACGAATGATTATCACATTGTCCCGGTTTGAGCCAACGCGAATCGGTCTGCTTTCGTGAAGATAGGAAGAAGTTTTTGATTGCAAATAAAATTAATCGAGAAATATATGTATTATATAAATATATGTGATATGTGTATTGGGTTTAAAAATATGAGTGTGTGATGATATTAATAAATCGTCGAAGAATTAGTATAAGTAGTACAGTTGTTGACCGTCTCTCAGTCACCGATATTATCTGCAATTGTAACAATGTGTCTGTATTACCGTCGTGGCAGATTGGAGCTCTTCGTCCGAACGCCATTTGCAAGTTGTCGAAACGAATCGGTTGAAAATTTAAGATACAATTTGATTGATTGCATTCCGCAGACTACACGTATAAATATCTAAAAAATAATAAAAAAAAATAGAATCATTACAATTGCAAAAAAAAATTATTTTTTAACTTTTTAGAACCGTTGTATTTTAAAAAGTCTAAGATTCAACAACTGGAGCAATACGTTGCGAAGGACATTATATATTACGGCTTAAAAAAATTTCCGAAATTTTTGATTAATCGTCTGCATGCAAAGCATGCAAAAAAAAATTTGTCATCATACCTAAACAATAATATTTTTTCCTAAAATTCACCTATTTTTTTCCGTTATCTAATCAGATGTTCCCCCTTAAAAATCCCCCCCCCCCCCCCATCACATTATTATTAAATAAGCGACTAATGCAATTCTCTCTTGAAAATCGCCTCCCGAGCAGTTCACAATTACCGACTGAGTTACACAAACGCCATCGAACTAACTTTCGACGGATTTGGCTCGATAAACCGAAATTTCTCAATCGTGTCGCGAGTCCCATTTAACTGGCGTTTCGCTGTATAAGTCAAACCCCGTATTACACGTGATTTTCGAGCGATAAGAAGCATCAATGAACATTACGTCGATCGGCATCTCGACGGCTTCGTGACACGTCGTACGCGCAAGCTGGTTATGTCGCAAAACGTCCAAACGTTCGCCCCGCTTCCTTCGTCTTCTTCTCACGAGAAACACGACGGCACAATTACCTGCAACCACTTACGTGATCATCAGCGCGAACCGTCCTCCGCGATCTCGTGATTGCACGGCCTTCGATATGACGTAAGCCGATTTATACCGCTCCATCTCCTACCCCGCTACACCCCATCGGCCTATTGATCGCTGCAGCATCTTCCACACCATTGTCAGGCTTCGCGTTTTTTTTTTTGTTTCATACTCCGATGCAAGCACTTTGGTTTCAGAGAAGAAAATAATATCAGTCATCTCTAAATACGGACGGAGAGATTTTAATTAAAATTATTTTTGCCGAACTTCGTCGGTGTTATTTGAATTAATAATTTTTATTTTATATTTTTATTCTTCGAAGTATTCGAGGCTGGAATGATTTTTTTTGGTTCACGTATCGAGCGGGATATCATCCGTCTTGAATAATAATTGCAACCTCAAAACACTGTTATTTTTCCACGGAGTTATTGCAAATGAAATATATATATGTATATATTTCTCAATGCACAGAAATGAGTTATCGTCGTGAGGGACGCGTAAGATGTAATAACGGGCGTTAAATTCGCGCTCGATAGAATGATATAATGCCGGCATAATCGAGGGACACGAGCTCAAACGTCTCGAGGTTTTCTCGCTCTCTTGGCCCACTTTGCGTCTAAGCGGACAATCGCGTAATTTCGCCCTTGCTGCATCTTGCACTCCGAGCCTCGCCAGAAGTTATCTCATAAACGCCGAGCGCGCGCGCACGCACGCGTCCGGGTGTGTGTGTGTGTGTGTATAGCGATTACAGCGAGCGAGTAAATGCAACCGCAAATCCTCAGCGAAAGAGCTGACTTATCTCGACTCTATTCCGGCTCTGCTTCACCTCGTCGTTGCTTGCTTTATATATTTTTTCTTCGAGTTTCTGCGGGATACGATGGGGTGTACGACGATCGACATATCGCCTCGGCGAGGCCTTCGACCGTTGGACGTAAGGAAAATCGGGGAAAAACGGAATGGGCCAAAGTGGGATTGCTCGTAGAATATCGAGAAAAGAATTCAATACATAATATTGTAATTCTATCATTTATCTGGTTATTACTATTGTTATTATTATATCATAGGAATATGTATAGAATTGTTGCCTTGAAGAATATCAAAAGAGAAATTCGATAATTATTATTATTAACTTTAAGATTGATTTATCAATTACTATTGTTATATATTATTCAAGATATAACAAGAAAAAAATTCAACAATAACGATTATTAATTATATAACTAATTAATTCACTATTATCATAACTGCTGTTCTTTAATAATCCCATATAGATCAGCATTAATTAAAAATCAATGTATAAAATGGTCCGTTCCGCTCCTCGACCATTTTTTCCGTCAGTCGTCCTCGAAATCCTCGCCAAACAATTTTTCGAGTTACGAACCGCCACCTCAAGCATTTATTCGCAATGTCAAAGCCTTATTGTTATGATTTTCTTTTTTTTTTTTATATGCTGGATCGAGCCATCTTGCCCCCCGTTTCGTCGGCATGTACGCCATTCTACGGTCCGAGACTTGCCCTCGACTTTTCTTCGTCTCAAAGCGGTACACCGTGTATCGGCGTATTACACGGTATAGGTCGTAAAATATCGTCGTGTACCGCGTGTATACGTATTCTCACTCGATCGGGCCTCGACGAACGTCGCTGTTGCTCCAGAAACCTACTTTAAACTCTCTCGCGACCCTACTCCGGCCATCTTCTCGGTGCAGGGCGCTCGCGACGGTTTCCGCGGCCTCGCGAACGTTTCAAGTTTCTGGGCTATCGAGTCCCCGCGCTGTTACGTCAGGCCGCGAGTGCGCCAACGCCGCGCGTTTGCGTTACGCGTCGCTGGAAAAGATCGTAACTTTTGCACGGATTGTTTTAGACTAGACTGGAGGGAGGGAGAGAGGTCGAAGATTCACGCCGGATGTTGCGGATAATGCGGGACGACGTTGCGCCAAAGGAATTATGTATATTTATGTCCATGAATGCGGTTTTGATGATCGATCGAAATAATTTCAGGGGAGATATTTTGAATTTAAACGGAATGAAAAAAATTGTTCTACATATTTTTTTTTTTTTAACCTCGATGCGTTTCAGATGTATAGGAAAACCATATTTGATAACTTTTGCGAGATTTGTTGTGGAGAAATTATTAACTAGAGTGGTTGTGATTTTTCATTTGCTTCAATGGATTCTATTTTTCTTTGTCTTTGTTGAAATTAGGGGAGGGATTTTTGGTTTTTAAAAAAAATCGATTTGGTTTTGGTTGGAGAGTTATGACGAAGGGTTTTATGCGTCGAGAATGTTTATTAACCGTTGGTTGGACCACGCATGGCTATCCTCATTTCCGTATCTCGAAGCGGACGTGAATTCATCGTCTCTCGGGGTCGGCCGTGTACGTGTAAGCGAGCCTGAAACCAATGTGGTACACAAAACGGTACAGCTTGTGTCCAGTGTAAGTAAGTACTCCGTTTTCCGGCTCGGGCCGCGGTCGCTTCGTTGTCCGGCAGTGCGCGTGTGTCGCGCTGTAAAAACACCGATATAGCCACATCCTTGCGGGCACGTCGGGAATCTACATCGCGAGGTACGCGAACTGAAATTGAATTTTCGGAACTCTGAACTTCTTATCATTTGCAAATAATAAATTTAAAAAAAAATAATAATATTACTACATTGTGTATTTTTTAGTAGACTCCTTTGTATAATTCGAAGATTCATTGATTCCTTCTCCTCTCGTTCAACTTATAAACGAATTAATTATTCAGTAATACCAATTACGTAATTAATGTCAAATTGAAAAATTAATAATAATTGGACAGATATTTTTTTCGAATTCATTCATTTTCAAAGGAATTAATTTTTCAGTAATACCAATTTCGTGATTAATGTCATATTAAAAAAATTACAAATATTCCAATAAACGCAAATTCGAATCGTAAAAAATGATTAGAAAAATAATATATTTTACTTAAATCGACAAAAATAATAATATTAATCAGAACCATGGCTTTTATAAATAAATAAAATGGTGATAAGCGATCGACATCAATCGCGTGGATGCTGGACAGAACTTACACGTGACTCTTCAATTACAATCAGGTAGAATCACGTGCGCTCGGTTAGCGATTCGTGTCCCGATTCAACGGAGAAAATTCTTGTATAATGCGTGGAGCGGCTACAATGTCTACGGAACGAAGAGGGGAACGGATTGTATAACCCGAAGCGCAAACGATTAGTCGCTGAGTCGTTTCGAGGTCGAACCGTGAAGTCATTACGCATTATTATCGGCTAGCTCGGCACAAAACTAGTGTACCTAGGTACACTACATAACTTTAATCATACGTTACTTATTTAATTGCTCCCACACAAACGCTCATTGTTCGTAATTTATTATATTATTCATACGATTTATTCGACTCTCCATTTGGACATTTATCGATACCAATTTTAATTATTTAATTTATTGGCGCTCGTTTTTTTCTTTTCTTAAGTAAGCGTTGTTAATTATTCGTTTGGCTCGACGAAGCGGGATATGCTCGTTGGATAATGAAACTGTAAACCAGAATTTACAATTCAATTTTCAATTCAATTTTTAGAATTTTTTTTTTAGAATTTTTTTTTCTAGCCGTGATAATTTAAAGTTAAAGCGACAAAGTAAACGATTCCACGTCGGTGAACTCGAAGACAGCTTTTACTTTGGAACCCACCGAAGCTTGCTTCGTGTGACAACTGTGGTGGGCGTGGGGTCATTACATGTACGTTGCTCGGTACTGTGCGACGCAATGCTTTCGTGTGGTTGAGTAACGTCGACTTTGTAGTGCAATTACGCAACCACGTTTATCCCGTAAGACGAGTTAACGAGCCGGGGACACACGGATATACATATATACGTATGTATATATGGTTCAGCGTTGCGGGTGTCTGAATAATGATCGTTCTATTCTGTATGCAAAATGTGTAATCAATTTATTGCTGCTATCAGAAAAATGACAGATCAAACAAAGAAAGAAAAATACTACAAAAAAAATTCTCAATTATGTTGGAGAAAAATTAAATATATATAAAAAGTCGAATACGACACTTCTTCGATATGCTGTACAAGAATACGATAGTTTGCTTTTCGATAATTCAATCGCAATTTCAGATGCATCGAAAATGCACCGACGTTGCATCGCTAACGAAGATACGGTAATTCGATTGATCCTCGTTAACCCGATTCCGTCGAATTGATTGTTAAAATTCATCGATTGAACGGTTCTCCATAATTGAAGACGATCTTTAAGCCCTTCGAATTATGAATATGTGGAATAATGTGGATTTTCGAAGTTAAATCAAATTATCATTTCGATGTTTCTTTTGCGCGCAGGCTGTCGTCCGAGTGGTTCAGGAGCTGAGGCTGGGAAAGGAAGTCGACTTATCGACGGATTTGAAATAGTTTATTTTTCGAAAATAATGGGAAATAATGTACGATACATTGTAGATTGTAACTGAAATATTGTTGAGTTAATAACATTCGCTACAAGACACGAAATAGTAGGAAGAAAACTTTCCAGACCTGCGTTAACATTGAATTCTAATTTCTCCAATCAATATTTTATTCTAATCTTCTTTGTTCAATTTTGTTTCAATCACTTGAACCGCTAATAACTATACAATGAAATATTCTCATTCTTCATTTACTCAAAATTTGAATTCAACCACCATCGTGTTGATGATCGCGAAAAATACCAAAAAAATACGTAAATACCGTCGTGGGATTATCGTTTGACTGCGTGGGAGTATATATATGTCATCGCTGTCAACAGTTTGGACCTGTCACACCTGTAGAAGCGTCTCGGTGGTTTCCGCTCTTTCGTCATTCGACCATCGGCCCGTTCTGCTGTTTTCGCCGATTTCCCGATGATGCACGTAACTTTGCGATAATTCGACCGCCAAAAAGGTCGAACCGAGGACGAGAATATATGAATTTCAACGTCATCATCATCCAGTTTTAGATTTCCGACTGTAATTCATTTTTTTCCTTGCGAGTAACGAATGGAGAGGTTAAAGAATGAGGACAGCAGCGCAGTTCCCCTCATTTCAACTGTCAACCGTGTCAACAGCTATTCCCATATTCCGCCGACCTCAATGTCATCAGGCTCAACCTTCCTTGATCTCAAATCATTGCCCGTGGCCTCGACGAGAATGCGAGGGTCATCGCTTTTGACTGCCAATCTCAATCAATCTCAAACAATTCGACTGCTCAATCAATCTCGTCAGTTGTAGCCGCGAAGTTTGGATTATCGTTGAGGGCATGGAAGTTGAGACTGATGACGCTTGAGGCCAAAGGAAGTTGAGAATATTGACGCTCAAGATCCATGTAATTGAATTTAAGACTGATCGCACTTGAGATCGATTGTAGTCGAGTTTGATGGCACTTGAGACGGGGAAACGTTGAGACTCGTCGGGGCTTGAAATCGCTTGAAGTTGAGACTGATCGCACTTAAGATCAATCATAGTCGCGATTGATGGGACTTGAGACCGAGAAAAGTCAGAATCATGGCACTTGAGATCGGAAAACGTTGAGGAGAATCGCGCTTGAGTACAATTGAATTGGAGACTGGATAGAGCGAAGTTGAGACTGGTCGCACTTGATATAGTAAAAAGTTCAGACTGATGACACTCGGTATTGAGGAAGGGTAGTTCTAACGTCACTTGAGTTCGAAGAAACATTGAGAAGGGCAGTTGACGTTGGTTGAAAGCATTTCAAATGCGAGAAGCAGCCACGAAAAATTCGAACTATTCGAAAATAAAATAAAAAAATCAAACGAATCCTTGCCGAACTTTTTCCTTCTCGCTCATCACGAAAATATGTTTTCCAAGAATGTGATCTTGCCGAAAATAAACGCAATTCTACATCTGGACAGTCCGAAGTATGAAAAATATTCTCGCACATTTTGCACAAAAATATTGTCTATTTTTTGCTGGCATTGGAGCAGAAATAGCTTCATTTTTTGTGCATCCCTCTTTTTTCTCCTATGCCACCCGCCTACGTCGCGTCACGTCTCTCCTGTCTGTATCTATTTCCATGGAGCAGTCCCTCTGTCGAGCGTTCGACCGTGGAATGCGTCATTATCGAAGACAGGGAGAAGAGACCGTAAAAAAAAAAAAAAAAAAAACGACTGACGTACGCGCATAGCCGTGAGTATTGCGTCATCCCATCTCGATGGGAAGAACAAAGTGGGCTAGGTCGGGACAACGATTTTCGAACGAAAGAAAGACATCGCGATGCGTAACTTGTTATTATTGATTTTATTTTTTGGTATTCGGGGAAAATATCGTGACGACTCTTAGGACGATGCCGATGGTAAAAAAATCCACGGTAGATGAAATGTATAGCTTTTGTAGCCTCGTTGTAGGCTGATAATCCGGTAGAATTGTGTTTCGGTGGGGTTTGTCATTCATTAACGAAATTAATGATACAATGGTAATTGTGCCGACGTCGATCAAAGCCGTGACACAATGGATTTGAACGGTGACGAATGCGAGAAGCAAGAGACGTAAGGGAGTCTGGAAAGTCTCGTCGTATCTTCTCTCCCGTCGTTACGTCGGGTCAGTTATTCGAATCCGGGCGAAAACCGAGATTGCGTCAATTATTACGGGAAGGAAAGGATTGTATCGTGATTATCGAGTCTCTGTGATAATTTTTTTAATTGTAATATCGATTTTAAAAAACACAAAAAAGAAGGAACAAAAACGTCACGAGGGTTTTGACTAATCAAGCGGAGTTTTGTTGTCCCGTCGGTTTCGTATCAGCAAAATCTTTGAACAGAAGCGACGCACGCGTCAGTCGCGACGACTTGTTTTTCTCATCGCTCATACGCTAATATTTTTAATCTTTCTTATTTTTTTTATTGCCAATGTTACGTGATAACTCGTCGGGCGTCGTGTTATTGCGGAGGCGAATGACTTAGAATTATCCTTGAGACGCGATATTTTCTTGACGTTATTCGCGACTGCGCACATATTTTGCCGGTTGGAGGACACACAGCGATACATTATATTGTTGATCGTAGCGAGCAGATCGTTATCGACGAGAATGATGCAAAAATATTGCAATAAACTTTGACACGTCGAGATCTGAGTTACGATCCTCTTAGTTCGGTAGGCTCGGAAACGAGACATATTTTTTTTTTTTTAATTTAATTTTGTTTCTTTTTTCGTTCTATTTTCGGCTAGTCAATTTTTTATTTATAGGAATTAATAATAGTGCGGGGTTTACGATTCGCGAAGGCTAATCTGCTTCGTGCATTCGGTTTATCGTAGGTCGCAGTCTCCGAATGATAAATCACGCGCTTGCGGTTGGTTCTCATTATTGTTTTTATTTTTATTTTTCATATTAGCCTTACGTCGTCTGTTGAGGTATTATTGGGGCCTCCACGAAATGTTTCTCAGACGGCGGGGTCCTTTGTTAATCCACGCTGGGATTAAAAAAAATTTGATTGCTCATGCTCGATTACATAATTCGGAGCCCGAGAAGTCGAGGATTCGATATATGGTTATTTTTACTGTGAACGATGCTTCATTGAAGCATAGCCATTTTTTAATTGTTTAATTATTTCGAGGTGCGGAAATGAATTGTCGTTTTATCGCATTTATGTCTTTCATTCTCGAACACTTGTTTTCTTGGCATAAACTGTTTATGGCTGCAACAGTTTATTTTCATAATTTTTCTATTAAATACCTATGCAAACGATTTTCAGGTTTAAAACGAAACTATTGCTGTTTAAATTGTTTCCTTGTGTGGTTTGGAATGCGGTAAAATTATGAATCAATTTATGTGACGGAAACATCATAATTTCGCTCGAAAACAATGCCGTTCTTTCATCGAGCGGTCGATGATAATTTTTTTGCAACATTTTGTCCGTCACAGGATATTTACCTTATCGACGACTGCGGGGTTAACGCCGACTGGTTTTTTTTTTTAACGCTTCTTATCTTTGTTTAACGGGATTATCAATGGTAGAGCGGAAGGATCTTGATAACTCGATGACAACGATACCGTTCTGGGAGGTTTGAAAGCATTTCCGCGGAAGAATAGAGCGACTGACGTCTATAATGAAAAGCCGCGTTTTGCACGCTCTGAAAAGCGATATCGCTACTGCGTCCGAGATTTATTTATAGATGCGAATGAAGGATTTAGTGCGGTTTATTGATTTTTTGAAAATGAAAATGTCAAAGGGCAGATTATTAATAACGAGACGAGAATGTTTTACGCACAGCTTCGAGCGGTTTGAAGGCAAACTGTGTCAAATCTGTTTTATCGTCGCGGCAAACTCAAATTTTCGGCGCAATTTGATTCCCAATTTATTGAATCAAATGAGCTGCCATTATTAGGCAAAATATGGCTAAAGATACTTTAAGCGATCGATGTCAAAGTTTCCGGAAAATCGAAGAGAATTTACAGAAACCTGCAATCAAAAAATGGATTCGATTCCGAAAAATCTGAGAATGACAATCTAGTGATCAAAAAACTCTCACACTCAACACTCGAATATTGATGATTTTTTCTACGCCTTTACTTGGCTCAAAAAACAAAAAATAAAATAATAAAAATCAAACCAAATCGAACAAAAATGAAGTTACAAGAATTAAACTTTCAAAAACAAACTTCCACAGAACGACAATGAACGTAACTTCGCTGGAACGAGCGGATAATTGAATCGCACGAGCTGAAAGACAGGCAGAATGAAAAAAAAAACGCGGAAAAACGATAAAATGAACGTAAACGAGAGGCAACGATGGTTGGTGACTGGTAAACGAGCCGGGCCGCCGGGCATCGTTATTAACTTTACGAGTTAGTACATGTTAATGATCCCCGGTGCGGACTCAACTTATGTAATTCACCGCTTGGTCGAAGCTTCTAATTTATTACGATTATTATCGTTGATTGGATATTACTCTATTGCATGTGTAACGTTTGCTCGATTCTAAACCGGTAACCGATGGAACTGAGTAATTGACTAACATGTTGGACGACCTTCATCGGTTTGCCATACGATGTTGCCAGCAACACTGTTTCAATCGATTCAACGTGTTCTCCATACACCACCAGGTCCAAACTTTATGAACCCAACGACTTCATTTTCCACGCAAACACGGTTGACAATTAACCGTGAAACAAAAAGAATTCACCGAAAAGATCTTTTATAACCTCGTTGTTGGCATGACGTCTCCTGAGAGCTTAGAAGGAACGAAATTACGCGAAGAAACGACTCGAAACAACAAGCCGCGGTCTCGGATACAAATCTACGTACCGAGAGACCGCGGACGTTGAACTCGCAGTCGTTTGCTCGCAATATGCACGATTGAGTATTATGCGATGATATACAGCTGCGGCAGTGGTATATCAGCGTCGTAAATGACTATCGCACGTGTGTGTACGAGGTTGGGATGCGAGATTTGCAAAGCGGGGTGTGCGCCCGACTCTTTGAACGCCTTGTCCAATCGGACTTCCTCCCGTCCACTTGGATGCGTCGCGCCTACAGTGGAGTCGCGGTTTTCTTGCGTGGAAATTTATTCGGTCTTCCTTCCCCCACCCCACACAGAGCTGTGCGTTCGCTGCGTGTATCCGTCCGCGAATGGCGAGCGGTGGGAGAGCGGCGCGCCAATAGCGGGCCGACTCGTCGACGCGTCCCCCACCACGGCTGTCGCCTGATTGGTCGCTTCCGTCACCTCCAACCGGCCGACCACGCATCATCGCTTCGGTCCCGATTTTCTTCCGGCGTATTCGAACAGCACGAGAAAATTGCGACACCACTGTACGCGTAATAAAATAGTATACGCGTTTGGTAAACGACTCGGACGTCTTTCTCTCTCTCTCATTCGCACGGAAAATCAACGCGCGCGTCTCAAACCTGATAACGACGTGTTGCGTCACATTGTGCAATTATTATTTACGCCCTCGCCGCGTCGTCAAGCAATATGGCGAAATGCCGATTTAACGTCGCAATCGAGTCAATCGTCGTAGTAGTCGAAACTTCGTCGAGAACATTTTTCGTTTTAATTATAGAAAAATTTGCTACGATGTTTTATGTCTATATTGTGTTTCCCGTGTATTTTGGAAATTATCGTGTTTTTGCGCTTGGCTTGTGCTGTAGTAGAGACACGTGTGATCGCTATTAATACAGCGTAAAACGTGGCTAATGTGCAGTCTGTGAGTAGCGCGGTGGTTGGTGCAATTGCATCGCTGGCTGCGCAACTTATCGGATACGTAGTTATGCACATTTATACGTATGTACGATCCGATTGAGGATTTTAGAGTATTTTAATTGCGTCGCGGAACTCCGGAAGAGATAGCTGCGGGTATTGAAAAATTTTTAAGATTACGTTCGTCGCTAGAAAAATGCTCAAAACGAGTGATGAGTGGAAGAATCAACTTTTTTCTCTATAAATAGTTTTCTCCACGTTACTAAACTTATTGTTTATCAAAGTGAACTCAGCGACGGACAAACGCTCGATTTATCGAAAGTTTTTCCGAAAGCTTAAAATATATACAAAAATGCGACTACAATTCTGCACCCAAACCATTCGATCAATCGAATCAACGTCTCGACGGAATCATCATCATCTCTTCATGTACCTCCGAATCTTACAATATCAACCCTATAATTCCAAGAACATAATTACGCGACAGACCTAAGTTGCACCGAAAAATGGTCGAAAAAGAAAAAAATATATCCATTAAATTCTCTCGACCCGTTCCTATGCAGAGTCAAGCGAATAATTCGAACGAAAAGTCGTTGCCGGACGAGTTTTGCCTGCGCAAAATGCATCGTTCGCGTTGTGCAACTCGGCAATCTTTCGGTCGTCGTATCTACGACGTTACCGAGTTCTTCTTTGTTTGCAATACATGTGTGCAACTTGCACGTAGCTACAGGAAGACGATATGCAGCCGAACGCTGGTGCTCGTGTGTCCACATATGTGGTATATAATTGTACGTATAATCGTGTACACACACACACACAAACGCATCTATGTATAGCCACGACAAAAGCAGATTCGCAAATGGCTCCTGACGTCGTTGGACATTAGTGTGGGTGATACGGCGCGAACGTGGGCCGGTGGCGGGTTCGCCGCCGTCGAAAGCGTGCGACCGAAGTCGCGTCACGTATTTTTTGACCCTGAATACGAGGGAGTTCGACGGCCGCTGCACTCGACAAGGTCGCCTCGAGTGATGCAAGAGAGACGCGCACCTCGCGCTTCTGCCCGGTCCCCTTTCTTCATCGCCTCCACGCTTACCCGTTCTCTCCCTCTCTCTCTCTCTCCATTTCTCTCTCTTTCTCTCGCTCTCTCACCCTCCCTCCCGCCCACCCCTCCTCAACCCGTGTCCCGCGGGTTGTAAATATGGCCCGCTCATTATCCCGCCGTCTGTACGTGCTCAGCGAATGACGGAATATTTTAAACGAATGACACGGCGGAATATTAAGTCCGTGGAGAATAAACCCTCTTTGTCGTCGTTAAATGGCGAATCCGGCGATGCGAGTTTCATGTGGCATTCATTCATTTTTCAATTCATACCGCGGAGGGATAATTGAAACGTTATTTCGGTCGTGAGCGTAATTCGGTGATTCGCGAAAATTCGTTTGGTCGGTCGGAGGGTTTGAAATTTTGGTCATAACGGAACGCAGGGCCGGGAGTACGAGAATAATTATCAAATGCAAGAGAGTTTGTGACTTGAATAGTTCTTTTTTTTTTTTCAATAAATGATTGGCTCGAATTTTTTGGGTAGCCAATTCGAA
The DNA here is from genome assembly GCA_963971145.1 of Sussaba pulchella. Taxonomy (NCBI): domain Eukaryota; kingdom Metazoa; phylum Arthropoda; class Insecta; order Hymenoptera; family Ichneumonidae; genus Sussaba; species Sussaba pulchella. The sequence goes on from OZ020168.1 coordinate 5,306,088, forward strand.
GGCGAAGAGCGACCGATGAATTACGGGCGAAATTTCTCACGCAAGCGGTTTTCATCGATCGGCCTTCCAGGGGGGGTAATCGTGATGTTGGCTGGAACAACAGGATCGACCGGATTCTATGTTCCACTTTTAGAAATGTTCAGCTACGTCATTGGTATGGTAATTTTGTCTGACGCGCGTGACGCGTTGCCGCAGTAGATAACGAGATACCTTGACGCAGATGCCACGAGACTGAAGCGTCACGTGTTCGTGCGCCGAGCAGGTTCACCACCGGCTGTTTACGAAGTTCCATTATCGGGTCGCGACGGAGGTCTCCGAATTAATCGAAAGGGTCGTAGAAAACTCGGCCCTGCAGACTCTAGCGAGCTCAACTTCGAGCAAGGCTGTTATAAATGGGCGCGAGGGCCCTGGCAATGTCTCAATTTTTTTCGCGAATCTCTAATTTACATTTATTTTCATTTGTTGACATTCGTCTTGATGTTTTGCCGACAACACTGTTACATCTTGCGCCTAGGTTATGTGTTAGGTCGATGAAGTGTATAACCATTGTATATAACGTTATCACCCAAGGGAGACACAATCCCACGCGAATACGCTTCTGAACTAGCCCCACGAATTCCCGGAGCGCTCCGCATCGAAGCGCGACCGAGCTCGAGCAGCGGATAATCGAGGTTTCAGCGTATAGTCCGCCTTTTGGTTTCTTACCGTTTCTCTATGTTACGGCGAAACGTAGGATCGCTTAAAAGTGATGATGAATGGGAGATTAAAGTCTCAATGTCAATAATTATTAATGAATTGCCGTATAATGTGTTACATTTTCTTGTGGTAATAAATGAATAAATAAATAAATAAACGAATAAATAAATAAATAAATAAACGAATAAATAAAGAAATAAATAAATAAAAATGCCTTCTTCCTTTTTTTTCCTCTTCCGCCGCGTTAATATTCCTCTATAAGCAACGACCGCAACGCGATCGTCAATTTAACGATATACGACTATGTCGGGTGATGCTACTGCTGCTGCTGGAATTATACATCTTTTTCGACCTCAATTTCGTATTCTCACGCCAGGAGGCCTGCTCTCCGTTCTCCGTCTTCCTCTTATTACCGGTGCCCTCGCGATCTTACGAAACATTCGTGAAAACGGGACTAGGTCAGATATTCCGATCGAATTAAAGAGTGCAAGATCGAACGTTTTATGCCACAGTGACGGCAGACAGAGCAAGGACAAGCAAGGCCCCCCCCCCTCCCTCATTGCGCTTAACTTCTGGCGATTCTGCGTGCGGACACTCGTCACGTTACGAATGGAAGTTAATCATTCGATTTTTTTTTCTTTTTGCAACGTCAATACAACGACCTTCTTTTCTTTCGGGCAACAGAAAAATGGTCGGTGACCGTGTCGTGCAAACGTTCACTTGAGGAATGAATTATCGATACCCGTTGGCGACTTTTTACTCATTGAGTCGAATCACCGCACTTGAGAGTCTGTGAAAGTGTGTGTCTGTAGGCGGAAGACCTTGAAAGAGCGGCGCCGAATTATCTAATGAAAAGTCGATCTCTTCCTCTAGATCCATTGCCATTCCTCTCATTGGTTGATTTCAATACGAATTTGTAATTCCTTATGGACGTAAAAGTATTTGGCACGGATCAGACGAATCGCACGATTTTTAATGTAATTTTATGTAATCTTGAAAGATTATAAAAACGTTTGTACAAGCTTCATGTGTTCTCTATATATTCGTTTCGTGATCCTCATATATTGGTATGGGTTCATGTGTTCACTTATGATCTTATGTTCATTTTACTTCAGGGCGTAATCTAATTGCTCACCATAATCTTCCAAAAATGTCATGAATTGTGTATTTAAAAAAATTTTTTCTCCAATGATTATAAACAATTTGGATGAATGATTGTCTCGCCACAAATTGTAATATTCAACAGGAATCCCATCATAATTTGATCATAAAAGTATTTCAAATGAATTTTCATTGGTTCAATCCCCGGCTTTCATTGATAAATTTCCAATTCATTTGTCATATTTGAACGCAGGATAGACATCAAATTTATTAAAAACAAATTTCGTTGGCGCCATCTTGATTCGTCAAGTCTGTGAGATTGGTTTTTCATTCGTCTCGTCTCTCAGGCTCAAACACGTATATTTTCATGTCTCAACAATTCGCCCTGACAACGGTACCCGAAATAAGCAAGTGGAACTGTTCCGGAATGAGAAATATTACCGCTCGAAAAAATTTAAAAAAAAAGTAAAAAAGTATAAACCGTTGTCTAACGCGACGAAAAAAGGCAGAAATTTCAACAGAGGACGGGTTCGCCGGCGAAGTGTCATCGACACGTCTTTAGCCGGTCGTAGCGGGGTCAAGACTTCTAACGGCAAATCCGATTCGAAGATCGAAACTAACGATTCGTGAGCCGCGTGACGGAACGCTCGTTCCCAACCGAAGACCGAACTGTTCGAAGACGCGAGGCGGACCGGGTTATCCATTACGAAATTCGTCCGTAAGATTCTCGAACCGAAATTCCTACGAAGCTTCGACACATGAGTTTGCTTTGAAACGCCCGAAACCGCTGTGATATACTGGTATTCCTCAAAACTTCGGGGGCCCGCGGGAACTTCTCGCAACGGCGAATCGTCTGTGTAACGACAAAATACCGTATAATATGAGCCACGTGCTTTCTCGTGTCGGTAATCTTGGGTCTAATGATCGCCCAAACGACTAGGAAAGATCTATTCGAGCTCTACGATGTTATTTATAGAATACGATCGTTATAATCGTTGCTGAGGGCTTCGATCATTTTTTTTTTCGTTTTTTTAAAGGAATTCATGGCTTCCATGCATGGTCATGGCTTTGTACTAAATTAAGTTGGAATAATAATAATAATAATAATAATGATATTATTATATTATTATAATTAATATATTATATAATTATAATAATAATAATAATAACATTATTATTAGCATTTCCGTATAGTATAATAATAGTCATAATAATAATAATAATTATTATTATTATTATTCATTATTATTATTATTATTATTATTATTATTATTATTATTATTATTATTATTATTATTATTATTATTATTATTATTATTTATATTATTTTATATTATTATTATTATTATTTCTCTCAGAGACAAAATATTATTATTTCATAAATCTTATCAATTGGAATAATATTTAATTCAATGTTGCCTCTAGCAAATTATTTTTAGAACTGTATAATTGTTTGAAAGAAGGTTCTCATTGGAAAAAAATGTGTAAAAATGGTTTACGAGTTTAAAAAAAAGGACAATGAGCGATGGACGTACAATAATGTCAGTTCTTCCGACGTTCATTCTCAACTCGACTTTTCCGTCATTCGCGCAAATTCCATAGATAAACGCGACGCGTGAGCCTTCCGTCGCGGGAAAAACGTGAGCGTTGCACAGCCGCACGTTCGCAATGCTTCATCATCCCACCACCCGCGGCCGTGCAACGATTAGCAACCAATCGCGAGCGTTTCTCGGCAACAAGACGATGACGACGAGAGGCTAATGATAATTGCGGACGGAATAATCGATAAATCGTTCGTTCGTTAAGCGGCCGTGGAAACGTTACGTGAACGTTGACGATTTTCGACTTCGTTTTCGTTTCTTTCCGAGTAGAAGGACGCGTCAAAGTGTTTTGGTGGTTCGACGAAGAACGAAACAATATGAGAGATTGGAAGCTCGTAAACTGGAATGACCGGACGGCTATTGAAATGAGTTTGCAAATTCGTTCAACCCTGACCCGCATGCGGTTTGTACGCTGCAAATTCTCATGGTTGTACGTGCATCATCATTCATTCTCGCAATCTAATGACCGCGCGTTGCCGTAATTCTTCATAATTTTTTGTTATTATTCTTATTTTTCTTCACTTTGATTACGAACGAGGCAGACGCGTGCGCGTCTGAGATTTGCGGTGGTCGTTGTTGGAAATTAGCGAGGTCTCGCGTCTCGGGCGCGTTCGGTGGGGGTCTGGTTGCGGGATGATGCATGCGACAAAACGAGAGGGATGAAGAAAGGCTCGGTACGAGCTGCGAGAATGGGTGCAGGCGTAAGAGTCTGTGCGTGTGTTCGTTGGAAAGAAAGAGGAAGAGCGAGAGAGAAAGAGAGAGAGAGAGAGAGAGAGAGAGAGAGAGAGAGAGAGAGAGAGAGAGAGAGAGAGAGAGAGCGAGAACGCAAGAACACTCGAGCGAGAATAAAACGTTGCTCGGTCGATATCGTTGCGAATCTATTTTTAAACATCTCTCTCGCCCACACGCCACGAGTGTAGGGGCTGCGGCATAACCTTTATTATTAAATCAAGGTTTTTGGCTTTCACTCTGACGGCGACGAGCGCTCATGTACTGCAATTCACGCGCGCACCGCTTGCACACGATTACGCGGTCGGTGCTCGTGTGTGCATTTGCCGCGACTCCTTTTTGCTCGATGACTTTGTAAAGAATCGTTTAAAGACGCTAACAGTCGGCTGTACTCGTATCTTCACGAGATTGCTCGTAAGATCAGATACGTGAAAGCGGATTTTTATGAGAGAAACAGAAGATGGGGGAAAATTTATTTCATCTTTTGGATGAAAGCTTGCGAATTTTTTTTTTCCAAGCTCGTGCTCTGCAAACGGTCCGACGGAATTTATTTTCTTTTACTCTTTACTTTGGAAACGATTATAACTGAATGTTAACGCGCCGTTGGCTACAAGACGGAGCCAATTTTTTTTTTTTTAACTTCTAATTCTAATACTAAATGACTCCAATGAAACACTAATGAATCATCAATAATCTCGAAATATTAATGCTCGGAGCGCTAAGTATTAAATTGCTATTGAATTGAATAATAATAATAGTAATTATTATTATTATCATCATAATAAATATTGCACAACATTATGTTGTTATTATCATTATTAGAAAAATAATTATGATAATAACAATTAGACTATTATGATTATTATTGTTGTTGTTATTATTATCGATAATCATGATAATAATTACTATCATAATTAAATTATAATTAATTCGCTCAACAACGGTATAGATTTTTGATGAATCCTTTAATTTTTAAATTACTACTCTAGCCTCGATCGTGTGCGTAAAACACAATTATCTCGGCGATAGATTGCTTATGGAATAAGCTGGATTGCGACACAAGACCAATGTGGTAGTTTGTTCCACAGAAACGATGTAGACCGAGCTCACCTTTTAGTATCACCGTCGAAGCACGCGGCCTTTGCGTTGCTGAGCCGTTTGAACCCCGGTCAATGCAACCGATTGAAAAAAACGTTTCGACGATTCGTGGAAGGGGCTGACGGCGGAAAGGGGATGGACGGAATAAAGAATGGATTTTTTTTTTCTTACGAGGCAGCAATGGCAGTCTCCGACTGTGCACCAGAGACACACCGACGTCTTTCCTCCCGTTTCCGTTACCGCGGCATCGATTCTTCTCTCTCCATCCATTGTCCAATTTATCTAC
>OZ020168.1:5311798-5367855 GCA_963971145.1 Sussaba pulchella
GCGGCCTCGCACTCTACTCTAGGTCTGAGCTAAGTAGGCCCCTCTCACTGTATTTCGTTCCCGTGTGCGGCAAGCACAGCTCGCCCGAGCACTTGACCCCGATATGCCGGCGCGAGGCTCTTTCACCGTCGTCGTACTACTCACCTTTCCTTCCTCCCACTCGGAAATCGTCTTCCGCCATATCCATCCGTCTGCCCCCTGCCTCGCCAATGTAACAACGTCGGATTTTTGCCACGGGTTCGATGGAATGAAAAATATTTATTCCATTACAATCCGGTGATTTTTTGGGGCAGGAAGGAGGGGGTGGGAATTCTATAGAATCAAAATGATGTATCTTTAAGTTGATCAGAATTTTTGTGAGATAATGAATTTTTTTTCAAATTGATGTTATTAATAGCTTCTGTTAATTCTGTTTTTGAGTTAATTTTTTACTCAGGAAGTTCAATAAATGTGCTTTCAAAGTTTGTGATTAATCATCCAAAGAATTAATTGTTTTTTTGCAAATTAGATCTAAGAATTAAATGAGCCATTGCTGACAGAATACAAATTTTCATAGATGATTCAAAAAACGAATGATTGAATCGTCTTTTCAATGAAAAATGACTGAACGCGCTGGACTGGATTGCGCTGCTGGGTTCAGTTTATTGGCCATGAACTTGAGTAACACCGAAAATCCGGTGGGTTACGGCTGTCGCGTGTACGCTTCGTGTCTCGTTTTGGGAATTCGCCCGTCGGGAACACTCTTGATGGTTGGCCACTCGAGAACCGGAGGTTCAATGACTTCGAAAGTTTGGTTGGCGAACGCGGGCTCTCGAAATTCCTGGTACGTGCGACCTCCTCGAGGACACGGAAATTACGAGAAGACGAGGGCATCACGGAGACCCCCATCACATCGAATCGTATAACAACGCGTCACTACCGCAGAAAGAGAGAGAGAAAGAGAGAGCAATCGAGAGAGGGAGAGAGAACGCAATTTCGAAAGTTTCGGAGGCCACGACCGTGTTAACAGAGTTCATTGCTACTCATTTTATTATTCATAATCCACGACGGGATGATTGTAACAGTCGAGTCATGAGCAATTGACCTCCGAATATTGTCTATTACGCAATATCCCGAATCTTACGACTTTGTAAGCTCGTTGAATTTTTTTTCTTGTATTTTTTGTAAAAAAAAAATGAAGTTTTGCGCCTTCGACGATTTTGTGTAAATCTTTCGAACGATATTGGTCGGTCCGAAGCGCATGCGCGACAGTTGTGCGATGCGATTGGTCACCGCCTGCGCTCGAACCGCCGACCGGACGGCGCAGCCAATCGTGATTCCGGAATTTCGCGCGCGCGATTCAAACCGACTGGTGTGAACTGCGGGACCCGGGCGTCGCTGCGAATACATCGATTTGGGAACGCGCGAATGCACCTTCGACCGAGTTCTCGCGATCTTCCGGCTCACCGCGTACTCGATATCATCGCGCAATGAGAGTAGAGGCTGTGGATGAATCTTTGAGCATGTGTGAGGCGGATTCTATGAAGAATCTCATCTAGCCGGCTAGGGGAGATCTCACGTTGTGCGAAAGCGCCGCATCGAGTGTGCTCGCAGCCTCGACTTTCTCTCTCGAAAGCACACTCTCGGCGCCAGGATTAAGGTGTGCAGTGACGGCTTACTCTGTATGATATCGACATGGAAAACTTTGTTTTTATTTATTCGTTAATTTATTTATTTATTTATTTGTTTATTTATTTATCTATTTATTCATCTGTTTATTTATCTATTTATTTATGTATTTATTTATTTGGTTATTTATTTATTTATTTGATCCTAAAGTATACGGTGGAATGTTTAAGCGCTTGGTATTGTTACCGTTCCGACTTTTTAATCTCGATGATATGATTTGTTAGAACAAAAAAGCTAATTTTCTTTTTTTTTTCAAAGAATTATTCTCAGAATTTTTTTTGTTTCTCGAAAGTTCTCTCATTCCGTGCATTTCGGCGTCGTGTTAAAAGAAATAAATCGAATCCGTCGAAATACCGCAAAACTTTGATAATCAATTATTGCGCCGAGGCACGAAAGTCACTACGACAAAAATTCGATGCTACCATATTGAATTACGTCGAATTAACATCAGAGCCGAAAGTGTCTCAAATTTCGTCGCATCAACAGCAAACGAATGTCCGTATAAAAATTCATTGCCACTAACCGACACCACAACTCAATAAAATTGATTTCCCCGCAATTTCGAATGAAAAACTTCGTAATTTACGATTCAAAAGAAAGTACCATCCGTATTTCAATCACACAGCAACAATAGCGTCATAAATCACTTGCAGATATTCGTGCGTTTCAGAGATTAATCATAAATTAATTAAGCAAATAATTGTTCAATCTTTTTTCGTCATCGTTTCGAATTTTCTCCGACGATTCTTTTGCCGTTGGCACGCGCGATTGTCTCACAGCGATTACCGAAGTGCTCGGCTCGCGCGAGAAGTATTATAACAGGCGTACTTTCGTCGAGAAAACGAGGTTCGACGATACGGAAAACGCGAGAGAAAGAAACATACAGAGAGGCGAGAGAGAGAGAGAAAGAAGGAGGGATCATGACTGACTCGTTGCGGAGTTAATTTGGACAATGCAGACGGAACGTTTGTGCCTACAGTCGTGAGTTCGCAAGCGTTAGATGAGAAGGCGGTGTGTGCAACACTTTTCTCGTCTCTCGTTACTCCAGCGACTAAAGTGACGCCAGTTACCGATCCCGAAGACTCTCGGCCGTTGTGCAAATGCGTAACTGCACCGGCATGCACACGCTAGAGCGCGAGCGCGGCGACGAGCGGCACGCGATGCACTTTCATAAAACTTTCAGCTTTCCATTGCTGGCCGGGATCGACGAGAGCTCGGTTGCAACGGCGTACAAAAAAACAACGAGGATAAAAAAAGGAATGAAGAAAAAAAACGGAATCTCTCCCACGGGCATACACAGTAATGTGCATCGGCGCTGATTCTTCGCTCCTCCGACTTGCGACGCTGCTCCTCACGTTTTTTTTTTTTATTATCAAGAAAAAAATCTAAAAAATATTCTAGAATAAGGAACTTGAGGTGGTCTGACTGGAAAATCGTACCTGATTCAACGTCAAATTGGCTACGAAAACGAAAAATCCCATCTCCATCTTTTCCTAAGTCCTTGAACGAAAATTGTAACTTGGAAAGTTTCGTTTTTCTAAATGTGAATTTATTTTTAAAAAAATGTTATTACACGTTCTTCATTCTATTTGCGACATGGCAATGCAGTTGGTGATAATGACGATCGATTGTCGTTGGCCTGATTCTTTGTAAGCGCTTCGAGAGAGCTACGGATTAATAAAAAACGAACGAGAAAGAGTTAATCACTTTCGCGTTGTTTCATACGTGCTGTATCGGTCCGCAAGTGTTTGCTCGAATGTGCGATGGGGATTGACGTAGCGCGCACGAGAACGCCGTTCGTTGTGGCTTATTAACAACGAAGACCCCGAGCGTGTGTGTGATGTGGAAGATGCAACGATACACCTGCAGCTTGAGCAAAACGTTACCTCTATTAGGTATTATGTAGTGGCGTGACCGTGCGCCTCGTGCGCTGATCGCTCATAATGCGAGACGCAGAAAACGAGAGGCAGCTGCGTTTGTGGAAATGTAAACGTCCTCGAGTTACGACTATAAATTGCGAATGAAACAACGAAAAAAAATAAACGAAAGAAAGAAGAAGAAAAAACGTCGAATGAGCTTACCGTCCATGATGTTAAAAAAAAATTGGCGGGGAAACGGCTCCAAGCCGTTCATTTTTGTTGAAAAATATAAAAATGTCGGAACTGGTTCGGTCAAAGTTTGCGAATGAAGTTGAACTAGATTAGATATGGTAATTCAGTCTGAAAATGTTATTTATCATAATTAATCGTATTATTTAATACTTATAAACCAAGTATAAAAATTGTATATAGTGTATGAAAAAACTATCTATGGGATTCGGCATATATAGTCTCTTTATAAACTATAAATATTTTTTTAACTTGGAAAATCAATATTGAATAATAAATTCATTTGTATCAATTAATTGCACAGTCTTCGCAGTCGGCATTTGTTCGCTAGGTGGTCCGTGTTAAACTCGTTTGGCAGTTATCAATTAGCAACGACGAATCCGACCCGCGCCGCAGTCACGGACTTTCTCAATCAAGCTCTGAATGGCGATTGTCGTATCGTTCTGTCATTGTGGACTTGTGTTTTGTGAACTCGCGCAGGATGAACGAAGAGCTCGCCCGTCACGGTTTGTCCCTAATTGACGTGACATTGTCTGTCGGAAGCTGTCAGGGACAATCTCGGGAAGTGCAAGGCGAGCGTGAGCCGGAGAAAGAGAAAGGTGAAGTGCACGAGCAACCGTCGTTGCAACTTCTATCGTCTGGTAACGCGCGAGCGGCGGTTGGCCAGCAGTCACGTCGCAAAGAAAGTGCAACACGGCGTATACGCGACGCCCTCGCACCGTCGATTACTGTACTGCAACCACTCAAACCGTCACGTTCCTACGCGTTACTTTTTTCTTGATCTTGATAGTTATCGGCGTGGATAATTAATATTTCCGTGCATTTAACATTTTGTCTTTTTTCCGTATTACACTGCCACTTATTTTTGTATGGAAAATTATTTTTTTCGAATTGATACAATAATTATTATAATAAGAATTAATATTTAAAAATTATTATTTTTTTTCGTGATGAAATAATTATCGTTATTAAATATTTAATAGCATAATTATTTATAGGATCGTATTATGAATATTACGAATTTTTATTGTGTGATTCTTACTATCGACAGAACGAAGTAAAAATGTTAATGACGAGTTTTTTAGATGGTAATGTTGTTGACGAATTTTTTATTCGGTACCTACAATTGGGTTAGTATTAGTAGAGTCAAGATAATGATTCCTTCCTTCTCCATTGTTCGACAATTAACACCCTAATTTCGGCCAAACGACGATTCTTCAATTCTCATCATGCGAGTATTTCATCGATTTACATCCTAAGACTCAAAATCTTCACAATCGAACATTTCAAAAACCGACGTATCATTTTTTTACCTCAAAAGTAAGAAAAAAAAGGTATTCGGAAAAAAAAATATTCTTCCCTTTCCAAAAATTCTGTGAAAAAAACATTTTTGCTTTTTTCAAAATTCTCCAGTCATCAGTGACTGGAACACCGTCAACCAGATTATATACCATAAAACATCAACTTCTCAACCCTCAATAATTGAAGAATATCGTTTTCCAGAAAATTAAAATCCGCTTCGAGAGGAAAACACATCTTCGCCATTTCCTCGAGAAATTTTTCCAACGATGGTAAAAACTCGAAAAATGATTATTACACATCGTACAACCGACGTGCTGCATACTTTCTACTTATTAGCCGTAGTATTCGAGCTCCGCTTCGCGGATATACGGCACACCGCGTTAACTCCGATGCAATCGAGTTTTCCCGGTACAACTTCGCCAACTTCCACCTCCGCGATTTACCTTCACCTCGGATCGCTTTCACGATCATAGTTGGCTGTGTTGGCCGTCGAGGCATTCGCGAGAGCTGGTTTGTTTCCGTTTTCACCGTCAATGGCTCCGGCAACGTTCGGAGCTGCCGCGAAAAGCGGTTCGGGACCTACCTCAACCCGGCTCGAGGAGGAGAGTTGCCGCTTCAATCTCGCCGAGTCTCCACACGCTCGTGAGATTCTTTCCCGGCCGTCTCTCTCTCTCTCTCTCTCTCTCTCTCTCTCTCTCTCTCTCTCTCTCTCTCTCTCTCTCTCTCTCTCTCTCTCTCTCTCTCTCTCTCTCTCTCTCTCTCTTTGCTCTCGCCCGGATGTAACGCTCGTGTAACGCGCAAGGTGAGAGCCGTTCTACCGGGTAATCCCGGTAGAACACGGCTAATTCGTACCAACCGACTATGAGCGCACTTATAACACCCTAACCGTAGCGCAATAACGAGTTGAATGCGTAGGTGGATAACGATTGTTGTTATACGGGCAAAACGATACAGAAATCGTGTAATTTGCGCAATAACGTTCTCCCGTTTAATTTCTTTGCGAAGAAAGTTGTTTAACGGTTGCGGTTATGAATGAGGATTCGGTATTAGACGGCTGTCATAATAATTTCGTCGATCCTGTTTGTTTCATGTGGCGAATATATTTTGAAAAATCTATATTTTTCGTAATTGTTGGTTTGATTGCTGATTGAATAACGAATTTATCATAAATTTGGCGAATAAAAAATTTCGTGGGATTAGTAAATGAATCGACAACAATTTTTGATCAGAGCGGCGTATTTTACTGTTCGGATGGGTGGCACACAGTAGACTGGTCCGAGAGAAAATCGTCAAATCAATTTCTGATCCTACGAAAATTTTTATTCGACAAGTTAATGATTTATTTCTCATTTTATTTGTAATCTTCAGGAATATACACATTTTTTAATCTGTTTCCTTTTCATTTTTTTCCCCAAGAAAAATGATGTATTCAAAATACAGAGTTTAGAGAACAATCGACATCCAATGTATAACAAACGAGAAAAATAAAAACAATATAATCTGCAATATCGAAGTGTGAATAATCGAAATAGAAAAATGTTTCCACTTCGGCGAAAACCGATGATCGTTGACCGATCAAGTGGAAACGACGATTTTGCACGATGCAGAGGCAATGGGCAAAATTTTATTTTCATTACATTTACATTCGCGTGTCCGATAGTTCGACGTGCCATGTTCGACGCGGCGGGGGATTTGGAGTCATAAAAAAGTCATTAGCCGTGGCAATGCAGCGCGGAGAAAGACCGAGAGAAAGAGGTCTCGATCTTGTCGTGTTCTCCTATTGCTTCTGCACTACCAACTTTCTAACGGGCCGCACACCGTTGATGCATTTTTCACGGCGCTCTCTCTACTTGCCTCTCGTTTACACCGACTCGCACGGGGCATTCCGTGCCAGATACATACCCGCATCCAACCGTTTCCAATGACATTCCACTCGCATACTGTCGTTTCACAAATCAACCATCCCACCATTATTCACTGCAATTATTTTTCTAGCGCCCATAGATACATATTAAATCGAAATCCAAACTTTTACTACTCAAAATCAAAATTAAATCATTTCTTCAATCATTAAAATCATTATTTCCCACTTACAAGGTTCTGATTTGATTGGAGAACGCTAAGAATATTTTATTTACAACTAATAAGGTCCCAATTTGGATTAATTTGACGTAGGAAAGCTTATGTATGTGCATTCGTCGTAGCAGCAGTAGCAGGATCGGAAAATCCAAGAAAAAAAAGAAAAGTGCGGACCCACTGCCACGGGAACGTTATACAATGTCACGCGTTTTCCCTCTTCGACTATCGAGTGGAAGAAAGCTTGCTCTCCAAGCACAAATAAACCAAACGTTCTATTTATTTTTTTATCTTTTTTTTTTTTTTACATCCACGCGAACGTTCGGCCGATTAATTATTTGACATCTGAATCCGGATCGAGAGAAAAACGAGGACCTTCGGTCGCAACCAGTACCAAGGTCCGATTAATGCGTGATACGTATATATGGGGTATTCCTGGGAATTTCGGCAACTTCGGACAGTTGGGTCAAAATTTTTGCCCCCCAATTTTTTCCATTAATATGTGTTGAAAATAAAGAGACACGTATTTCGGCGTTTTTTATTTTGAGCCCCCACTTTTGAAATACGGTCAAATGGAGTTTTTGAAGTATTGACCACATTCGATCATTCGAATCGATATATCTCTGCAACGGTTAGTGATAACTCGAAAAACCACAGGTATTTTTTTTTTCGTTTTTGAACGCTCTCTACAATAAAAACATTTACGATTATGTTGCACAAATTCAACAATAAGTTATAAACAATTCAAAATAAAAAATGAAATAAAACAAAAAACGCACTTTTAATTTTTGAAATGTATTTTTTTTTAAATTCCTTGAACAAAAACGAAAATTTAGCCACCTTGAACTTTTTGGGCCGACGCTTCGTTTGGGAGTTATAAATTTTTTTGTCACAAAAAACCCGTAAATTTACGTATTTTATAAGTAAAAATTTGCATGAAAAAAAAAGTACCCTTAATTATTGAAATTGTATTTTTTTTTCAATTCCTTGGACGAAAAGAAAAATTTTGAGACCCGGCCCGACTTGGGCCGACGTTTCGTTCGAAAGTTATAGATTTTTTTGTCATAAAAAACCGGTAAATATACGTATTTTATTAGTAAAAAATTGCATGAAGAAAACGCACCCTTAATTATTGAAATATATTTTTTTTCAAATTCCTTGAACGAAAACAAAAATTTTGAGACTCGGCCGGACTTGGGCCGACGCTTCGTTCGAAAGTTATAGCTTTTTTTCTTAACAACCGGGTAAACATTTACGGGTTTTTTGTGACAAAAAAATCTATAACTCCCGAACGAAGCGTCGGCCCAAAAAGTTCAAGGTGGCTAAATTTTCGTTTTTGTTCAAGGAATTAAAAAAAAAATACATTTCAAAAATTAAAAGTGCGTTTTATTATTTACTTCATTTTTAATTTTGAATAGTTTATAACTTATTGTTGAATTTGTGCAACATAATCGTAAATGTTTTCGTTGTATAGAGCGTTCAAAAACGAAAAAAAAAGACCCGTGGTTTTTCGAGTTATCACTAACCGTTGCTGAGATATATCGATCTGAATGATCGAATGTGGTCAATACTTCAAAAACTTCATTTGACCGTATTTCAAAAGTGAGGGCTCAAAATAAAAAACGCCGAAATACGTGTCTCTTTATTTTCAACACATATTAATAGAAAAAATTGGGGGGCAAAAATTTTGACCCAACTATCTGAAGTTGCCGAAATTCCCAGGAATGCCCCATATATATACCATTTAATCAAGTTTGTACGGATGTGTTAATGTTTTTACACCGACTCCCCTGAGGGTTACGAGTACCTCAACTTACAGTTCTCTTTCCATATTTGCTATCTTGCCTAGGTTTGGGGCTGTCTTCTATAGTACCGGTGCTACTTTAGTCCTCGTTTAGTTTAGTTTAGTTTAGTCCTCGGTTAATCGACGGGTGAATTCCACCCAGTGTGACGGTGAACGATTTCTCTGTTGAGGATTTATTCGGTTTTGTCCCCAAACCACAGATATAACTCATTTACATTGTATTCTTACGTACGATCGAGTCAAATAGTTAATGCATACAACTTATTTACATTGTATTCTCATATATGCGATTGAATCAATCTATTCGATTTAATCATTCCGAGTGTCATGCATAACTCAATGACTGACGTGGATTTGTTGTAAGTTGTGAACCACAAGCCGAGAGCGCGCGCGTGCGGGCGATCGCTCGTAGTTAGTTATAATATCCGAAGGATGTAATGTCATACCGAGCTGATTACGACACCCGCGAGTTTTATCGCTGCAAAATTGTTTGATCTAATTGTTTCATTCTCGAGTGACCAACGGCTGTGACCAACGTTGACACACACTCACACACGAACTCGTTGCAGCTACAACCATGAATCATCGCTCGTATCGCGATAACGAGAGCCTCGCGAGATCGTTTTTTTTTATTATGAGTTTTTTTTATTTAACAAATCATCGGTCGTGCTTGAGCGCCTTAATCATCGTTTGTTATAGCTACAGTCATCGACAGCTGGAGAATCGAATTGGAACAGCAACACCGTCAATCGTTTTAGCTTCAACAATGGCCGTTCGGAATGGTTTTCAATTCAATTGAGGCTGATGAGTAAAATTATTCGACGAAAATTGATGAATGTTCAAATCGATCGGTAATTAGATAAATTTGCGGAATTGAGCGATAGCGTTAGAATACTTCCTTTGACTTTCTCATCGCATGAGAATTTATTTGAGGCGAGAGAATATCGCAAGAGCAAAGAATTGCGATTCCCAGATTTCGCCAATAATTAATGGCTCAAATTTTTAAGATACTCAAAGAAGGAACCTCAGTTTTAATACTTCAATGACCAGCACCGAATTATGAAAAAAAATGTTTCATCACAATTTCTCGGATAAAAAAAATGTTATCCCAATCCTCAGATTCCTCAGCTCGTTGTGCAAAATACGAACCAATCGATTAATCATCGACCTACTCATTTCATAATCCATCCACTCATTTACCGAAAAAAATACCATAAGAAAGCAATAAAGTCCCGGCGAGGGTAGAAAAAAAAAATCGGCCAGAACCAAACAAAACAAAATTGTCGAAACGATTCAGCGACGCGTCGGAAGAGTGACCAATCAACGGTGATGAATTTAGTGTGTCGGGTGAAAAAAGTACACGGGAAGATTGGTTCGTAAATAACCGACGAAGCTCGCGATGAACGCAAACGGCGGTGCAGCCGCATCGATTACTTCGTCAATTCGGTCGGCGTAAGCGCAAACCGCAACTCGACGAACGTCCTTTTATGTCTTCCTCATTGGTTCGTGTATCTATGTAACAGTAGATTTAGACGGTGAGTGGACCAGTGGGACATGGAATCGCGAAAGGAATGAAAAATCGACGACCGTGCCATCGCCCGAAGCGCGAATCGAGAGGAACTTGACACTTGACCGAGACTTTGGTTCGCGAGACGCAATTCCGCGTCCATTGGTTAGCTCAGAATAGACGAGCGTAACCAAGCGTCACCAATCGCAAGTGCAACGATACCGTTTCGACATCGAAAAACGATTCTTCGACCGAATAAAGACAAACGAAAAAATATAATTAGAAAAAAAAAGTAACCATCCAAAGTCGGTAGTGACTCAGAGTCTAGTTGCGCAAATTCATTTGATCCTTTGTTCTAATGGAAGGAAAATTACTTTGCCAAAATTAATTCTCACAAGCGTTGCGAATTTTATTTTAAAGCGAGAAATTTTATTTTTCAATTTTTGTAATTGAATCGAGATTCTTGATATTTTTTGTGTTTCGTAAAAACCACTTGATTTGCTCGACGAGCGAGTGCAGAGTAGAAGGAACAAAGAAGGTGCAATTATGGATCGATTGAATGATAAAATTTGATTTTTTAAAAATATTTTACAATATATTTTTATAATATTAATGATCGGTGTCTGAAACGAAATTATTGTTTCCATTAAAAAACACAAGATCGAACATTGAAAAACAAATCGTAGTCGCGGTAGATCGTCAAATCGAATGATCTTTTCCTTAAATCGGACGACGATAAAACGGTTAAATACTGCGTTTCAATAAATTGGAGTGCGACAAGCAGTGTGGAGAGTTTTCCACGAGTCGCATCATCTATTCGGAATAAATTGCGACGTTAATCGGCACGTGTGCGTCCTCGGCACGTAGCTAGATAGAATTCTTTATATTTCCTAGCTATAACATAGTTACCGTGCGGCAGCGACAGGGATGAGGAGGAAGAGGGGAAGGGGGTGCGAGCAATATGAGTCGCGCAGTTGCCCACGAGTCCAAGAGCCCCCGAAGAGTGCAACAAGCGCGGAATTGCAGAGTATTTCCGGTTGGAAGTACGGCCCAGTGCCAAATTACGATGCTAAACGGGACACGGTGAGATGAACCTCCCTTGCCGGTGTCTCCATCTGGATCCGGCGCTATTAGCGCGTACGCGGCGCGTGTACGCCAATACACGTACGATTGCGGAGGTGCTACCGCTCGTTAGACCTAATTGCGTAACGACTAACGTAAACATCGAGAGCGCGGAAATTTTCGACTCCTACTGCTGTATTCGTCAACCGGTTATATTTATTCGTCGGACGATTGGTCGCAAACGAAAATACGTAACGAACGGTTTAGTGCAAGAAAGAGAAAGAGAAAAAGAGAGAACGAGAGAAGAAGAGAGAGAGAAACTATGTTTATGCATGAATATAGATCGATATATATTCGAATGCTTATTCTGTGCATTTTTATTTGTCCACCATGCAGTGCGGTCCAGTAAATTAGAAATGGATAAATATTCACGTAATTTTTTATTAAAGGAGTTGCATATGAATATATGTATATATTATATATACACATAACCAAAAATTAAAATGCATTGAATGTTAATTTTATCCATTTTTATTTTCCCACTATTATAGACAGCAATCCGGTAAGTTATTTCAGAGTGAATAAATATTTAACGTAATTTCGGATGGAAAAAAGTTGCATAGATAGACGTGAATAAAAATCATCAATGTTGAATTTAGTTTCCACATGCAATATTTTTCATCCGAAATCCCGAGAAATATTGATTCGCATTGAAATAACTCTCCGAACCGCACTCCATAATGAACAGATAAAAATGCATAAAATAAGCATTCCAAGTATTTTAATTTTTGTTTATAAGTGATGTCTAGACTCGACCGCATCTTCGGTCGCGAGTCGGTGAATGAAATTAAAAATACGGAGAATACAACGTCGTCGTCAAACGAAATGCAATAACAATTTTAAAACGGAATTGCGGAGGTCGGTGCATCGACAAAGTGACAACGATGTGAAATAAGCAATGAGTGACGATTGGGAATAAACGAATGTGCGTGTACCAGGACTGTATAATTATACACACCGCAATTATACGGTGATTTAGAAGCACGAACAATCTTTACCTGTTCACCCTGGGGCAGCCAGGGTCGTCACCGTCGAATGACGAATGCACACCTGCATGTGTGCACGAGTCCACTGATGCAAGTTACGCGTTACATCTCGAAGAGTCCTTGCCGTGGACAGTTCGCGCACGCGTTTGTGATAATAGATTGTTTAATTTTTTTTAATTTTTTTTCAGTTACATTAATTTATTTCATCACGATCACGTACCAGCGAGAGATCAAAGCGATCAAAGTCAAAATGAATAATGTAATTTTTATATTCTAACTGTAATAATTGTGTTTATCGATATTTTTTTATTTGTGGATAAATAAATGGAAGAGAGTGTAGGCTCTGACTAATGTTTTTTTTTCTCCGTAATCGACGACGTACCAACGACTGCGTCGTATCAATCGACGAGCTATAGGTGATTCTAGCCGAGACTTACAGAAAACCTTGAAATCATTTTCTTGACGTCTCGTACCGACCTCAGGCTTTTTAATTCCGGTTTAATCCGACGGATTCCTCATTCTCGTTGCTCATACGGTTTTGTAAGCCATTTTGCCCCTCGCTCGTTCTATGCTTCTGAACTAGGTATGAATCTACGTAGTCAGACGAAAATATGCAATGTCGGCCGGCAAACGCCACTTCTCTTCGGGTCCCCGGTCTTTTTCTTTCTCGCACCCTCTCTCTCTTTCTCTCTCCTTCTCTCTCTTCGACGGATTCAATTGCATAACGTTCACCAATGATTATAAAAGAGCCGGTTGCGTTGCATGCGAGCTCGCTCGGTCGGATCAGGGCCAACTACGATATTACGTAGTAAATAAATATGCTATAGGATAATTGGGGTTGGCCGCACACGAAGACGTGTGGGAGCTGCTTGGAAACATATTTGTTTGTAGCTACTTACGAAGGACGGGTCCATGACATAGAATATTTTATTATTTATTATTTATTATTTTTTTGTTTATATTTATTATTATTTATTATTATTATTTGTTTATTTATATTTATTATTAATTATTTATTATTCGTCGTTTCTATAATGTGTAAATTTCCGACGTTTAATGAATTACAATTCATATTCAGGGCAACTATTGATTATCGCATGCATTATTCGCAGAGCAACTATTTATAAGATCGATGTTGTGTGATCATGTTAAAAAAACGTGGTTGAATATTTTTTTCCATTATTAAAAAAAAAAAAATCACCAGTTTATCGTAGGGTTTTCTTAAAACGATATTTTACGTGATCTTAATAAAGTTATGCAATAGAGGAGACGAATGTATCGCGGCTATAACTTTTTTACCAGCCTCGGCACAGCAGACATCGATCTAACTTTGATGCTGAGCACCGAAAACCTGATACACTCGCTCTTGGCTTTTTTTCGGGTTGGCTGGAAAATTTCCCAGCTTGCGTAATATCGCTATTGAATCTGCGTCTCGGAGATTCTCCCTCAGTTAAATTCCAGTAGTGATATAATTGCCGTGGCTCTGTCGTACGACGAATGGACTGCTCGGGCTTTACTAAACAAGAATTCTTTTTTCATTATTTTCCTTCTTTTTTTTTTTAATTTTAAGCGGCATCGTTGCAACAACAGTTGAGATAACGACACAGTAATAACAAGTTGAATAGCCGGGAATCTCTTATTCTCCGGGGTATTACATGCGATTTCACAAAAGTGCACGGTCGATAACTGCCAACGCGACGGGATGCTCGAGCTGAATGTTCACTGCGGATTAAGACCCGGTTATCTTGTTTGTACGTGTAATATTACAGATATATGCGCTGTACGGGGCCCACCATGAAATTTTTGATCGAGATCTGACATTTATTTCTTCGATGTGCTCCGTACATTTTTTTACACCAATTTACTACCCGATACTCGTTTTTTCGACCCATATGGGAAGGCTTTGTATTCAATTACTTTTTTATTTTAATTGAAAAATTGCATTACACGTTCTTATATCCGAATTTCTCGAATTGAACTTTCACGATAATTAAAGCTTCGTCTTTACTCATCGAGGCTGAGAAATATATTCTCATTTTTTATAATAATAATAATAATAATAATATTATTAAAAAGTTTATAACAATCACATTTTATAAATGAAAAAAAATTGTCCACTTTTCGAAAAATATATATTTTGGATAACAAAATGCTGATTACAATTTTTCAGAAATGTATCCGCTTTTTCATGAATACTAACATGCGAAAAAATGGAGAATAATTTCGGAGACACGATCGTGGAGTCTTGATTAAATTTTTATCGATCGTTCCATATGCGGACGTCATACGTATAATAATACCGGAGAAGTACCGGTTCTCCTCGACGCACTATCATAGATCCGTACTCCAGCATTACAGAAAACAGTTGAGACCTTGTTTCATTCAAGTGCACATACGTTCTTGTAACAAAAAGTAGAATGTATAACCGCGATAGTAAAGTCTATCATCTGTAGGGGTAGGTCGCGTCATTCAGCGATTAAATGCTCTTCACAGTAACTCAGACGTTCGATAAATACACGTCTACTGCGCTATCAAGAGATGCGTTGACATCTCGATGCCAATAAATATGACAAATAATACGAGAAAAAAATACAAATGCCGATCTCAAACCAGACGCAATTACTAATATTACACTTCGCGATTTCCTCACTAAAAATTTATTTCTGCGCTGCTACTAATACTTTTATATATTTTCTGTGAGACGCCATAAAGAAGAATTCTTGGGACCGATTGATACGCAATTGGTAAAGCCGAACCAATAAAGGTGTCAATAAATTAATGTAGCACTCGTATGCGTCGTACGATTAATTTGAAAAAAAAAAAAAAAACGAATGTTATCAAAATTTCATTGCAACCGATGCAACCGAGAAGTGGAATTTCTTGCAGTCTCGTGAGAGTCTCTGTATATCGAAACTGCATTATTATTGCAACGTTACATTCTTCCTTTTCTACTATTAAATTTCTCAACCAAAGAAAAATGGTTGTCTTGATTTAATTTCGATTTCATTTCAGCCCAATGCAAATCCAACGAAAACGCAGAAATCGATAATATACACGATGGAGAATAGCGAAATTTATTATCATTCAGCTTTTCTCGGAATTATATTCACCATCATTCACCATAATTAAGGGGATGAGGCTACGGTAAAATCAGTTCACGGTAGATATTATTAATTTTTCTCACTTCTGTGCCACTTGAATTGTATAATTTGATTCGAAAAATTAATTGTAAAGTCATAAATGTGCCGTTTCGACACTCGTCGCCGATACACACATACACACGAACACACACGACTTACACGATAGGTTATCTCGGGCGATTGCCAGAACACCGGGAGATCGAAAAGCCGCCCGAGTGCAGTGTCGTTGACACCCACGTATGTACAAATAATACTACAAGCGGATGGCCGTGACATTTCGCTGATTAGATGTGCGCTCTCGATGCACGCACACCTATCTTTTTTATTTCAATTCACGACGTTTCGAAGCGTGCGAGCGCATTTTTTCTTCGATTAATTTAATTCCTTTTGTGCAACATATTTTATCTTTCTCCATTTTCCATCTCCCTCTGCCTCCCTCGCTCTCTCTCTCTTTCCTTCTCTCTCTCTCTCTTACTGTTTTCTTCTAATTTCTCCATCGGTGAATGATACTGCGTTCGCAGAGGTAACAACAAAGTTGAATTATTTTTTATCCCAAGAAATGACAAAGAAGTAAAAAAAAAATACGATGCTGATGTGTATCTCCGTATCTCATCATACATTGTACCATATTGAACAACGCGCACGCGGCTCTGATGATGCGGTTAAGCCGACCAGGGGGCAACGAACGATATTACATTGGGTGACTGTGCGAAGTACACTCGTTGCATTATGTGCGCTCAATGTGTGCTCGCATTATCCGCTATCATGCGCTATAAAAAAAAGGAAGTAACGCGCGAGACTCTTACTGCTAACGTTTTTCTCCAACACCGAAATAGCAATCTCTGCGTGTACACCGTCGCCAGCACACCCTTATTTTCATGGGGGTTTCCAAGAATAAATAGATTGTTTACAAAAATACATGCAAACAGCAATATAAAAAAATATTCATATGTAATGAAATATATCTTTTCATGTATAACGGGTGGTTGAATTATCATTTTAACTGCAATCATTTTAGCACCCACTATATAGGGAGGGACGTCCCAAATCGCATTATTTTCGATAGAAAATCGATTTTTTCACGAAAAATAATAGAAAATTATTTTTAAAAATCGATTGTCTATCGAAAATAATCGAAATAGAGATTTTCTCGCAGCATAGATTTGATTTATCTTCTTTCTCGGTGGGAAACTATCATCACATATTGAAATTTCGGGAAAAAATCGTTATTTTTCAAAATTGAAACGAAAATACATTCATACATTAGGAACATGATGCCCGCCCCAATTTTATCCCAAAAATGCCTCAACTATACTAAAGTATCTAGCCAAAAAATTCCATCCAATTTACAACCTTCGAAATATCACAATACAAAAAAAATCATCGACCACATCGTCAGGATCTACTATTGCACCCACACACATAACAAACTATTAATCGAAACTGAAGCCATTAAGCTAAAACACGATTAAATAATAAAAATTAAAATCATAATTTTCCAACTCGTGAATTTCTCGAGCGATAAATATAATCGCCGCGAAAATGATAACGAAACTTTGCGATAACCGCCGAGATCCAACGCGAAACATTGCGCATCGAAATTGCATTGGTAGGTGATGTCGGTGGTGGTGGTGGTGTTGGTGGTGTTGGTCGAGAGCCGGTAGGTAGGGCCTTGGGTTGCCTGTCCTTGACTCAGCACAGTTACCCCGGCTCGCGTTCGCCGTGTGACGTCATTCTGCATAACTCGCCTAATTGCATCGTCGCTGCTGCTGGCGCTGCTGCTGGCGCTGCTGCTGCCGCTGCCGCTGCCGCTGCTGCTGCTGCTGCGGCTGCATCGCCGTCGTCGCCGCTGCCGACGTCCTCTTCCCCTTCTCGTTTGCCCATCGCTGTTCCACCGATCCTCTTGCTCCCTCAACGTTTTCCCTCGCGTCTCTTTGTTCGTCTCCTCCTCTTCTCCTCACCGACTCAAGCTTCTGTTTATCCTCGCAGTTTGCTCCCTCCACCGCCGTCTCTGGCTTTTGCTTCTCCCTCGTCGTTTTCTTCACTTCTCAACTCCTGATCACGGCCATCACCTTGTGGTTCGCCTTCTCCATGCTGGTTCGCCTTCTGGCCCGTTCCCTGGTTACTTATTTCCTCACCTCCCGAACCGCGTTTTTCGCATCTTCGCGTTATAACCCACAAGGTACAGTCATTGGCCGCAGAAGAGAACACAACCCACAGTCGCGTACGCGTCCATCCTTGCATCACCGCAGAACTTGAAGAGTACAGAGGCTACATGATCGCTTTATGAAGAAAGAAAGCCTGTTTTTCGTCGGCCTGACCTCCCGTTACGCCTAGAACCACTCGCACCCTTGTTTTATTCAACTTTTCTTTGTTTCGAATGTTCACCCTTGAAGTCCAGTAGCACTTTTAATATCGATCATTTTTTTTTCTTCTTCTTCTTTACTTTCGTTTCAGCACTCAACTATTTCGACCTCCGACGCGTCTTCGTCATTGTTGTCACCCTCAACTACCCTTCCAACACGACTATCGCGTGTGCCGGTAACGAGGAGACTCGACCTCACTCACTCTTCACTATTTCTTCCTTGGATCTACCAACTTTTTTCTCGTACTCGTCTTCAATCGTACAACAACGTCTTTTTCACATCGGTCTTTCTTTACATACCTCTCTCCACTCCATTCCGTCTCGCCGACACTCGAACTCCCGATGATGTCATAATTAGATTCGCTCCGCGCTTTATCGCACGCTATTCGTTCCCTATTTTTTGTTGTCGTCGTTCTTTCTAATCGCTCGGTTCCTCCAATCCCATCGTCATATATCCATCGGAACGCAGCGAAATAAATGCATTGACGTCACGAGCAAAAAAAAAAAACGAACAAACAAAATCTCGTCTATCCTGTTGATAGCCATAAAAGTTTGTCATCGCGTAAACGTTCATAAAGAAATTCGATTCTGACATTTTTATCGGACTTCTTCTTTGTCCTCCCGGAACTCGATATTCCAAGCGGTGCGATATTTATTTTAACGTCTCAAGACCGCACGGTAGATACGCAACGACGACGGCTGCGACGACGAAGGACAACGAGAATAATAAATGGTCATCGGTGATGGCATTTTTCCGGTGCTATCGGGAAAAATCCATCGAGCTTGGACGCTTGCGGACGCGACGACCCTGGATACCGACCGCACCTTCAACCCGAGGAGTTCGAGAGATATACCGTGCAATAAAATAAATAAAGAACGAGATAAACAAATTTAAAAAAAAATAAATGAAAACGAAGAAAGAAGAAGAAAAAAATTACAAGAAATAAAGACTCGACCCTGGGGATATCGTTTCAACGCGATTGCAACGAGTATTATATAGCCCTGCAACGACGCTCGGGGCCAGAAGTAACGCACGCAGCGTCAGGCGCCTCCGCCAAGAGTCATCGACTCGGTTTTGGCTTGGCCTTCGACTATTAGCGCGACGACGGAACGCGTCTGTCTACTTGCACTCTGCACTCCCCAACCGCGATGAGAATCGAATGCCCGACGCGTTTTCTTATGCATCGTCCTGACGAGTTAAGTTCAATGGATCTCACAACCGGCGCTAATCTTGCGTCACGATTGACAATCGGCGGGATTTATTAATACCACGCTGGGGAATCCGTTGACGTGCCAATTCGATTATAAATGCGAGAGTTCGGTGTTGGATCGACGTCTCGTTAAAATTGTTAGCGAAATTCGTTCGATGACGAAACCGAACGATCGGGACTGTGTGCCAGCCAGACACGGTTGGTTCGCGAAACGTCCGCTGGGCGTCGCACGGCCCGATCGTTTCTCGCGAATGAAACGTTGGCGCCAACAGCGCAATACGACGACGATTCGGCTTTGTGGGAGATCGAACGATCGTCGGGATCCTTTGCAAATGGATAATCATCGATTACAAAAGTTTGTGACTGATCAATTGAGATTGCGAATTGGTTGACGGAGGTCAAAAAGTGAGACGCCGATGTTAAACGTCGGCGAGGTTTCGAAGGCGGGCGGTGGTAACGCGGAGCGCCCTTGGTAGCCGAAGGGTCGTCGTCATCGACGAGACGGGCTATCGTGAAAGAGGAGGCCTTGTTTTCGCGGCGATACTCGAGACTCTCGAGAGAGGCTCGACCATCATCGGCATTTAGCGAGGCATAAGCGAACAGTCCGAAGGAAGGACTATGCAAGCCGTGGAACCATGTGTGGACGAACGGAGAAACCGCGGGTAGCCCCGCAACCGGTGAGACGGAGACATTCGATAGATGACCTTGGCGGGCGCAATCCTTTAAGAGAGTCGCATGGTCAACGTTCCGGGGACCTTCGATGGAGCGCATCGGGCGTCGTCGTCGTCTCGTAGTCACGGACGGGACGGCCAAACTCTCTACGGGCGCTTACAGACGCAGCAGCAGCAGCAAAAGTAGCAGCAGCAGCGACGTCCGCCCGAGGATAGATACACAACGAGCCCCAGTCCTCGCGCCGGTCCCAGACGCTCCCAATAAAGCTCGCTGGGCGCTCACCTTCTCGCATCTGCCTGCACACTTGCAAACAACGTCTTCAAACGCTTGCCCACACACTTGCCAAACGTTCAACAGAATTCTTCGATATTCTTCGCTGCAAGCCTTAAGGATGTTCAACCAGACGGATTCTCGGATAAGATCGTTGGGATTTTTTTGTAGGACGGTTGGAATTCGTTTGTTTGTTTGTTTTTGTTTTTCGTTACGAGAGACCATGGGAGGAATGAATATGTGGCGAGATGAAATTTTTGGAAGCCGACGAGTCTATGAAATAACAAGGCGTGTATGAAATATTTTTCTGTGGGATTGTTTTGATTGATTGTTGAGATTGTGGATGAAGAGATTGTTATTTTTGATGACTTTGATTACGTCGCGGGGCGGAAATAGGGTTATGGGATTTAAAATACTCAGCTACGAGTATTTTGCGTGTTTATCCTCTTGTAAGTGAGTCAGTCTTCATCGAATCCCTATTTGTAAGGTTTGTAAGCTAATTCGGTATTGCGAAAGAACAAATAAACGATTCATTTTGTCGATGCGTTTAAACATATACGAAATAAATTTTCCTCGCATGACAACCATTTTTGAGAAAAATTCCGTCGAGGAAAAGGAAGTGCTTCCGGAGCGTGGGTTAAATAAATAACCTCGACGGGGAAAAAAATAATCGACGAGGAAAGTATGCGAGCTTACATCGACGAATTCCAAACATTCGAAATTTCGAGCTTTGTAAATACGACCGAAAGAAACGCCGAAAATGCATCGCAGTTGCATATCACGTTCACGTCGTACACACATCCGGGGGTGATGCACGTCAGTCGATGCACCACCCGTGTTTCAATGACCCAAATGTTATACATCGAATTGCATTTACGATCTTACGAACTATACGTACGATGCAGTCGATGCGACATTTGCGTTAAATGCGATAGCTGTTGTTTACGCGTGTCGCTGTTGCATTTGCTGACACAAATCCCTCAATTATTTTGTCCAACAATAAGAATAAAAATATAATTGAAAAAATTAAGATTAAAATAAAATCAGTTTCATAAATCTATGAACTCTGAATTGTTGAGAATATTCGCAGAAATATGAAATTATAACAATAATGTCATTCCTGGACAGTTGAGAATGATTGCGAAAATGTAAGAAGTATAAAATGCTGATAATTGAAGGAATAAAGAAAATGAATAAATGATAATAAATCGATTGAGGATTCTTGTAATTGTTTTTTGTCCCTTAGATCGTTGATTTTGGCCCACAAACACGCCGCTATATACAACGCTGATGCGATCGTAGAGGGATACCGATTTTTTTTTATTGATATCGCGATTGAAATGTGATTCGGCTAACCCGCACGTTTCTTGGAATCGCGACAGCTCGACGACGGTATATCTCACCGAAAAATTTAAGAAAGAAAGATGAGGAAGAGGAGCTGAAGAAGAAGAAGGAAACGGGGGGAACCGGATGGCGCGTGTATTTTCGGGATTTTTAGTACCGCCTAAAAATGCATCGACGATCGCACAACAAGCGCGCTCGAGAGTTCGTTGGATTTTCGACTTTGCCGCTCGTGCTTAGAAGATAAAGTGCGAGAGGAAGACGCAGAGTGTGCGGAAGCGAGAGAGAGAGGAGGAGGGAGGAAAGGATGAGCGAAAAGAAGATAGAATGTGGCGCGCGACGAGCGAGTTCGGTTCAACGAGGGTCATTCCTGAGTCATGCACCGGACGCCTGCGCTGCTGTTGCTGCTGGGGCCAACGCGCCTCTCGGAGCCGCCCTGCAAGCGATTCCAGAAATTTCCGATGACGAATTTCGCTTTGATACCGTGACAAAGATCCGGACGCGTAATGTACGGTCTTTGCGGGACTGAGAAGAAAGAAAAACGGTCATCGACAGGACCTTATGATCTCCTGTGGTGCAAGCCTTTTGGAGAATGATTGCGATTTATTGACGTACTTTTTAAATTAATTTTTTTTAGCTGGACAGTACCGATGTGTGTCATGAAATAGGGTTTTGATGGAACAGAAAGCTTTTTTCTGCAATTTGCAAGTGATTTGTATACAAATTTGTATGGAGATTTGTGGAATTATATATTTTCGTTTTTGATTAATATTTTGTTGGCCTCTATCCCTTTTTTACAGCCATCTTCGGCGTAATCACTATATTCTTGTCTCTCAACAAATAATTTACTGAAAAATTTGAAAAAAAAAAAAAAAAAAATCGTCTGCATAATATCAGATTAGTGACATTTTTTTTGGAAACTGTGATCAAACCAATTCTCGAAAAAGTCTAAAAATGTATTTCTATATGGCTATGTAACCAACGAAAATAAAAAAAATTAAATACAAAAACACGACCCCGTCGATTTCACCTGGAATGCCCCGTATACGTATAATTAAAAGAATTCCACAAAACGTATAAGTCCTATACCCAAATTCAATTTTTTCAAAAGTCATTCATTGATAATTACGATTAATCAATTATTATTTTATTCTCAATCGTGTTTCAATCAAATCAAATGTTTAAAATATAAATGTGGGGATTGTTTTTCGTGGCCACATAGTCAACGCAGGCCTTCGTGTCTGGCATCAGTTTCGTCCAAAGCAATTTGTCCATGTAGGTGTCAACATATTGCATGGTCAGTGTCACCGAGCCTATGACTTCGATCCCGTCGCAATGTGACTCGCACACCGCGCTAGCTACTATTCGTACGTTGCAACTGCAACACGACACGGTTGCGGGACATTGGAACGTACCGGAAACGTGCACTTACGCAAGTGATGCGCACGCTGTAGGCAGCGCGGGGCAATGTGCAGCGGCTAATAGCCGGAGGAGGGTCGAGACCGAGACCGGAGAGTAACACCGGGAGAGTCTTGTCCGAACCGTATATACGGGGAAAGCAAGTGCGCATCGCACATTTACTATCTGCGTAATTTTTTTTTTTTCAAATTTCCATCGTCACAAGATTTTCCATTTATTTCTGTGCGATCAATGACTTCCTGCTTTTCCATTTTCCTATCTCAAATTCGTAAAATTTTTCAATCCCAACTAATACTTTTGCAAAAATCAAATCTACTTTCGACGACAAAAAAAAAACGCCATATCTTTTTTTTTTCTCGGCGTATGTTTTATTTACTTTCCTAAACCGTGATTCGAACAAATGGCGAAGAATGATATAATTAACCACGGAGCCTCGACGGGTTCTTGAAATCCGGCATCCGGCTCGTGTCAACGACTGTTACATCCACCTCGGTGATAAACAAGTGACACAAATACGATAACGAGAGGCTCGATGATACGACCGGTGAGGAAAATAACAAGAAAAAAAAACGGACTAATTTAAGAGTCGCGGGGGTGAGAGATATAGCCGATAGTGGGGTTAGCGACGAGACCGCGACTCTTGTGAGAGTTCGAGCCGAGTCAAGGGGGGGGGGGGGGAGGGAAGGGGCGGCTGTGCGGCCGTTGCGGCTGGAGGGGCGAGAAGAGAGGCCGTCGGTTGGCGGCGGTGGCGGCAGCGGCCGCCGCCGTTCTGCCTTGAACCTCGCGCGGTGCATTGCCCGTCGCTCAAGGGCGTCCGCAGTTTTCTCCCCGCACCGCTGGCCGTTGCGCTCGGCTATGCTTCGTACAGTCTATCCTCTCTATCGTCGTCTCGCTTTCGCACCGACTGGCCATCCCCTCCCCACGTACCCTCAGCCGTGCTAGTCGTCGGTTGCAAGCCGCGGCGGCGGCTTAGCGCGATCGCGAACGAGCGCCTCATCGCATCTTTCTCCCCCTTGCCGCCCTTCTCGTGTGCACAACCGCCCCCTCGCGATCTGCACTACTCCGCGCGCATCGCTTCGCACACGTTCGCGGATCCAACTCGAACCTAACCGACGCCGCCAAACGCTACATACACGCACGCACGCACAAACACGCATAATACGCACACTCGCGCTATATTCGGGGGCGCTACACTCTCGCTCTGGTTTATCTTTGTCGTTTGCGCTTCGTTCAACCGCAATTCGTCTCTCTTTTTCTCTTTTCTCTCTCGATTTCTTGCTCGGTCGAATTTCTCTTTCTCTCGGTTGGCTCGTGTTCTCTCGTTGCGATTTTATTCTCTTTCTCTGTTGGGACGTTTTGGTCTTTTTCTCGCTCTCTAGTTGTTTCTAAGTCCGTGGAGCCAAGCGCAGCGACCGAAGGCGTTCGAGATCCACGACCCCGGCTTCTTCGACGTTCCCCGAAAATTCGGACGGTCTGGGGTCGCTGCGCCGCAACACGGACTCGAGGATTATTTATTGACTGTCGATAAGTACATGGTTTACGGCACACTCTTTTGGCGAATTTATAATGGCAATGATGCGATGGGAATGATATTTTTGTTGCTGTAATTCGCGTTTCGATGATTCGACAATTGTTATTTCTTTGACGATTAATTTTTATTGTTATTATTGCGACGAGAATGTAACTTATTTGATAAAACGATAGAATTAGTTTATCAAAATATGCACATTTGGAACACTGATGGTTGGGTGAGATCTGCGTAAATGATACCATTGTCAGGTTCGAATAGGTAGCCCTTTTAATTTTAAAAAGCATTGTATTCTTTTATTTCTCGGCAAAAAAAGGTGCAACGTTTTACAACCAAAAAAAAAAATATTCTCACTCCAAACCGTTGCTCATGTAAGGTCTCCCTAATAAGGGTGTGTATTAAAGTGGCAAGAAGGTTGAAATAAGTTTCCAGACTCCATTATCGATACTCCCCTTTTTTCAAAGTAGTTTCGTTGCAGCCGGAATTGGTTTACCCGAAGTTGCGTGATACTCTATTCAAAAACTTGCAAAATTAGATTCTCGCTCGGTTCACAAACTTGGTTTTTCAAACTATCAGATTCTCCAATGTTTATTCATTCATTTTCTTGTAAATTAATTCTCAGACGCAGAGATAATGCGCAGACTTTCATAAATTCAACACCATTAAACGGTTACAAAAAAAAGCGAAACATTTAAACTCCATGAAAATCACACTCGTATATTTCAAAATAATATTGCAAAAACGGTCCAGTCGCGCGATTAGCAATAAAAAATAAATGAAATAGGATAATGGAAGAACGAAAAAAAAAAAAAAAACGAAAAATGTTCGAACCAGGTACTAAATCAGTTGAATCGCTCGATCCGCAACGCCATCAGCGAGTCTCAAGTATATAAAGAAAATTCCTTTCGGGATAGATAATGTTGCAGCTATTGCCGGTGCACTCTCGCCTTCGACCGGTTCCCCCCGTTTATCGCACACACACACACACGGGCACACACACACACAGTACTATATATATATATATATATATACATACATATAACCACCACCCTAACGTCCAATGACGTGAGAAGCAAACTTTTAATTATTTTTCAACCTCCCGCCCAAGTTCGCGGTTGCGCGTGCGCCCGCGCGAACCACAATAACAGAACCAAGGACACGCGTTCCTTCGGGAACAAGACCGAGGATATACGTGTAAGTCCACAATGGACGCGCGCGCCCGCAACTATACCGACCATTCCGGATGCAACGAGGCTCTCTCGGCCCTTGTTACTCCCGCGATCCCGCGTCGTCGCCGCACCTTTTCTCGATAACCTTGGCGTTTCGCTGCTCGGGCGACAACCGAGACAACGTGCTCTCCGTGAATAAAGAAACCCCGGGGTAATGCGAGTCACCCTCGTTACGAGATATCTGGGATGTGTATTGAGAACGTTATGACTGCGTAATGAAACGATGGCAACTATTGAACATAGGCTTGGAAGTAGCTTGTTTTAGACGGGCATTTTAATTTTTATTATTATTATCAATATTATCGAAATCTTTTGGACGAAGATGATTTGATGGATTCGATATTGCGAGTCGACCTTCCCAGTAGAAACGATTGACAAAAACGCTGTAACTCGACAGTCAGCCATTTATGAGGCAATCAAGGTTGACGCAGCTGCATAATCATCACTGCGAACCCATAGTGTCTAACCCAAGCTATTCTAACCTAACTGCGCAACAAGATTCGTAATTTTCTCCGAACGTCATAGATTCTCGCGAAAGTGAGACAGCTCAGACGTTTCTTGCCACAATTCTGCAGAGTTCGAAATGCATTCAATCCGGTTGGGTCGAGGCGTTCGGTAGAAATTTCGAAACGCGTTTTCGAGGTGGCCGAAACGTGTGAACCACGATCCCTATCGTTCGCTTCGATGCCCGCCCGTAGTTCGAGTGGCATACAAAAATGGCTGATACGCAGGATATGCGATCTTACCGCTGACCGAAGTCAAAACATGATAACGCCCGCCGCCCAGGACGATCAGTATTTTTTCTAACCTCCAAATTCTCATCTAACCGGCCCGCGTTACCCCAGCATCCGCTTCGCACGGACGCGTGCTCACGCGACGAGCCGCGCAGTGGCGCAGTGTGTCGCCGCACAAAGGCTCCGGGATTCGCGTGGGCGGTTATGATACCCCGGTCGGTAAACAGAGGTATGGGGTTATTCACGTTATAATCATACGACGTGCGCAAACTTCGCGTACTTGCGCGACTCGTCTCGAGCGCTTATTGTACCACGCTGAACGCACAATCGTGTTTCTCGTATCCCCGTGCGGCACACGAGTGTACACACGGGATATCGCACACGATAATCCGTCGCGCCCAACAGTGTTGCCTGGGTATCAAGGTCGTCGGGGCTGTCGGAGAGCAGACCGGCCAGGACGGACCGGCATGAGGGAGGTCAGCAGCACAAAGAGCATTCCAGGAATCGCACGTGAGCCCAGAGGGGGTGGTTAACACGCCGTTGAGCACCGGCAGCCGTTGCGGCAGTAGTAGCGGCAGCAACGGCAACGGCCAGTGAGAAAGCCGCAGCGGTTTGTACGTGTCGTACATATGCGCTAACTGCGGATTCTCCATAGGCGGGAGTACTTAACGCCGATCCCGTCTAAACGCCGCATCCTCGCGACAATTGCGTAACCCGGGAGAAAGAGTCAACCGTTGCTTTCGATTCTGATCCCAACGGCATGGAGAATCGTGCGAAGATCCTAATTATTTTTGGTCCCAATGAAAATGAAAACTCCCTAAAGCTGATAAAACGATTGATAAAGTACAGATAAGCGTTTCATCCATGATAGTCCGAGCAATTCTGGTTGAGTAATTCTCGGATGTACGATGTACGGTTCGAAGGAGAAGAGAG
Organism: Sussaba pulchella; assembly: GCA_963971145.1. Classification (NCBI taxonomy): domain Eukaryota; kingdom Metazoa; phylum Arthropoda; class Insecta; order Hymenoptera; family Ichneumonidae; genus Sussaba; species Sussaba pulchella. The sequence continues at coordinate 5,339,214 of OZ020168.1, forward strand.
AACGGAGCCAGGGAAGGAAGACGTTGGATTCTCTCTTTTCCCATCACGTACTAACCATCCACGCAACCGTCCCATGACACAAGAACCTAGCAGTGCAACTAGTTGCATAATCGCTGCATTCTCGGGTACTCGGTAGGGCCGAGAGAGAGAGAGAGAGAGACGAAGCGTTGCGGCTGGGGCCGCGGATACAACGATCCTCGGGTGTGTGGTGGCGAGGGCCTGCGTCGAGGTCTCGAGGTGTGCGTGGATGGTTCCGTCTGTGTTTCACGGTTAGCTCGGGATCGTACGTAGACGAACGAAATGGATAAAGAGCCGCTTGGTCGTGAGCGCGTTTATCGCGATGCGCCCGCGCGCGTTTCACTGTCGGTCTCGATGGTGTTTGCCGGTGCAAGAATAGTTAGGTGCATCGGTCGAAGCGGAGGGGCAGGGGGGGGGAGAGACCGGTCTCGGACGAAGGGTAAGAGAGACGGAGAAAGACGGATTATGTAGCCTCAGGAGGAACGACACGAGCTGCAACTGAGTCGTCGGACGAATGGCGGGACGAGGAATCGGTGAGAAGTGGGGGAACGCCGGAGGTTAGTACCATTGGAGCGGTGGCCGTGTGACCTTGTGTATATGAGCACCCGAGTACGTCTGGGCCGATGCGCCGCCAAGCGTTGTGGTCTTTCGCGATTATGGCTACTGCTATCAAACCCAATCGCACAGTCGTTGTCCAGCTTGGCGACGAATCGTCACAGCTATTGGCATGATCGTGTCACTTTCTCTCGCGCAATAATTTGCCACCAGGACTGCCAATGAATGGGGTGGTGGACGATGCCACCGCCCGGCGGTCCACGGGTGCGCGGACGATGATGATGGCTGCGTCGAGAGTGAAAGACGGAGATAGACGGAGGCGAAAACACGACTGTGTGTCGGCTTTCTTCGCACATAGGCGAGATATGCTCGCATGTATGGATTTATAAATAACTCGAGTGGATTTTCATCTCTGTTTCTCATTCGGTCATTTGTTCGAGCACGCTATGTGCCGTCGGGGGATGGACGAGGAACGATGTGTTATAATACACTCGGAGACTTCGCAGGGGAATGATTACCACGCGGGAGGCCGAGGAGTCACGGAGATTTGCGTACATTACCGATGGTAACGTGGTATCGAGAGAGACGGCGGGTTATTATTGTATTCCAGGTATTTCGAAGATGGATTAGACGAGAGATTTATTCGTGGGCTTTGAGGATTAAGATATTTTTGTAGCGTTGATGGCGAAGATTGATCCGTTAGATTTTTTTTAATGCGGTCCAGAAGCAAACCTCAATGTAGAATTCTGTAGTTCTTGAAAAAATTGGACTTCTAATTTCACGAAACCGTGGAAAAATGCCGAACAATTAAACAGCTCATCTAATTTTCGCCACGATCGAGCGTAGATTAATTCCAACCCAATCGATCATGCTATTCGAAAGAAACACCAAATCGTCCTTCAAATACTTTTGTTCCCTTCCGTTCCAACACGTCGTTCACAGACAACCGACGATAAATCGTTGCGCACGATTGTACAATCAACCCTGCAGCTGCAAATTGATTACATTTGCGGCACATCGGGGTTTACACCGCAATCGATTGTTTTTCCAGCTAATCAATGATTAGCTCACCTCGCGCAAGCTGTTCAACGCGACGCGGCGTTACATCAGACGCGATGACGGAGGCTCGTTCCGTCGATGATGCGCGCAACGATTGTTTTCATTCTCGAATCGCCCCTATTGGGCCGTTTACCAAGCTACGAATGCGCGCTCGTCGGGTCGGCGGGCGCGGACGCGCTTATGCACACGGACTTACACAAAGCGAAACGCGCTATCGTCGAAAGACGTACTGAAAACCCGTGGATGATCTCATATTCGAAGAATGTGGTCCGGACGTTTGGCCTTCTCGTTCCGAAAGTGCATCGCGCTCTCGGCGACGTCGTTCTGTCTCTACCCCCCCTTCGACCCTCCCCCGACTCGACGACGATCCTTCGCACACGCCTTCACCAACATACGTGTATCGAAATTTCTTCACGCTCTCGTTTTACTCATATCTTCTTCTCCCATACGCCTTTTACACCCTGGATATTCATTTGGCCGCCCGAAGCTGTGCGATGTTGCGTTAAAAAAAAAATCGAAAAAGGAAGGAAAAAAAATCATCGAACAAATAAAATAAATTATCATTCGTCGGGAATACTTCATTGCCGATGTGGCATCGATGTAAACAAACTCGTTTATCGAAACGATAGCCTCCACCGCGTTGCTGCGTTTCTTTTTATCTGCTTCGCGGGTGAAAAATCAGCCTCGAACAAAGAACCATCGGCGAGTCAACGTTTCGCTCGGTGCGTTTTACGAAATCTTGCGAGTCGATCGTTATCGTTTTTATTGCAATAAAGTGCATTGTCTCGATCGAACATGTAACGACGAAGAAATAACGAATTCACAAAGCCATTATCGTTCTTGATAATAATTGATTACCAATCGTTGAAAAAATTCATTGTGAATAAAAAAAAATTATTTTTTTTCTATTTTAATAAAATTGTTATTCACGATGACAAACGATTCTCATCGCATTTACATCTTCAACGCATTGCTCGTTGACCCAAAATTATTTTTCGACGATCGCGACGTACGACGAAATCAAGTGACGTTGATTCTTCTCAAGGCCATTCTTGATTGACAAAGTAAAAAAAAAATATATATATATATGTACATATAAGTCTACTCGTCCGCGTCGACCTTTCGAGTTTGTCAACGCGCACATATGCATGTAGTTGCGTCAATGTCTGATGCATCCACTTTGTATAATAGACGGTGCACCGTCGGTCGAGATAAAAAATAATAAAAACAAAAATCAACGAGAAACCGATCTCTCGATGAATCGTAAATAAAAAAAATAAAAACAATGTTCATCGATCGGATTAATACCAACGAAGAATCGTTGTTTAACCTACTGCGCAGTTATAAGTACGGTATAACAATGCAGCACCTCTGCAATCTGGAGTCAGTTCCCAGGACGTGGGGGCCCGGGCGGGGGCGGTCGTATGGGCAGACGGCTCGACAAACATTGGGTCTGGCGTATCATCTCGTTCGTGTGCTCTCCGAGTGCATTCGTGTGACGTTGTTCGTGCCGGTGTCGGTGACGACGGAGCCCGTCGTCGGAGGGTAGAGGAAAGTATTTAAACGTGGTAGCGGGGTTCGCTCGCGGTCGAACACGCCCGAGCGAGCAAAAGAGAGAAAGAGAGAGAGAAAGAGAGAGAGAAAGAGAGAGAGAAAGAGAGAGAGAAAGAGAGAGAGAGAGAGAGAGAGAGAGAGAGAGAGAGAGAGAGAGAGAGAGAGAGAGAGAGAGAGAGAGAGAGAGAGAGAGAGAGAGAGAGAGAGAGAGGAAATGAAAGAGACAGAGAGAAAGAGAGAGAGGGAAAGAAAGAGACAGAGAGAAAGAGAGAGATAAAGAAAGAGAGTGAGAGAGAGAGAGAGTAAGACAGGGAGAGAAAGAGAAAGAAAAAGATTGAGAGTGAGGACGAGTGAGACGGAAAAAGCGACGAATGATGCGAGGCAGAGAGAAAGAGAGAGAGGGACGAAAAAACGAGCGAACTAGCTTACCCGCTTACGATAGAGCAAGGTGCAATGCTCGGAGGCGAGAGCCGGAGTCGCTCGATGCACAAACAGCCGAGCCGGGCGCGACTCCAAGCGTTCCACCAGCCAAGGTCACCCGGGTAATGTCCCGATGCCCCCTAAGCAGGACAAATTCAGCGGTGCGCACGTTCTTCCTTCCCTCCGCCGCGGGCCTCTCCTCGTCACCGAATCCCGGGCTCTCGCACACGCCCGAAAGCTCGTATCGCTTGCGTGCACGCTGTGTGCAACTCCGTCGAGAGTGAGAGCGACGGGTAGCGGCGGGGAGGAGAATGAAGATCGGGGCGCGAACGGAGAAAGAGCGAGGGACGGAGACGCAGACGACGACTTTATCGAATCCTTAAGCTTATGACCCGATAACGATCCTTGTAAGTGTAATTTCGTGAGCCGTCGTCGCTTGGGAAATGCAATGGGAAAAGTATTTGTGGATGGTACACTTGTTTTTGTGCATTCTATTTCAACGGCGGGTAGGATAGTTTAGCCGACATTTTTATTTTTTTGATTTTTTAGATCCATGGAGTTTTGATCGTTCGTCAATTAGACGGCGAAATTGGAGACTCCGCTTTTTCGTTATTATCGAAAAAACGAGCTTAATTCGAGGAAGCTCACAATAATTATGAATTATTTCTCCGATGTATCAATCGAAAGTAATCAAATGCGGTGTCGTATGATGCAACTGAAGAAACAACTCAGAGATTGGCAATACGTCAACCTTTGTCAGAGCTATAAAAAAAGACAGAGAGAGAGAGAGAGAGAGACGGTTTCTCTGAAGTTGACGGCCCCGCGAATGCATTGAAGCGCAACGCGCAAGGTTCGGTTAGGTGCACCGCTAATCTAAAACAATGTCTGCGATGCGCTCCGGGAGCGCGTTAGTGCAAACACCGGCGAACGAGACGATTCGTGCGAAGAAGACGTAGATAACTCGGGTGAAGATAGGTTGGGGTCGGAACGAGGTGTGGGTAAGACGAGGAAAAGCCGCTGGCGCGAGGAGTGGGAGAACGCGCGCGGAGTATCGCGAAGTTATGCAACGCCGAGCCGAGAATAACGAGAACAACTCGTGGCTTTAGCTGATGTGACTATACGCGCTAAGTGCCGCTTTCTTTGTCCGCACGGTGGCGGATGGGAAGAACGAACGGTCGGAGACGGGAACGCGATGGACGACGTCACCGCCCGATGACCCGCGACGAGACAGACGGGACACACCGATGCCCGGCCTGTTCGTGGAAATTCAGGGACATTATCGTTTAAATTGTGGACCGAACGCTAGAATGCAACCGAACGAAATAAAGCCGGTAGAATGCTGCTGAACGAAATGCAAGGGAAGTGCAACGAAACGAAATAAAGCAGTACCTCGGTATACATCCGCTTTGCTTCGCAGGAATAAATCGAACTTGATAGCACGTACGTCCTATTTTTGTGGCAAGCCGAAAAGGAGGATGAGTCAATTTTTTTGGCGAAAAACGAGATTAAGTCGGATTCTTGTGGCTGAGAGTAGTTTAGACGATAGGCAACGTTTTTAAGCACGCGTCGAAAATTCTTCATGCGGGAAAAAATAATCGTGATGAAGGTAATCAAATAGATCCGGTTTTGAGGTAAAATGGAATCATTTCACCGTTATTCGGTGAAGAAAAACGACAGGACTCATTTTAGATTATTTTTTTGTCGGTTTTCCTGAAACTTTTCTTATGATAGAGACGAATTTGCTCGTTTGTCCATGTATATAGATTTTTCATGGACTCTTGTGGTTCGTTTAGCGGTAAGACGAAATAAGTCTACTCCCGTGAAATTAGTCCCCTGCAAAAATACATTGCATTGTAAAATACGATATTGAAAAAATACTTTTTACCGTTTTTCTTCCTCATTTACGTTTCATATTTTTTTTTCATCGTCCCTACTCGTCGTCCAAGATTTATGGAACGTTGATCTTATCATTTGATTTTGTTTTTGTGCCAATTGTTTAATTGCAACGCCGGTCACGCTATCGAACATCGACATCCGGAAGATCTGGAAAGATTTGGAACCGAGAGAAATCGATAGTCCGTGTTATCGTATTCGTCGCGTCCGGGATTGCTGCGCCATGCATCTTGGCGTGACTCGCGAAATTTTATCGCCCGCATCCGCAGCAACCAACAACAACTGCAGCAACAGCCGCAGAAGCACCAGAAGCAGCAGCTTCGGCGTTGAGGGTCGTTAACTCCACACTCCTTTCAGCTCTCGATATTCGAGTCTAAGCTCTCACTCGCTGACCTTGTGGTCCATCGGGTCTTTGTGCGGTTTCCCTATAATCCATTAAGCGGCCATGCTACGCGTTGCGTTTCAACGAAGATGCATTTACTCGCTCGTGCCATTTTTATCGTTCTCGCATCAAAGACGGAGATTAATTTTCGCCTCGATGTTTCCCGAATTCCCATTTTTGGACGAGTATCAAATGTTTGTTTGCACGAAAAACGATCTTTCCGTTTTTGTTTACCTATTATTTCGTTACTTCCGGTTTTCAATGATTTTTAAATACGCTTCGATGAAAAACGAATAGAAAAATCATTCTCCGTTGTTGAACTGTGCGGGGATTTCTTCCTTATTTGTTTTTTTATTTTTGTTTTTTTCTTTTTAAAAAAATTTGTCGCCCATCCGATTGGTCTGAAATTAATGATAAAATAAATACAAAGAACCCAGAATGTAAAAACTTTGTATATATTCTATCAGAGCATTTATTACGTCACTTTGAATTGGCAAATTACCAAACAATCTCGCGAGAAAACTGAGCCGAATGCGAAGAAATCTGTGAATGATAATTTTTTGTTCCTTTTCGAATCTCTTTTTTCCTCGTATTTCGTCACTCCGCTGAATTTTTTCTTTTGTGCAGTTACTCGATGGAAATTTTTTCCTGCCATTCGAGAGATGCAACGTTTCGCGGGCAACAACGACGCGGATTTCAATTCGACAGTCAGATTGCATGCAAAAGAACACGCACGCCATGATTCCGCGACTCGGGAATTCCACGATGAGTTTCGCAATCGGAGAACACGATTTTCTAATCGAGTGATTCACGCAAAAATCATAGGCGCACGTAACGAGTGTGTAAAACCGGTAATCCGATGAAAGCGGCAATTTCTTGGATATCACTCGGCGAGTACGATGGATGATAAATAAAATATGAGCGGAACAGACGGATTCACGCGAGTCCGGAAGCTGATGCTTGGGAATCATGATTTCCTGGTAGAGATGAAAATAAGCGGTAAGAAGGAAATAACGCGAGAAAAAAAATGTTATTGCGGGACGATGTATCGTCGACGAGTCGCGCAATCGATCGCTGTGTTTGCTCGTGGACGCTTGGCGATTATCGTGGAGGGAAAGGGAAAAAAAAATTTAAATCTCGAGCGCGTGTCGACAACGCGACGGGGCAGGGGGGGAGGGGGTTGTTGCGTAATGCTGTATCAAACAATGAGTCATCGTACGGCGATATGACTAACGGTACGATCGATGATGACGAAGATCGCGAGATAGAACCCAAAGACTTGCGAATAATAATAATGATAATAATAAAAAGAATAATAATAATAACAATAATAATTCTGAATAATATCTATTATTGTTTCCGGTATTGACATAGTTCATAAAAATCTAAAGTGCCAGATTGCAATGATAAACTTAGAATTGAGTATTATAGACCGAATCTCTAAAGCTGCAATAATCAATTCGTGTCATGGTGTTTGAAAATTTTTGCAAAAAATTGTAATGAACAATCTTATTCAGCGTTGTGGTCTCTAAAATGGTCAAAATGCATACCAATCAATGCGAAACAAACAATATTTGTTATTATTATTGTTTTCGCGTAGCAGGCGTCAATTTGAACTGTGCGAACATAATCAAAACGATTTTTCCAAGTTACCGCGATAAATCGCATTCCGTTCATTGCCAATCGAACCTCGTAATATATTATTATTCTATTCCACGATCGTACGACCGACGACCACACGCGATAAAAAGTCTATAACTTTGTTGCGAAATATATGCAGAATTTCACCGTACGGTAATAATTATAACTCGGCGAGCATAATAAAATAACAAACAGCGTTATAATACCCCAACAACAAATAACGACCGACTGAATCTCTGCGGCTGTAGTTGTTATTTTCTTTTTTTTTCCTTCCCATTCGCGTTTTACTGCATGTTATACGACCGGAGCAAACAACAATTTGCATAATTCACTCGCGCAAACATTTTTTTCAAGCCTTCGAGTCGTTACGTCATTACAATATACGATGTACAGTCAATCGTGGAATATATCTTCGGACGCATTTTCCGTGTCCATTAATTTTCATTATCAAGTCTATATTTTTTTTGCTTGATCAATTTTTTCACAAGCAGATACCGAATCGTTCTCGGAGTCGGGACAACGGAGAACGCATATGCTGCGTTATGATGTACGTTGTCTGGCCGGAACGTGCAACGAAATTTCGCACGAGTTATTTCCGTCTCCGCTCGGCAATCCCTCGATGCGAGCCGCAACGTCCGACGACCCTCCAACCGTTCGCAACATTTCCTAAATCATCGCCCACGAATCATTCAAAAAAAAAAAAAAATCGAATTCGGCGAAACTAAAAAATAAAACCTCGAATCTAAAATCTACAAAATTTTTTTAATTATGATTATTCGTTGCAATTGCAACGAATCTGCGAGGGACGATGGCGAGTCGGAAGAAAATATGACTTGAACGAAATCGAAACGCGTTTAACCGATCGTTTCTCGCATTTTTCTTCTCCTCTCCTTCTTCATCTTCTCTATCTCCGCGCTTTTCGTCATCTTCTTTATTCCCACCGACGCCAACGAGGCGGCCAGAACGGCCGAAGCAAGCGGCTTGACGTGACCTTGCTTTGTCACTGACCTGTCCTAGACGGCGACTGCGCCGGTGGTCACGGCGTTCATGGACTCTGCGGGGGGAATCCGAACGCTCGTCATCTTCGTCTTCGTCGTCTTCGTCTCTCTCGTTTTCTCGCGATCTCTTTCTATTTTTCGCGAGAGAAGACGCTTCTCACCGTGTCGAGATAACCCCGCGACAACTTGCCTCGGCAACCCCTCCGCCGCTCAGGATCGCCTTGGCTCTCGCGACGCGCACACCTCTTCTCGTCTCCATACGGATTCGAATCCTCGTGGATGCATCGCGAGTTTCTCCCTCTTCTCACAATCCTCGACTTATGGAGAATTCTTGTAAACTCGGCGACCCACGCACCGATTTTCTTTTCATTTGTTAATTTATTTTTTGTATTCTCCAGGTTTTGGCGACTGACGATGTTTATTAATTAATTGAATATTAATTATTAATTGTATTAATAATATAATTATTATTAATATATTAATAATAATAATATTATATTAATTATGATTATTAATTATTAAATATAATAATTAACGATATAATTATTGTTAATATATTAATATTAATAATAACAATATTATATTAATTATTATTATATCATTTTATTTTATTGATATTATATTAATGAACTATATGAATTAATTAATTTATTCATTCATTTATTTTCATTCAAATGAAAATAATTATTTCTTCTTTTTGGTACACGCATGGGAAAGTGCGAGTGATGCGGATTGATATATATGTATGTACACATCTGCATATACGTAGCCCGTACATCATCGTTTTTTCTCGACTACGCGGTTTTTTCATTTTTTCAATTTTTTTCATTTTCATCTTGACTTTTATGCATCGAAATATCTTTTTGCGGTGAGGAGTCAGTGATCTCTCGTGCGATCAAGTGTTCAGCTTCTGGATGATGTTGTGCGCCGCTGTTTTATCGCGCCTTCTGGATTTTCTGATCGGCGAGAAGCTGCAGGAAGGCTCGGGGCAATAAAAATATCCTCGCGAGCTTGCACTCTCTTTCACCGCCCGAGTGCGGCACTCGAAACCGGCCTCTGACTTTTCTTCGTAATTATTTCGTCGTCTTTACGATCTCGTTGGGTTACGGTTGTTCTAACTCTGTGCGGAACTGAACAATCGACGTTTCGTCGACTTACGACTGAGAAAAAAGCGGAACTAAGCAAGCCTAGTTAATTATAGCTTTGGCTAGGTTAACTCTCTCTGGCTAAGACAAACATTCATTTGGATAAAAATCTATTTGCTAATTATCTAACAACATTATTCGGCGCTAAAAATTGTTTAACCCTTCACCGTCACACTACCGAATAATATCACGGCCATCACACTGGGTGGATTTCATCCAATTTTCAAAAAAAACGATTATGAGCAAACTATCGGTCCGAAATGGTTGAAAAAATTACAGAACATGCCTCGAAAATTCTAGATGAGATACGAAAGATATGTTCGAAAGAAATTAAATGAAGGGTTAAAACAAAAATTTATAAAATTCAAATGTATGTAGATTATTCGGAGTAATTCCATAGACAAAAGCTTTCGAGTCGAATGGACTTACGCGGTTCACCCAAATAATTTTAATTTAATTTCATCTATCAAATATTTACATTGCTAACGACGATGCATCGAGTTTGCAAGCGCAGCGTTGAACACACCTTGATATTGACAAGCTATGAAGTTTCAATCCAGTCTTTCCAGCTCACAAAACCTCTCGTCGCTGAACTATCGCGAGGTAAACTTAACTTTCGTACGTACACATTAATTAACCAATTAATTAGCGAAATTAATAAAGACGCTGTAGCTGAATACAAACGCCTCTTTCCGGTCTCCGCTTCACGTGTTATTAAGCCATGCGAGATTCTGAGATTCGCTAACGATTAAACTTTGCCCATAGGAGAGCGTGAGGAATCTGTGACGTACCTTTATCCCAAGTAACAATTTAGCGATATCGACGGATTATCTTACGGTTCGTGCGCCACGCGTTGCACGAGCCAGCGAGAAGAGGCAAAAATTAATTAGCCACAAGAATTAATTAGACCCAAACCCACGAATAGCTGGTATACGTTTGCAACGCCTTAAGAAGTCCTATGCGGCGTTGGTAGAGCCAATTACGTACTTTACCACAACGCTCGCACGCAATTGCATGAAAAATTGTATTCTGATTTTCTCTCAACACTTTTTTGGATTGGAACATTTTGTTTGGCCAAAATGAAACTTAATTAATTTATAATGGACTTCGAAAAGCGACGGAATTGTACTGGCCATGGGCAGGATCTACCACGGTCGATCCTGAAGAATTTTTCTCGGTCGTACCGGATTTTTCCAATAAAAAGCCCACCTGTGTATAGGCCTAGATATAACGTCTTTCAAGTTGGTGGCATCACAGAATTGAAATCTAGGGAATAATGAAATAGTTTAACTCGTTGAATGCTGATTCTAGACCTCTATTTGGATTTTGTTTTATATGCAGAAAAAGAATCTACCACCCGAGATCAGCAATTTTTCAATTACCGATTCCTACCTCCCATAGATCCTCCACACCCCCCATTCACCGACAAAACCCCCGTTTTACCCCCAAACGTCACAAAAACCCGCTAATCCCTCATCCATCTATCAAACCATCGTTAAAGAGTTTTAAAAACATCATCAATCCCTCCCCGAAGTGTAATTACCTTGCACAAACCCAAAACCTCGTGTCGATCGTTCATCCGCCCGGCTTCTCTTCGGCAAAGTTCGTCACAAGAGGGCGCCGGGACTCGCGATCGCAGCGTTTCGGCGAGGCTACCTCGCAAATTGTCATATCGAAAGGTAAGAGCCGTAAAAGTTCGTATCGCGGAGTCACGTGGGAAAGGGAATAAAGCCGGGCCGGGTAGAAAGTAGTTCATTGCTCCGGTGGAATTTGGCATTGGCAATGACGATCGTTCTCTCTCTCGCAGCCTCGAACTCTCGAAAAAGGCCGTCGTCGCCGTCGTCGTCGTCGTCGCCGTCGTTCGCCGTCGCGTCGCGTTGCCAACCCTGCCGGCGCAACATCGAACTATCTCCGAGGATCGCAACTGACGCCACTCGCGTCGCTTGCGGTAACTTCTCGCACGACGGAAATGACGGTTTTCTCGATCGTTCTATCTCGCATACGGGCTCCGGGGGAGACCGATTTGACGGCGGAAACGTTCCTCCGCAATTCCGTTTCAGGCGTGTCGCACGAGATAGGAAGCCGACGCGGAACGATCGAGGAATGTAATACGGCTTTGGATGCGCGCGAGTGAAAGTTTACGCGCTCCGCGAGAGGGCTTCGACGTACTCCGGTCATCGACGATTTCGTTACAAACGACTGTACACGCAATCCTAGGCGTAAGGTCAACGACACGCGACACGATTTTAACACCTTCCTGTATATGTAATTTCTATTCTACTTCGACGATAATGATAATAATGATAATAAAAATAATAATATAGTACGATCATTATTATGGAGTAATTATTACTATTATTTTTATTATTATTCAATTGATAAATAATTATATTATAATTGTATTTAATCATGTTATTATATTTAAGATATCTAATAATTATTATTATTTCTTAAGATATATTCTTATTATTATTATTGCTATTATTATTATTATTATTATTATATTTTAATTCCACCTAATCAAATTATTATATTAAAAATATCTAATTATTATTATTATTATTATGAAAAATAATTATCATCTTAATTATTATTAATAATAATGATTTGCTCTACGATTCGTGACAATTATAGAGACTCTATTTTTGGTATTCGAAACTTCCGCATCACACTTCAAGACATTTTTGAATTTGAATAATTCAAAAATATACATATAAGAATCCTACTATTTGCGATACGATAAGACGTTTCGTAACTATTATCGCAATCACATACGTATGTCTCTACGTGTTTATCACGAATAATACCGTGATAATTACCGATGAGTAATATCAACAACGCTGAGTAAACTGACGATGACTCGATCCTACTGAACATCGAAGACGCAAATTGACGACCAATCGTCAAAACGAGAATAAAAAAATATAAAAATTCCACGGAATGTCATATTCCGTGCTTCCGTTTGCGACATCGAAACGCAGCTATCTCGTTGTCACGACCGGAAGATCGTCTTGCAACGAAAAACGTTTTCATGACAATCGTCGATGTCGTAAAAGATGATGTCACCGTAATCTCCCGGGGATTCACGGTGCGTCGCGACAATCGCGGTCGGTGAACTTCCGAACCGAAAAGATCTGAATTGTAAAGACACTTGCGATTACAATGATTTCACGTCCATTCAAATCCAATTGAATGCTGCAAAATGATTGCAAAAAAGCTCGTGTACATTTTTGTACGTACACGAATGGAATATATACAGGGTGTCCCAAAATGACTGCTGCAAACGAAAACCATGGATAGGTGACGTAATTTTAAGTAGAAAAAATTGGGGGGGTCATTTTCTCCTTTTGCTTCGCTGGGGAGTTATGACAGTTTTTATGATTTGTAGAAAACTAATCGTTCTTCCATATTAAGTAAATAAAAACGTCACTCTATAACGTATTCCTCTGAATAAAATGACGTCATAATGAAAGAAAATAATTAACTAAAAAATATCATATTTGGTAATAAAATGCAGCAAAATCGTTATCCGCATAAGAAAATATTGTAGGCTAGGTTTCGAGGGTTAGAAATTATTATGACAACAAAAAAATTACAAGAATCGGTCGTACTTCGGCAAAGATAAAGCCGATCGAAGGAAACGGAAGCCAAAGCCATAAAAACCTTTCTATCTCCCGAACGAAGCAAAAAGGAGAAAATCATCGTCAATTTTTCCCGACTCAAAACGATTTCAGGTACCCATGGTTTTGGTTTGTCGCGGTGATTTAAAGACACACTGTATACATACGAGTAGAATACGATTTCGTACGAATTCGTGACGCAACGGAGTCACGGACGAGCGACCCTCGCTCGCGCGAATCTCCGTCACATTTCCACGGGATATTGCGGAGCACATGTCAGTTGCTACATGTTTGTGTCCTTACGCCCACGCTAGTACACGCAAACACACACGCACACACGCACACACGCGCGTGACAGATGAGAATTTTTAATTTCCTCAGGATAATGAGTGACACTGTTACGATGCATAACGAAAAAATGTCGATGTCAAAGAAATAAAAATAAATTAAAAAAATTATGAGTTGTCGTAGCGTAGGAGTAGCCAGTGCGCCGTCAGTGAGATCATGAGAGCTCAAGAGAATTAGAAGAAGGGAGAGAGAGAGAAAAAATCTTCAACAAGCTCATATGCGTTCATTGTTCGAGGACTGATTTGAGACAGAACGAGAGAAAGCGGAGAACGGGGGAGTGAGAGAGAGAGAGACATGTGAGATTTAGCAGCTCTCTCACGATGTTTCTGCGGCCAGTGTCAGTGGCCTTGCTTTCTGCGACCTACTTTCCCATAGGTAACAGAAAACACCTGACTCACTTGGTGGATTCCGTACATCGTTATTTTTTTTTCAAAACACGTGTAAGCGGACGTTTTTCTATCTTTTATCGAATGAAAGCTGCGTACGAAGATGAGTTGTAAAAATACAATTCGAAGGGTCAGTAAGAAAATTTAATCCTCGCTGTTGGCTTACGCCAATTCACCAATTTTTTTTTCTTTGGAAAAATTGTAAGCACGATGACAGAATGTCGTCGATGCTGTCAGTTCATCCGACATAGAACAAAGTTTGATTCCAGTGATAATCTTCGCAAGATTAATGACTAGGGAACGAAAGACCGAATTAGATGATCTTTTTCTCCTCTTTTTTCAAAGACCATCGAAAAAAAAAATGTACGACCGCTTATCAGAGATAAACCAGATATTTACGTCCTAGGAGTTAAACGTGGACTTTTGCGTACTATCTACGTCACAGCAGCCAAAAACCCTGGTTATAGTTCAAGCGGCCGCCGCCGACGTGGCACGACGATCCCCGAAAGTAGAAAAAAATTCAAAATGATCGATGCATCGATAAAATGAAATCCTACGGAATGGTAATCAATCCACTGCGCAGTTTGTGAAATTCGATTTCGAGTGATCGATGAAATCGACGATCGAGATAAATACAATGTTACGCGTGATTGTGGCTGGCGAGCAATTTCGATAAATTACATTCTCCCGGTTATAAATTGTTTTTGCAGTTACACTTATGCGCAATTTACTTTCTCGCGGCGAGCTGTGGATTCACTCGTTCGACGAGGCTCGGTATAGTAATTTTTGTACATCCAATTACGGCATCATGGATGTGTGAGTCACGATTATGAGCAACTTATCGTCCGGCAATGTCAATCGCATTGGCCATTTCGTTTGGAATCCTCAATTTTATCGAAGAAAACAGCGTTTTGTTCTAAGAAAGCATTTTCCAGTCGACGAAATGAATTGTAAAAATTTGTTAATTAATTAATTTTGAAAAATAAATGAAAATAAATAAAAACAGCGTGGTTTCGTTGTCGGTTTGGAGCACACGCGTAAAAGTTATATAAAAGCTGTAATACGCCTGCGCGCGGTAGAAACTTCGGAATAGCATGACTCGTTCGGGGAAGGCCAATGTCCTGGTGCTTGCTTTACCCCGTACGCGATTGACTCACGCGAGGATTCGTATGTGATGCGTAAGAGGTGTGAGAATGGATGGATTTCGGGAATGGGGAGATCATGGAGGGTAATTTTTATTTTTGTCACTCGATTCCTCGAATGGTTTGTACTCAAAACGATTCTGTTAACCCTTCACCGTCACTATGGCCTTTTACTTCTTATGAATAAACTTCTCGTACATCATCTAGAATGTTCGAAGCATGTTACGTAATTTTTTTTAACCACTTCGGACGGATAGTTTGGTCACAATAATTTTTGAAAAGTGACTGGGTGGAATCCACCTCGTGTGCCGGCCATTATATTATTTGGTGGTGTGACGATGAAGGGTTAGACAGACGAGAAGGCAGATTTTGGTCGCTTTCAGTTGAATTCAGTGAAGCGATGAGAATTTTTATTCCGAAACTTCGAGTTTTTAATATAAAATGAAAAGATTTCAGCTTCGTTTGGTTGACGGAATTTACTGAGACACTCCGTACGTCAAATTATAATGCGAAGATTAAACAAGCTATGCGGAAATGTGATTTGCATGAATTTTTTATTAGACAGCAGATATTATCTTGACGGGTTTGAATGGAATTCTTGAGATTTCAGAGAAGTTTCGGTTGAAACGCCGCGAAAGTGTATTTATAATTCAAAACAATGATTGAGATACTAACGATGGAGGAAAATGTTGATTAAATTATAATTCTCGGATAAATTAATTGCGACATATCGCAACGTGGATTGGGTCGTAGACGGTAGATGTAAAAATGGCTTTCGTCATAAAGCGTTGCTTCGGCAATCGCTCGACGGTTCGATCATTTTAATTCAGCGAAATTGATACTTTTGAAGATGCAATATCGACGAAGTTGAAGCTTGTCAATCAGATTCGAACCGAATCCGCAAAGACGCTGCGACTGAATTCGATTTAATATTGTAAAAAAGATCGATCCGCTATCGATACGGAATTCGTGACGAAAAATATAAGAATTGTATTATAAAAAGTATAATCCAAAAATTCATTCGTAATACTTTTTTTATTTCACGTTGATAGGCAAATCTACGATTGTATTACAAATAAAAATTTAAAAACTTTACACTGAAACATTTGAACGACCTGAATAGTCATTTACGTGAATTCTGATGAAAATTTTTCTCAACAATAAAACTGTACTAAGCAGTCATCAAATTCCCGCGGTGGGCGTTTTGCTGCCGGCCTGGGAACAAATTTTTACGTCATTCGGCCATGAGAAACCTTTTTTTTTTTTCGTCTCCATCGTTCATAACACGTTAGAAAATTGTTGACCGAGCAAGCCACCGCTCGTGGGCGCGTATTTTGCAATATTTTGCATTTTACATTGTACAACGAACACCGGGGCTAGTCGCAACAATTAAAAATTTCACAAATTTTCAAAAAATGCGAGTCCCCCAAACAGCTTACGATCATTATAACCTCTCAAGGTCTCCTCAATAACAAAATAGATCATTTTCTCTTACAAAGTATAACAAAATATATCAACAATTTTTTTCATCCCACAAAAAAATTATCCATCGTCCAAATGCATCTCACTATTTTTCTCCGCATTTCAGAGTCTATAAAAAATTTTTTTTAAATCCGTATATCCATCATGTACACATAATTTTCTTCGCGATGGCCGACTTTGCCGACCGGAGATCGACCCCGACCCGACAGGCCCCGGTCGCCGCTTATATGGCAAAATCCATCGAGACGTAATTTTCTCATGTTGGCAGTCGAGTTTCAACCGTGCATTCTAAATATCCTCGCGCAACTATTCGACTTTCCTGTGTCGAGAAACGGTGATTAGATCGTGGCGCGAGTGCAACTACGGTCTGACGGAATAGCCAGTTTGGACGCGCGAGGGTAGGCTCGGCCTGGGCGTGAGGCTGAAACGTGGTTCTGAGACACACGTCGGTGAAGGCTAAACCGCAACGCGGCCTCCGTCGTACGGTCGGATCGAATAGCGAATTTGTCCGAGAAAAACGGAGTGCTCGTTTTAGATTAACGAACGAACGACGAGAAGCAGATGACGACGAGGCGCGAGGTAGGAAAGGGGAAGGTTTGGCCATCAGACTGACGCGAACTTTCCAATGCGCGTTGCATTCACGAATTGCACTTGCCGCTCGCGCTCTCGGTACTGGAAAACTTTCTTCGGACCCCGGGAACGGGATCTCTCGCCGCGTGAAAGCAGCTCCGGTAGCTCCCTCGATCCCTTATACGAGCATTTCATAACTGGTTAACGTTCCGTAACGTGGGAATATAACGCTATTCGGACTTTCAGCTGTACGGAGCCGATAGATCTATTATTAATACCGTGACGGACGATTCAATATACCAGAAATGACGGATTTGAGAATTTGTGTTTGTTCATTTTTTTATTTTTTTATTTTCTTTTTTTAATCATTTAGAAGTGGAAGGATGGTATGGAAGAAAGAGGTTTTTGGTTGAAGGTAGTTATCAGATAGTAAGGAGAAGTTTTTGCAAGATTTAGGTGTAGGCAATTACCACGGAAAATTAATTATTCGATTATTCGTCGATTTTTATATTCTCGATTTATTTTTCAAAATAAAGAGAATGAAAAATCAAATAAAAGTAATAAAGATAGATAGATAGAGTTTTATTTGCACAGCGGTTTTGCTATAAAAGTAATAAAGAAAAAGAATGCAAGTTTATGAAGAAACTTCACGCAATCACCTCGTACGAAAATCAATAGATCGCCATGCTATAATAGAGATAAGATATTTTGTCAAAAAATTACATCTAGATTGACCGAAAAATAAAAATCCTTGATTCCTCCATCTCAATTATTTCGTCCGTGCGTTGGCTGTGAATTAATAAAGAAAAACCTCTTACGTAGTCAAACTCGTTAGCCCACTCGAACCCGTTGATTGACCAACAAAACTATTACCAAATACACTCACAACAAATGTTCTCCAACCATTTCTAACGTAACTCATCTTTTACGTGACATTCGAAATTCCTTAGTCATCAAAATAGTCCGAAAAAAATATTTCTCATCAATTTCGTACTGGCAATGAAATTAAAAAAAAAAAAAAAAAAACAAGTAAAAAATAAACGTAAAAAACAAAACAAGGATAAAAAAGAAAAGAAAATAATCATCGGAAGGTCGATGCTCGGGTGGACAGGTTGCGACACTCGCGAACGATTTGTCGTTCACGAACTTGCTTCCTTCCTGCAACGTTGGCGTGAATTTCGAACGGGAGCTTCCGAGCTCTTTTCCTCGTGTGGTTACATCGAGGGTCAACGACTTTCTCCGATTACCTGCTCCTGTATCTCCACTACTGCTACTACTAATACTTCTACTAATACTACTTCTACTACTGTTGCTGCTGCTGTTGCTGTTGCTGTTGCTGTTGCTACAGCGATCGTACAATATACGTGCAATTTTGCGCGAAAATTGCAACGCCTCGGGCGAACTAACTGCCGGTTCTCTTGCTCCGCTTTCTTCGTCATCCTCTCTCTCTCTCTCCGCGTATCTACATGAGCTAATGGCTTTCTTTAACTCGGCGACTTAAACCTTTTCTTTTTCTTTCTTTTCTTTATTTTCACCCGCGTTACCGGCATTGCCGAGAATAAACGAACCGAGAGTTTCACCTATCGCCCGAATTTGCCGTAGCGCGTAATAATAACTCGCGCGCTGTGCGCATAATCGCGCGGTATAATAAAACGAGATAAAGGTTTTTTTTTGTCGATGCCGTTGACACTGACCGCGCATGTCGTAACGAGATATTCAACACTCGACGTGCGCAACGACGATGCAACTCGGACGCTGACTAATTGTTTCTGAGATATATTATTATTATTAATGTACCAAGAACGATATACAATGAAAAATTATCAGCGCGTAGTAGATAAAGAATGTAAAACGACGAAGTTATTGCAAATTTACTTGGTCAATAATTTTAATTAATCGAAATCATTTTTATCTTTGTAATAAAAATATTCGTCATTCTTATTAGCTGTCGAGTGGCCTATTTGTTAGTTTTTTTTTTTTTTGCAATTTTTATGCCGTATTGAAAAAAGAGCTTGCATGGTTCAGAGAAAAAAAATTTCAATATTCGTTGAAGTAAATAAATAAATTTGAAAATAAGTTAGTGGTATTTTTTTTTTGTTGCATTTCCATCGTGGTGTCAATTTCATATTGAAACGATCAACACGACGATTGACACTCCATCGAGTCTGCATGATTTTGTACTCCGTAATTATTGCGTACCAAAATAGCTGAGTCGTTTTTTTTCTTACTTTTATTTTTCCCCACAAAGCGAATGATAAATAATTGAAATGAAAATTGAATCAGCGAAAGGTCGTTGGGTGTTCAATTGCAAAAAACGCGAAAGCGAATGTTTGAAAATTGTGACGTGGATGAGACGTTTGTGTTTTCGTCCGGGCTGTGTTTGAACGCGTACGAGAAATTTTGCGCGACTCGGAGAGAGATAATTAGTCAGCGATGATTAGCGTGTGTGTATCGGGACAGAAGTAGCTGCGGTACACGCGCGGTAGCGAGCGAGAATTACGGGGCGCCCGCGCAACTTTCTAGATAGATTGAGGTACGACAGTGCATATATACATCGACGTGTAACACGTGTATGTTTGTACTGGGTGTACTATTATAGCTGTGCACGTCCGTGAACTACGAAGTGAGAGCTGACGGCTTTAGAGGCATCTGTGCCGTTATTCAACGGAGTTAATTGCTCGAAAAAAAAAATAATGCGAATAATCGTTATCGTCATTGAATTATTTTTTAAGTATTTATTATCTTAATAAAATTAATTATCTCTGGATTTACGATTTTGATGATCGCGATTTGAATTGATTTCGATTTCTAAAATGAAAATCAGTGTGGTGGGAAATTATTATTTGAAAAACAATAGATTTCGAATATACATATTATATATTTTTATTCTTGGAAAAAAATTAATGAATTATTCTTGAAGACCGAGCATTATTTAATCTTGAATTAAGTAAATAAAACAATTTATATCGAGATTATATCTAATCCCAGGTGGAAAATTATTTGACATTCGATATTAGAAGAAATGAATTTCAGTTGATGAAAAAATAAGTTACATTTAAAGAAAAATAAAGTTTATTAGTTAATTTCACTTCGACGCCGTGAAAAAATTAAATAACACTATGTAACGGTCGCGATCCCCCATCGATCGCGCCATCGTGGCTGAAGAGCCAGTGTATCATGCCATCGAAATTGGGCCAATTACAACCCAGTTTCGATGGCGTGATTTTACGTAACGCGCGGGATTTTTCGGGGTACCGAGGTACCGAGAGTGTACCGAGGCCCCGATGAGTCGTCCGACGCCCGTCGTCGTGCAATTATCTCGACGGCTCCGATATGCCAACCATCCGGCAACCTTCGTATTTCACGCGACCACGTGTCGAAGTAATATTCCTGATTGGAGTATAAATTAAATAAATAAAAATATAAATTAATAAAAGTAAATTTAACCCTTCAACCCACTACGCTTTTTCGGCACCTTCCAACCCACTACGGGGGTCGTTTTCGTCCTGGCGTTCTTTGGACCAATAAAAGTGCTTTAAAAAATCTGAGAAAATTCATGGGAGCTCTTTTAATTTTCAACTTAAAGTTCCAATTGTAATATTTCAGAAAGAATTATTTTTTCATATAGTTTTTTATGAAAATATCGAGGTACGTAAGGAAAAATCACTTGCTCACTTAAAAAATCATAACTTGAAGCCAAATGAAGATATCTAAAAAAATCAAAGAGGAAATTGAAGGGGAAGAGTATAGTCATAATTAAAAAAATAACACAATCAATATTATTCGAAAGAAGTGCTTAATTTTTTAACCTCAAAAAGGCCAAACATTGAGTCCTAAAATCGTGTTTAAAAATATTCAAAAATATATATAATGATAAAATTAATTATGAAACGGGTAAAAATCATTAGTAACACAATATTTTAAAATATCGAAGTAACTTTATTTTACGAAACACTCAGTGCAACACGAAATGCGGTGATCGTCGCAAGTTGCCTTGCCGCATTTTGCGCAGCAATGATTTCTTCAGCAGTGCGACTCGCTATGATGATGAAAACTGCGAAAAAAAATTTTTATAATTTTTTTCGCGTGTGCAGACATTTTTTTAACACTTTTTGAACTTCAATGAACACTTCAAAACGACAAGTAGAAAAATTATTACCTGCCTTTTTGACCAACGCCGCCCCACTACGGGGGTCGTTTTCGTCCCGACGGAAATTGAATCGTCTGCTGCGACGGCCTGAGGGGAATTAGCGCGCTCCTATTCGGCAGGCGGGTCCTCGGGCAGCATAACTTTTTTTAGGAAGGGGATATGGCGCCTTCCGTGCCCGTTTTCAAAAGTTAAAGCACTTTGAAATTTCGCTTGGGACGAAAACGACCCCCGTAGTGGGTTGAAGGGTTAAACAAGAAACCAATCCAATAAGCCACGACGGACTGTTGGCGGATTGGTTTCGAGCCCGACAAATTGTGGCAATTTAAACAAATAAAAACTAAAACTAAAAAACCACTTTAACCCGACGGACTCGAAGTGAAGTGAATCGAATTAAATAAAAAATCGACGAAAGGTGATTTCGATTGAATTTAATCAAGTACCAAATGAACAATGTATAAAACGTGACGATGAATATATAATTGTGTACCCGGTATATAATGTAGAAGTACGATTCGCGGTAACAACTGGCAGTGAATTAGGACAATGGACGAGGAAACGATAATAAAATGGACATTGAGCAACGAAATATAAACGGACAGTGATGTATTACAACGAACGGCGCGAACACAAGGACATGATTACGGAATACAAACAATGACTGTATGGGTATGATTTTTATGAATGTGTATCGAAATATATTGCGTGCGTGCGAGTAAATAAGGATGAAGAGTGATTAATAATTTAGTATAAATGATGAATTTGACAAACAATGATTTAATTATATGAATGAATTAGATGAATGAATAGAGTTGAATGGTTTAATTAAAAATAAAAGGAATGATAAAATAAATAAATAAGACGTTATGAACATCATCTAAAAAATTAAAATAAATTAAAATCGTTTTTATCGTTATTTCAACGCCACAAACCCACAAATTCGACCCCACTCCGGCCCAATCCACAAAAATCTAATTACGAAGAAGAAAATTCGTTACAACACATATCAAAAAAAACTATTCCACTCATAATCTCAACGAAAAAAAAAAAAATCTAATCAATCCCGTAATAATCCAGAACAATCGAATACCGAATGACGCAGCATTTTCCCCATGTTTGAACGAGGATTCGTTCGTCACCGGTAAAATTCCGTTACCGCTGCGCCAGAAAACCGTAAACGAGTGAATCGAACGGCCCGGAAGGGTAAGAAAGCGGAACGTCGCGGGCGCGCGTCAGCGTCGCCTGGACGTCGGCCTAGAACGACGGTTCAAATGCAAACCCACGGTCGACAAGAGCACGGCGCGTGGATTGAAAAGCTGGTAACGATGATTTTTAACGTATTTCGGATGCAGATGCACGCGACAGGAAGAGAAACGGAATTGAAATCAGTTCGGGGACACGCAAGGGTAAACAGAAAACTTCGGTTCGGAGGATACGAGCACATGTGCGCGGGATACGGAGAGATCGTGGAGAAGCTGGAGAAGTCGGAGAAGCCGGAGAAACAGTCGCGACAGGGAGGCGACAAATAATTAGGGAATATCTCGTCGGCAACCGGATGCCAGACTCGACGCGCGCGCGACCGCCATTATTTCATCCACCAGTTGGGGAAAATTCTGGGGTGAGATCGCGTGGCACACAGGGTTGTACATTACGCGTACGAGACTGTCGCGCTGACAAGAAGAACGTGGACGAATGATCAACGAGGGGGAAGAACTCGACGATGGCTATGAGAGAGAAAAATTGGGATTTAGGATATAAGATGTTTGCATGGGTACATTTTTCAAACAGCTGTGACCAGCCTGTCCAATTACGGCACATTTGTCGTGGTTTTTCGAAAACGAGGATTGAGTCGAGCGACGTAAGATATAAGAAGTAAAAAAAATAATATTAGTTGCAAAAGTATAAAATTGGAGGTCGCGTTTTTTTTTTTTGGTTTCTTCCATAATTTTATTCGTCGTTCGCAAAACCGAGTCTATGATGAAGCTGGAGAGTGTTGGCTTTTTGGTGGAGGTGGTTTTGACAGCGTGGAATCGAAATAAGTTGAACATTTTTTTATAAGATACAAAGCAAAAAAAATAGTGGAACCGAAATTTTTCTCGTGGACGAAGCAGACACGGTTTAAAAAATGAGTTTTCGATGAAATACGAATCGAGAAAACAACAATCGTTAATTTCTCCAAAGTACGAAGCAGTAAAAGTTTAAATATTAAATTTTTTACAAAATAAAGGCCTCGGAAAAAAGAAAAAATATCGTAAGAAATACAATACAAAATTGAAAAGAAAAAAAAAAGAAAAAAGGAGAAAAGAAAAAAATTTCAAATTCCTGCAAAATGAGAATCCAAAAAAAATAAAATCAATAAATTTCTACAAAAAACAACCCAAAAAAAATGTATCAATTTCCATATTTTAAAACACAATTAAAAAAAAAATTTTAATGAAGAAAATAGCGAAACTTCAATAAAACACGTAACTAAGCGTACTTGGACGTAAATACGAAGTTTTTTTCGATGCGCGAGCAAAAAGAGATTTTGTTTTGCTGCAATGAGAAAGTAATTTGTTTCGTTTGAAAGAGATTGAAACGGTGGTTAACGATGACCAATGCAAGCGTTGGAAGTCGTTGATGATCTAGCCGAGCACTTTGTAGTACACCGGATCGTGTTTTGCTGCAGCCGAGCAAACAGGGGTCGTGGTCAACTTTCTCCGTCGTTCCGGCTCACGTTCAGTGTGCCGGATCGCGTGCGGTTGGCCTATTACCCGGCGTAGCTTCTCCCTAGCTCGGTTTCCCGGCTTTATTGCCACGGCCGAGCCGGTGAGTAGGCAGGTTGCTCGCTATACGGTAATAGCAGTCGTTCGATTATGCACGCGAGTGACAGCATCGAGACTGCAGCGAGCTCTTGTTCGCGCAAACCTCATGCCCTTGTACGTCGAACTATGGCCTCCAAAAAACATTCTATTCACGAGGATTACACGTTCTACGAGATGCCGAAACATGTTCAACGCAATTTGTCGGATTGATTCATCAATCTAATAATTGTGAATGGCCAAAATATTTCGGGAAATTAGAAATTGATCTATCGACAAATTTTTTGGTCGAATAGAATTCGGTCTAATGTTATATATATATATATATATATATATATATATATATATTCTATTTCATTTTAATCCTACACATATGTATATGGGGTATTCCTGGGAATTTCGGCAACTTCGGACAGTTGGGTCAAAATTTTTGCCCCCCAATTTTTTCCATTAATATGTGTTGAAAATAAAGAGACACGTATTTCGGCGTTTTTTATTTTGAGCCCCCACTTTTGAAATACGGTCAAATGAAGTTTTTGAAGTATTGACCACATTCGATCATTCGAATCGATATATCTCTGCAACGGTTAGTGATAACTCGAAAAACCACAGGTATTTTTTCTTCGTTTTTGAACGCTCTCTACAATGAAAACATTCACGATTATGTTGCACAAATTCAACAATAAGTTATAAACAATTCAAAATTAAAAATGAAATAAAACAAAAAACGCACTTTTAATTTTTGAAATGTATTTTTTTTTTAATTCCTTGAACAAAAACGAAAATTTAGCCACCTTGAACTTTTTGGGCCGACGCTTCGTTCGGGAGGTATAAATTTTTTTGTCACGAAAAACCCGTAAATTTACGTATTTTATTAGTAAAAATTTTCATGAAAAAAAAAGTACCCTTAATTATTGAAATTGTTTTTTTTTTCAATTCCTTGGACGAAAAGAAAAATTTTCAGACCCGGCCCGTCTTGGGCCGACGTTTCGTTCGAAAGTTATAGCTTTTTTTGTCATAAAAAACCGGTAAATATACGTATTTTATTAGTAAAAAATTGCATGAAGAAAACGCACCCTTAATTATTGAAATATATTTTTTTTCAAATTCCTTGAACGAAAACAAAAATTTTGAGACTCGGCCGGACTTGGGCCGACGCTTCGTTCGAAAGTTATAGCTTTTTTTCTTAACAACCGGGTAAACATTTACGGGTTTTTTGTGACCAAAAAATCTATAACTCCCGAACGAAGCGTCGGCCCAAAAAGTTCAAGGTGGCTAAATTTTCGTTTTTGTTCAAGGAATTAAAAAAAAAATACATTTCAAAAATTAAAAGTGCGTTTTTTTATTTATTTCATTTTTAATTTTGAATAGTTTATAACTTATTGTTGAATTTGTGCAACATAATCGTGAATGTTTTCATTGTATAGAGCGTTCAAAAACGAAAAAAAAAGACCCGTGGTTTTTCGAGTTATCACTAACCGTTGCAGAGATATATCGATTCGAATGATCGAATGTGGTCAATACTTCAAAAACTTCATTTGACCGTATTTCAAAAGTGAGGGCTCAAAATAAAAAACGCCGAAATACGTGTCTCTTTATTTTCAACACATATTAATAGAAAAAAATTGGGGGGCGAAAATTTTGACCCAACTGTCTGAAGTTGCCGAAATTCCCAGGAATGCCCCATATATTTGCGTAGAATTAAAATAGAATTTCTCTACTTATTCAATTAATTCAATTTTTGAAAATTAATTTTATAGAATTATTTTTCCATTTTTTCTATTATATTTTCGATCGAATTATACATAGATATATAGGGTAGGTCTCGAAATCCAGAATCTCATTCTGCCGAAAACGTATATATAGATATAGTGGCGTAGCTCGCTTCACGCGTTGTACCGCGTGAAGATGGTTTTCGGCCGAATGAGATTCGGGATTTCGAGACCTACCCGATATATAATATTAGACCAAATTATTTTTGGCCGGTAAGTTTGTTGATAGATTATGAATTTCTAATTATCAGAATTAATATCATATATATTATATATTATATATAAAATTCGATCGAAAATGAATATAAAAAATAGAAAAATAATAAAATCAATAAGAAAAAATAAAAATTAAATTAAATAAGTAAATAAAATTGATAATTTTTTTTCAAATTTAATTAATTGAACAAATAAATAAATGCTATTTTTCTATATTCGATTTTTTTTTATGGTTCAAATTAGAAAATAAAAAAATCGACTAATACCATCTTCCACAGTATCACCCTAATTCAACGCCGCGAATAACCCAAACCCATCTTCAGTCTCAATCTCGCAAAACTCAAGACAAAAGACCCCGACTTTCCACAAAATGGCGTCGAAAGATCGAACAAAAAATCTTATCGAACCGCCAAATAGAAAAGCCATAGAAACCTAAGACAAATAAACCGAATAATCGACAAATTTCGCCCTTACGGCGTTGTCCCGCTCGAGCCCCGGATCGATAACGATTACGCAGCATACGCATTTCTCAGCCTTGAAACGTCGTTCCGAATCGCTTCGACGACGAAACGCTCGGACGGCGCGTCGTTGTTGAGTAAGGTTATGGCGCGAGGTTCTCGATCGCCTTGCCGTCCACCGTTGCGTCGCCACGCTCTCGCCAACCCAAACGAGAATTACGTAACGCGATACAGAAGGCGCGGCGATGGCGCGTTCATCCCGGCGAAGAAACGGTGGAACTCGAGGCGGGGAGGAAGGAGGCAAAAGGGCCATCCGGGGGCAGCGCATCATCCGCCATTATCTTCTACGGCGTGCGTGCGCGTGCGATTACTCAGCCCGCCGTGCGTAAACTTACATACGAAACAAACGTGGACGCTCACTCACTACCGTGTGCTTGCTAAACACACAGACGCGCGCACACGGACGCGGACACGCACGCACGCATTATCGGGAGGGACGAAGGAGAAAAGCGAAGGGAGGAAGTGAAGGACGGAGATACGGAGTTCGGCTGACGACTGGTGTGCTATCGCTGACCCTCGGTTGTTGCGCGCGACGCACAGGAAAGAGGGTGTCGAGACGTAAATAGAAATGTTGTTGCAGTCTCTATTTTGACCTCTTATTCGTCCGGTTTTTTCCTTTCTTCTTATTATTATTTATTTTTTTTTTTTTTTTTTTAAGAACGAAGCAATGAAAGTGGCCTTGCTGAAGTAAGATATTGCAACGTTTTTCGTAACTACGAGAATGAGGATTGAAGTTTCTTTTCAAGTGCGGGATCGATTTTGATTAAACAAATATGGAGTCTTGCAGACTTTTGGCGGGAAGCCGGTAGGGTTATAATTGGTCGATTAATTTCAGGGGGGGGGGAGATGGCGGTGTTGCAGCCAATGAAATACTGGTGCTAAATTATAGGTTAACACGATAATATTTCGCGGTTTTTTTTTAGAACAGACTTTTTCGCAGCATATTTGTGCGAATGAATCGAAGGTTTTGATACAGATGGGTATTTTTAAGCGAGAATATTGAGGTTTTTTCCATTAAGCCGAAAAAAAATAAAAAGTCTGACTCAGACGACGAATATGCGTGTTGCACGTGTGCAGCACATGCAGAATTGAATACCATTGACCGAACGTCTGTAACGAGGACTAGCTGGAGGATTAGATTGGCTCGGTCGAATTCTCGGTCGGCTTGTGGCCGGAAATTCGAGACGAAGTCCTCCGTACAGTCTATTATAGCGCCGGAGGCTTGTCATTAGAACGCGGAAAAATAACGGTAGTAGGATATCAAAGAGAATTCAAATATTCTACCTTATCGACACGTGTCTAAACTAATTGAAGTTGATTACATGATTATTTTCTTTATGGGAATAACCGAAAATTTATTTTACGTCAATTTTGATCAATTCAAATAGTTATAATTTATTAATAAAATAAATTTCCAATAAATTGCTTTTAAAAAATAACTTGTTCGAACATAGAAGAGAATCTTTACGGAATATTTTAGAATATTGACGAATTTTTTTGATGTTTTTTCCGTAGGGGGTATGCACTCGTGTAATCCTCATCAATCATTTTCGTGTTCATTTTCTAATGTCTTGTCTCACTCGGTCTAAGGTCTTACCTGAAGTCTCGTATAATAAACAACACCGTTCTGCCCGTCGTTACTCCCCGAATTCTCGAAAATCCAAGACGTAACGGTCGTCCCGTACTTCGAAGCGGAAACATCAGCCGGTTGAAAATATAACGTAACGGGAGGCCCGCTTGAGCACGGAACGACGTCGACGTGACGAGAAGTTCACGGTATGTGTAGTATATCGCGGTACGATGAGAAGGCCCGGGTTCATCGTCCACTTTCTCTGGCCTCGATCAGCGTTCTCCTGTAAGCTTCGCCCGTAAAATTCTCTCTCTATATATATGTCTGTATATGTATGTACAAACTCAACA
Source organism: Sussaba pulchella (assembly GCA_963971145.1). Classification (NCBI taxonomy): domain Eukaryota; kingdom Metazoa; phylum Arthropoda; class Insecta; order Hymenoptera; family Ichneumonidae; genus Sussaba; species Sussaba pulchella. Next base: position 5,367,801 of record OZ020168.1, read on the forward strand.
TACATCCATATGTTTTCGGTCATCGCTAATCCACCACGAACGTGTAACCGCGTAC